>BMAO01017783.1:0-273111 GCA_019973975.1 Trichonephila clavata
AATAGTAAATAACAACGATGTACAGTTCGTTTAGATATTGCTATATTTAAATTGAAGCTTGTTCTATAAAAGAAAAAATGGTTTTGTGTAGACCAGGATCTTGTGATATTTCTTCCATCAACTTCCACGAGTCCATTATTTAAAACTATGCTCTGACAAATAGTGAAAATCAGTTAAATTTAATTAAATAAAAACAAAATAAATGAATTAGAAATTAACACAAAAAATACAAGAGCAGTATTAAAACTTATACTATTTAAAGAATTTAATGGAATGGCAGTCAAAAAGCGAGAAAAGCAATTGTTAACTAACCAATGTGTGTGTAGATCTTAAATTCATGGAAAAAAATATCACTATTGCTAGAATGTCGGAAAATATGCCTGTGCAGATAGTACCTTGTTACTTATTGGTAGTATAGATTTTATGATATGATTAGAGTTCCTATTTTTAATGTATAATAATATGGGTAAAATAAGACCTTTTGTTTAACTTAAACTACAAAAAACTTAATTGCATCCAATCAAAAATATTTAAAAGCACATTCGGGACATACTTCAGACTGATATAATGCAACTAACAATTAAACAACCGAAATATTATTTTTTCAAAACAGATTATATTATTTGTGAATCTATCTTTCTTTGCCGTTATATACATGGTTTGATTGTTTGTAAAATTGCAATTTTGACTTAAACATTACATTATTATTGAATTAAACATTACATTATTACTGAACTAAACATTACACTATACCCTTATTACGTTATAATTCATTATAAAAGATTAACTTGTTTTAAACAAAATTGGTTTTTCGACTATAACTCAAATAAAATTGGTGTTTTCGACTATAACTCAAATAAAATTGGTGTTTTCGATTTGGATTTACAAATAGTTAGTAAAAATGTGCTTACTAAACATATAAAAAAGGTATTTTAAGGCAATATAATTGAAATGATTTTTTTGTAATAGCGATTTAGAATCTCATTTTAGAAATATTACATTAAATATTTACTTCAAAAATAATATTTTAAGTACATAAAAATAGACAAATTAAAAAAAAATTAGAAAATAGTAATTACACTCATGTCCATAAATTAAGTATAATTCAGAATCACACAGATATTGAACTGTAAAAAAAAATTTCACCTGTAGAATTATCACACACATCTTGAAGAAGAATATGCAAATTACAGGAAACCACCAGATGCGCGGATAGTACGTCACAATGACGAGTGTAAGAGAGGGGTATATAAGGAATGGTGGCAAAGAAGTAAATTGTTCACAAGCGCTTTAAAAGCCTTTCAGTGCAATAACTTCATAGTTATGGCACAAAGAAGCATTTGGATGAATTTTACGTGGTAGAATTATCGGACGACTGGAATGTGGGGACTACCCAGCTGGAAGTTCCGAGGAACTTGGAATCGCCCAGAGTGTCATCTCCAGCTTTGGCAACGATTCCAAGATGATGGAAATGTGAGTAGATGTTACAGCATAGGTCGCCCGAGTTACAACGCCGAATGAGGACCGGAATTTGGCAGTTACTGCAAAAGAACACACGGAGCACAGCATCAGACCTATCTCGTCAGCTCTCTTCAGCTACCGGTACGACAGTTTCAAGGCAGACCGTGTACAGACGCCTTAGAACACATTGGTCTATATGCTCGTAGGCCTGTCAGATGTGTTCCCCTTACCGCAACTCACTGTCGCCTGCGATTAACCTGGAGTAGAGAGCATGTATGTGGACACCGCAACAGTGGGTCTTGTGTGATGTTTTCCGACGAGTCCAGGTTTAGTTTGCAGTCTGATTCTCGCCGGAGTTTCATATGGAGAGCGCCAGGTACCTGTTACCACCAAGAGAACACCATTACGGTGGTGCAGGATGGCTCGTTTGGGGAGGAATTATTCTTGGTCCCAGAACTGACCTGCATGTTCAGAGTGTAACGATGACAGGCCACATCTATCGGGAGGTCATTCTGGAACAACATGCACGTTTGTTTCGGTGCGCCATGGGTGCTGAATTTCTGTTTATGGAAGACAACGCCCGTCCTCACCGTGCAAATATTGCAGGCGAATGCCTTCAATCCGAGGATATCACCCATATGGATTGGCCAGCATACTCACCGTACTTGAATCCAATAGAGCATGTGTGGGATATGCTTGGCCGACGAATTGCAGCCCGTCAACCCCCTCCCACCTACCTGTCTACCGGAACTTCGGAGGGCATTGCTTAATGGAGAGGCGTAATATTCCCCAAGATCAGATTGATAATTAATTTGATACTCAGCATGCGTAGGCGTTGTAAGGCCTGTATTGCATCGTCCGGGAGACATACTCCGTATTAACCTTATTATTAAGTACGATCAATTATGGAACAACCTCATAAAATTAAGTGAGTAGTACCGTTTATGTATTGTATTGCACCAATGAGCATTGAAAGATTTAAATAATTTTAAAATGGCAGTTTTTAGGTAATAAATAATTATAAAATATGAATTTCAAGATTTTAATTTTATATGTATACTAGTATTCAAAATTAAGGAAATTTTAAGATTTAGTTGATTATCTCTACAGCTTCTGGACAGAATTTAATGAAATTTGGTATGTAGATAAAGTTGAAATAAAGCTAAAAAATAAACATTCAAGAATTAATTTACGCTTATGATTGTGCGTAACATTCGTCGAAGTCGGAAGCTATGAAACAGCAGTTGCAGAACAAAACAAAAAAATGGTTAATAGGGGTTATGGCCTCTTCTCACAGATATACAGGCCTTACACTAAGATATCTTGAAAATAAGGGAATTTTTTATTTTCTGTGACAATTAAACCCAATCATTCAGCAATTCTGTTTTCAGGTCCTAGATGGCTCTCAAAAGTGGGTTGTGAGTTGCAATTGATTTCTTTAGAGCATCCCAGGCATGCTTTATAGGGATGAGGCTGGAGATATTACTAGTCAGCACATCCGGGAATATCCACACTTTCCAGAAATTCGTTGGCCATATGATCCTCTATATGGCTTTTGTTGTCATCCATTAAAATAAAATCAGGGTCAAATGCACCCATGAAAATGTAAACATAGGGATCCAAGACCTTATTTCTATACCTCACAGCAGTCACAGCACCTCTTTCAAAGACATGGAGGTGTGTGTGGCTATCGAACGTGATCCTACCCAGACCATCAAGCCTTCGTTGTCGTAATGATAGTTTTCTCGGACATTGGATGGGAAGCAGTGGGTCTCCGGTTATCTCGATACAAAAGTTCGAAGATAATCACTGGTTGGGCTGAACCAGTATTTATGAGTGAAGCAAACGATCACCCATTACTCCATGCTTCAATATATATGGTCTCTCCATCATTTAAACATACTCTTCTGTTTGGAAAACAGAGAGGAACGCAACAACTGGTCTTTTTACAAACTTCCCTCTCTCATGATTTTTTTGGAAACAGTTTCCAATGCCACTTTGTTTCTGTGACCACATACACATCTCACGAGAAGCTTCTAGATGAAGCTTAGAAGCTGTAGTACCTCTGTTATGCCCTATAATGGACAAATGACGATCTTCTCTGGACTTCCTGGCCCCTCAGGGACTCAACTTCTTTAGGTGAGTACGGGTGTCACAATCCCGAGGTGCCCTATAGGGATCTTTTCCTTTTCCAAAGGGGTTTACTGTCTTTGGTCTTCGGGACATTGATGTAGGGTTAGTGCTACAGATATGGGAAGGCGGGCTTCCAGTTAGATTCTCACCCTGATGCTGTAGTGCTACATTCTGTGTGTACTCCAGGTAAGAGCCGTGCCTGACTATTGTCAGTTGACTGGCGCACTGCCTCCCTAATTGGACTCCGTGGTGGGTGGAGGCACGCCAGGATGAAGTTTGTGTCGCGCTTATGGTATTCAGTGTCCAAGTATTCAGTGTCCGTGTAAAGGCCTTGTTTTACTCGGTCACAATCGGCGATATCACTTTACGTTCAAGGTTTCTCATTTTGTCATTATCCAACAACGAAATGTCTCGAAAGTCTCTGTTTGCCATACAAAAAGCATTTAAAAGCATTGGCGGAGACAAGAAATCAGTTTGAAAATTCCATTCCGGAGATTTATTGATTGAAACGGCATCAGCTGTACAATCAAAATCTTTCTTGTTAGTGAAAACCTTTTTAGATTTCTCTTTAACAGGTACTCTTCACAAGTCATTAAACTCCTGTCGTGACGTCATTTCTGAAGTGGACCTGGTGTGTTCTTCAGAAGCAGAGATTCTCGAAGGGCTTTCTGACCAGGGTGATATTCATATCAGAAGAATTACAATAAAAAAGATTCAGCCACCTTTCCTACAAAACATTGAATATTGACCTTCAATAGCCCTAAATTATCGTCAACCATTAAAGCCGGATACCTTAATTGCAAAATACGTCCGTACATACCAAACCCTCTGCGCTGTTTTAAGTGTCAGAGTATCGGACACTTACAAACTACATATCGCAGAAATTTAACGTGCTCCACACACGCAGATGTGCTTCTGTTGGACATTCTTTCACCAATTTCAATCTAAAGCCAAAATGCGTTAATTATTCACAATGCCATCCATCTGATACAAAACTGTGTGTCTTAGTTAGAAAATTGAGAAACAAATTTACGAAATCAAAACTAATAAAAATATCTCTTAGAAACACGAAAACGAATAGTCTCACAGGTGAACCAAACATATGCCTAGGCTGCCAAATCCTTAATTATAAACGATTCCACAGAAACAGATGAAACTATTACAAAAATAGTATGTCTACCTTTAAAATTACTTCAACCAGCCTTATCCCTCTCGGAACAAAATATATCTGCATTTATTCCTACAATGTCCACATCGTCATCTCCCCCTCATACCTATTACCATTACCTTCCACTTCTACAATATCAGAATTCCAGCCACACACTACTACATTTAATACAAATATTCCCTCATACTTGGGGATCACGCAATAGTTAAAAAAAACAAGAAGGAATTTTCCAGCTAAATATACTGAAACAAATACCCCTCATCTTCACCTTTCCAAAACCGAAATAGTTCAAAAGTTGCAGCCATTGCAGTGGAAAGTCTTGCAGCCAAAAAACGACCTTTAAAACCTCATAGAAAAAAGTGTACTCCGGACACCATATCTAACGCAATAGAAATAAAGATGGCGCCATATTAGCCCAAAAAGAGTACACCTGTACAAGACAAATCAGATGAAGAAGATATGCTTATATATGACGTTGAAGAGGAAGTAAACAATCACTTTTTAACTCCAACCAGCAAACGGAAATGACTTTTTTCCATCATACTTAGCGGATTTGTGATGGGTGAACTCCCCACCAAAATGTATTTATTTTTATTTTTAAACCTTTTTATGCGCAATTTCTGATTTTACATTTTATTATTAAAATTGATTTTATAATGCTTTTAAGGAATAATAAACTTCGAATATTTAAAAAGTTGTTCGGCGCAGCTTAGCCAAAATTGGCTCTTGTGCCATAAAATCCTACACTCCCTGGACTTCGTGGATCTCGGCCGACCTTGCCAAGGTTTGCTTTCGATGGATCCAGAATTCTGAAGCTGTTTTCGTATGTTGAACGCCTGGCGTTATATTGTATTCTCTACAAATCTGGATTTAAGACTGGCCTGCTTCTAGCCTATCTACAATTCACCACCTCATTACATCATCTTAACATAGGTGTGGTTACCCATTTTTACTGTTTGAATTTTAATTTAACAGATTGCTACAAAAAAAATATAAATTCAGAAAAGTGTACTGGCAAACGAAATGCGGATTTCGACACGCGCCCTTATAAATTCTGTTAATCGACTAGCTTAGGCTACACACATGTATACGTTTATGTATTTGACACACAATATGTATCTTTGTTTTGAAGCAGCATTTTTACATTTCGTTCAAATATTTTCATGAAATTCGTCAAAATATGCATATTTTCTTAGTTTTGAACACCGGTGCATGTAGTATATATAATCATTAATCATGAATCATATGCTAAGTTACCCTAAAACTAACTTGCCTAAGAATAATAAAAACACTGTATAGGTCAAATTTAAATAACCACATTAATATATCAGCAAACTCCTAATGGTAGGAACTAAGATTTCATGATAAAACATAAGGGAAGTCAACCTTCCCTTAAATCTGCCTATATCCTCGGTTGAAAGGAAGAGAATGAAGTGTAAGGAAATTTAATTAGTCTTTAAAAATATAGAATCTAAATACGACAATAAAAACATCAATCTACAAACATCTTCCTCAACCTCCCCATCTAGAAAAAAAAAGAAAAAAAAAGAGGAAACTGCACAAAAATAATTAAACATTAAATTTATTAACCGCAAAATTTTATTGGATTCCTTCAACCAGAGCCTGGTAAAACTTCTTAACTAAAGCCCTTAAAGGAAAAAAAAATGTTCAAAAACATACTTTAAAGAACACATTGTTAATTTAGTATTATAAACAATATAAAATTTTTAAAGAATACTCTATTGGAAAGAAAATACTTGCATAAATAAAATATAGCTATAGATACATATTACATATAGCTAAGTATATATATATAATGAGTTTAATTTTTTATCATAAAGGGAAGAAAATTCTAATTGTAGTTTTCCTTTTCATTTTAACAAATAAGTTTTATTTTGAAGCAATTATCATTATTAGTTGGAAAAATTGAACATTACTAATAAAATTGCTTGATGTTTTTTGGGAAATTCGCCTGAATAAACTATACTGAATTTATTATTATTTTTATGTTTTTACTTATTCTTTTATTCTTACTTTAGGAATAATTAAGAAATTCAGAAAAATATTAAGTACAATATTCTTGGAATATTCTTAAAAATGTTCTTGATGTTTTAACATAAAAATATTTTTCTGATTTTTGATGTAAAGGATTTTCTCTGATGAAATTCTAAGCTCCAAATATATATATATATTTCTTATAATAAAAATGAAATGTGAAAGTGAATTAGTTACTATTGAATACTTGTATATTTTTTATACGAAGGGTTCGTGGGTTTGAGTTATGTTGGTACTAAAGCTCCGACCCATAGATGGGTGGTTAAAGCCCAAAGTATTCATGTTGCATGGTGCGGTAGTTTGGTGAGTGCGGTGCTAGATCAGCAATCGTTTTCTTCATTTGAACGGGGCTCAAAATTAGGAGTTCTTTGGCAAACTGTCCTCATGTTGTTCAGAAGTACCACCCTAATGTAAGCAAACAACGTATATAAACAATGTATTAATCATTATTTTTCAAATGAATACATAACAATAAATATGTAACAATTATTTATTAATTAATAAATTACTACTATACTAAATCACCCTAAATGTTATATTATGTAATAGAAATGAAACACAAGAATAAACTAGAGTCGTGATTTCAAAATTCATTATCTGAAATAAATGAGGTGACAAAACCAACGACAGTTCGGATTGAAAATTAGTTGTCATCTTTCATCATTACATCGTGATTAAGTGTAGTGACACCACTGCTTTAGATGCGTTCCTAAGATTAAATTAGCTGCTTCCGTTGACTGGTTACCATTCTCACATACATTTAATAAAATCATCTATCACATTATTTATTAGAGGAATTCTTTGGTTATGAAATATTAGTTCAACATGTACATGAATTCGAAAAATAATTCTTGATTTACGAAATTTGATTAATAAAACCATGATTATTATCATTATTTTAGTTTGTATGTAGAAAAGAAGTTATACCTGCATGTTTTTCAAAAGATCTTACAGCGGATTATAGTTACAGAATCAATTAAAATGGATTTGAAATTTTTTAAAAACTTTTAGCCTATTTAAAATCTATGTTGATGTTTTAATGAATGTTTCTTTTAGTAAAGACTTGGTATAATACATGGAAGTGCATGCGTTAGCACAGCTCAGATTACCTTGTCATTGCTTCGTCTGAGAAATTCACAAGCTAATTCAATTTCGATGCTAATTGATATGTATCTTTAGTGACAGATTAAACAAAATTGAAGGAAGCATTTGGATTGAAACTTCTGTTTTTATCATTAAAATAATTTGAATTTATAAATCATTAAACTTTTCAGAGAAATTATCATTATTAGCGTTTAGTGTCTCTGTAACATTTTAAATTAAATATGAGGCTATTATCTTCTTTCTTTTCTGACTAAAACATATGTCATTATATATAATTTCAAAATTTTTTTCTTTTTTTTTGTATTGGAAAAAAATCTAGATACTGCGTAATTCAATCTAAAATATTTTCAAAAGTAAAATTATATTCTTTTTAAGATAAGGTTTCAAGCACAATACATTAGTTTTGAAATTTATAACTCATTCTTGTCCTTTTATGTTTCTTTCAAAACTAAAATATTTAAACATTTGAGCATCGTACGCTACAGATAGGGAAATTAAACACTATGAAGGAATCACGAAAATCAAGCAAAATTAGCAGGACATGCATTCAATTAGTGAAATCGATTGAAAAAGATCGTGCATGTTTAGATTGAAGAACAATTTTAAGCAGTGATTCACATATAAACAGCACTATATAGGTAGGTAAAAATTCGTGCATGATTGTTTGGCTGCCGTAAACGATTGATTATAAGCCAGTATGTGCCTCACGAAAATCTGTAGTGTCACATAAGTAACAAATGTTCGAACGGGACTACATGATGGAACTCCATGAGAGTAGACTTCCTTAATTTGAAATGACCTCAAATACGAAAGGAATTTTTTTACAGTGATGTATGCTTGAAACAAATGGATTACAGAAAACAAAAATATGAAATATCGGCAATAAGCCATGCAATAAAGCGTCATCTTAAGCAACCAACAGGTACTTAATATGTATATATATATATTTTATATTAATATAATATATATATTATATGTGTGTGTACACACAACACACATCACACACACATACACACACCACACCACACCACGACACACGCCACACACTTTAACTTTGTACACACACACATACACACCACACACATACACACACACACACACACACCACACACCACCACACACACACACACACACACACCACACACACACACATAAATATATATTATTATATATTATATATGTGTGTTTATTATATAAATATATATTATTACACATTTACAATTTGGTTATTATTTGCTCTTATGGTAGTCGACATTTGCTGCTCTATAGTCAAGCATTTCTTTGAATAATATCTACACTTCTAATTTTAATAGGTTCGCTAATACAGCCAGTGACACACCATTTGGTAGAAAATAATCTTTTCAGATGACCTATGCCACGTTCCTGAGCATAACGAAGGAAATTGAACACCTTCATACGTAGTCTGTAATAGATTGTTATATTGTATACGACACTACGGAAGAGACGAAATTCTAATGTGATGTTCTTGGATACTATTGGATGACATAGGCGATACCACCTACTTCAAATTCTTGAATCCTGAACAGCAAAAGCTGTATAGGGGAAGTTATGGAACCCGAAGTCCTACCTCTTGTACAATCGTTTTATGTGCTTGAGGAAAGTTTGCTCACATCCTCCTTCCTATTGCTTGGAATTTGTTTTCATCAGCGCAAGAGAGAGGTTCTGATCCTTCCATGACATGCACATTCTTTGAATATGTCGACTATTGACCATATCCGAGACTATACCAATTAATGACTGGCATATTGGTCGGAGAGCGCGGATGAACTTTATCATAAAGTAGAGGCTATTTGGAATATTGCCTATCAGCATGGCATACAATATTTGTATGATTGAATGCCATAACGTGTAAGGGTTCTCATAGATGAGTATAGTAGTTACACAAGATACTTCTTTTAGGCATTAATTTTGCTTTATGGCTCTGTAAATTTTTCAGTTATCGAAGCTACTATAAGCATTTGTGAAATAAATTTCGTTTGTTTCTGATGTGATTATTTCAGAGTGTTAAAATTTCTCAACAATAGTGTACTTAAATACCAAAAGAGTTTGTTTCTCCTTAATGTAGTTTTCAGCGCAATATCAATTTGTCTTTGTCACTTAAATGTATCTTTAAATTGTAAAGACAAGTCTCCAATATTTTCATCTGGATCTACAAAATTACTCAAATCATACCGATATTAAATTATTTAATGTGATTGGTTATAAAATATCTGATCAAAATACATCATAAATAGTTTTGTTAATTTTTAAAAAAATGTTATTTAAACGAATAAGAAAACATTTTGGAAGTGTATCTTTTAAATAATTTTATACATTTATTTAAGAAATTTTTTAAAAAAAAAATTAGGAACTTTGTATAAATGTATGCCATTTTTTGTTATTTAAAAATTCTGACTTCTTAAGTATACTTCAAAAAATTTATTTCGACGTACAATGTAATAATCAGAATGCTTTAGCGTTTACTTATGATTAACTGGAAATAATTTTAATATTATTAATAATTTTCAGTTTCAATGTCGATTCATTGATTGAAAAAAAATATCTTTTTCAGGATTTCGAGAAGATATATGGAAAAAAAAGGGTTATCCATTTTCATTACATTCATCTTTAAACCATTATTTGGACGTGACACTTTTATAAAACCTTACAGGACGTCTGAAAAATTATGACAGATCACTTTTGGTTTTCTCCTAGGATATAACTGGGATTTAACTTCCGAAACTAGACCAATCCATCACCATTTAGGAAAGAAAAGTTACTCATATAGACTTGCTACTTTGGAACATCTCTTGTTTCTTCATGCAATCTTCTCATTAAATCAAAAATTAAGTCAAGAGTTAAGATGTCTTAAGGGTGTTGAAGATAAAGAAATGATAGATCTAAGAGAAACATGACTAAATATTTTCATTACGAAGCTTATCTTGATGAAAGAAAAAGATGAATACATCGATTAACATCGAACTATTCATTTGAATTCCTTATAAAAAATGCAAAAGCTTTAATACAATTTTTACAATTACTATAGTTGCAATATTTATTTTTATAAGTTTCTGTTATTCTGTGAGAATACGAAAAATGAATTCAAAATATTTCAACAAATGTAACAGAATGAGTTGACTAAAAATGTATATAATAAAACATGTTTATATACTATTAACAACGTAAACTTCAGTGAAACATTTAGATAATGCAAATTAATGACTGAAAGTAATTATTAGAAAAATAAAGATAATAGTATTGAAAATGAAGCTTTTAAAAACAAAGCTGTTATATTCATTGAAAATGTAAGCTTGCAAGCAGAGGTATACTGATCTTTAAATGCAATTTTTTTGTTATAGTATTATGAGTTAAAAAGAATATGGAATTTCTCAAGTTTTAGCATATATGTGTGAAATATTAATAAAATATCTATGTGTGGTTTTGGCACAAATAATAAAATTCAAATCTATTTATACAAAAATTCTTAAAACAGTATTAAGATTGAAGCCATGGTTGGAATGAATAAAACCATTAATAATGAATAATGAAGACGAAATATATATATATACATTATAAAGTTATATTTATAAACTCTAAAACTTCCATTCATAATACGAGAATTGTTAAGTTAAAATAATATTATATTAAGAAAAGAAATAAAAACAAAATAAAGGAAAAATATTTTGCAGACGTTTTTTTAACATTCACGTAAAATGAAAACAATAAAAAGGAATTTTATGTTAAATGCTTAGAGATTTTACTTCTTAATAGAAAGAATTCCGCCATGGTTTTTTCTATAATTCTAATTGTTTCATGTAAATTGGATTTCTTATAGTTCAGACTTAAATTTCCCTTTTTGCCTTATCTTACCATTATTCTGTCTTTTTATTCTTATTAAATTTCTTACAGATTAATAATAGAATAATTACTTAATATTTAAGAAAAATTATTACGCGTGTGGTAGTTTTAAATTTAAATTTCATTATGTGCAACAAATATATGCTGCAAAGAAATGCAATGAAAAAAAAAAGAAATATATAATTTACTAAATTATTCTCATCAAATCTTTGAAAGTTTTTAGACAATCTTATGTTTTTATTCTTAATATTTTAAAATTTTCATATGAAACATATTTCTTTGCAAATAATATCATCTGTCATATTATTTAAGAATATATAAAAACATATTTTATCTCAAAAACCACTTTAGAAATCAATTTATTTCAGAAATTCTTGTCCAACTATTATCAGAAAAATTCTCATTTCCCTTGTGAACGAGTTAGCGATAAAGTACGAAAATTCATGTTCTCAGAAATACTTCTGCTCCATAAATGGATCAAAAACTTTTATTAATTTATATATTGGAGTTTATTCTTTATGCAGTTACACAAGTTATGAATTTAAAAAATAGCCTGGAATTTCTTTTAATTTAATTATATATTTTCTAATATTTTTATGTTAAATTTACTTTTTAATTAAAAATATATTTATATCATATAATTTTCTAAATTTGAATAATTTGAAATGTTTATCAAATTTAATAGAAAGTAATTTATGTCCTTATAAATATCAATCAAAAGCGTTATAATTTAAAACAACACTTAAAATTTTGGGATAGTATTTATTATGCATTTTTATTATTTATTTGTGACCTATTTCATAATTTATTACAACATTTCCATATTTATAACATCATAGCTTCTCTAAGCCAATTTTCTGATTTTGCCTTTGGAAATCGAAGAAATAAGTCAATTCCAACAGAAAAATTACTATATAAAGGTTTTTGTTTCCCATCAAAATAATTACATAAAAATGAATAAATATTAGATTATATCTTAGATTAAATATTGTTATTTGTAGCGTTCCAGCATAAAGTCTAAAAGCTTGTTTAAAGGGTATTTTAAGATGATTTACTGAATAATGTACATGCTAAAACAAAGCATTAAAATTGTGATAATGTATGAATTGAATAATGATTTTGTTACTGAGTTTAATTTCTGGTTTTTAAGCGCCATAAATTATATTGACATATTTTACTGTATTTATGTGCTTCAAATATTTTTATTGTTCACATTCTGTTACATTTCATGTAAGAAACTAATAAATACTAACGATAAATATAGGTACATTTTCTTTATATAAAAAGCTAACTTTTATTTTGAAATAATTTTTTTTCAACTTCTAATTATCTATATAATACTCAAGGAAATTAGAGAGTAATTTGTGCCAAATGTTTTTCAAGAATTGTTTCGCAAACAAGGGATAATACATTCCGCTCAAAAATATATTTTTTAAAATATAAAGATCTTAAATTAAATTATGTTTTTATCTTGATAAAATTTCTGTAAAAAAAGAGAAATAAAATTAAGTCTTTGATTTTATCCTTTGATGTGAATTTACAATTCAGGAAGAATAAATGCGTGAAAAAAAGTAAAAAATAAAGGCTTTCAGGCAGTAATTTCCTTAAAAAGTTTATTTCATTAATCGGGAATTCTTTTTTTCATAAGAAAAGAATGTATCCTTTTCAGAAATTTGTTCCCTCCTATTCATCACGATGCGGAAGAGCATGATTAATGTTTCAGACAAAACCAGGATTTTGGCCTTAGACATGAATTAGGAGTGGATAATATGTCTTTTAAAAAAGAGGTCTGTTAAAAAATGTTTACTTCGAATTCACTTCGATACCTTCTAGTAAAATAGTTAATTAAAACCCATATACATATGTATGCTTAAGACTAAGAGGTTGTATGCTCTTATATTATTGTGACCTTTTGACTTTTGCCTATATTAACTTGTTATAATTCTATTTATAGTTCAGCTTTAAATTAGATTTAGACAGATTTATTTGGAGATTTATTTTTTTTATAAATTCCTACATGCATTGTACCTAAATATGATATAGTTTTGAATTTTAATTTGTCATTATTAGTAATAAGTAATTTGGCTTTCAGCTCATTTTTGAAATCTTAAAAAGATTTACTATTTGGCCGTTGTAATAAATATTTATAAGCTTTATATTATTCTTTAATGTATTGTTTTTAACACATTTTTTTGTTCATTGTTTTATTCTAGATTTAAAACTTTTATTTTTCTTACTTTTAGTATAATCAAAAAATATTCCTGCACTTTTTGTAATGGCTTTTTGTTTTATCTTATGTTAATGTGCTATGTGCATCACATTGAATGCAACAACTGTTATTGTATTATCATTCTGAATACTAACTTATTTTACTTTTTCATTGTCTTACTTTTAATATATCTCCTTACTAGATCTTATTCTAGCTTTTATTTCATGATTTTATTTTTACTTTGTATTAATGACTGATAATTAGAGTAGCTGTTAGCCAGTCTGCTCGGTTGTGTATTGATTAGTAACGTAAATCATCTCGTCATAAAATTACCTTTTATATTTTTGTTGGTAATTGATGTCCTTACTTACATGAAAGTTTATTTAGTTGTGAATTAAGTTCCATTATTGTTTGAGCTGTGGTCGTTATTTAGTTCTTTGGGTTATACTGCCTATTTTCTTTAGGTTTTTATATTTAAAAATCAATTTCTTCTATTAGTTAGTTGGAATCTTTTAAAGACTATTCTATTAGGTTATGGAATTTTATGAATTCTATATATATATATATATGTACACATGAGTTACTTTTAGGAAACAAATATAACTTATGAAAAATGGGAGGATATAATGTGAAATATTCAAAAGATTCATATTTGTTTTTATTATTGTATACAATTCAAGTTTAGTCTTATAAAAATGTAACATTTCAAATGAATGTTTTGGAACAAATATTATATTAATAGCCCAACTGCTTAGGAAATAAAACGAAAAGTTTGGTTTCAGTCGATTGTGAAAACTTCTCATTCCATTAATATTGCTTCTAATAACCCATATTATTTGCCTTCTAATGACAATACAGCCTCAAATTGAGAATTAATTAGAGTAAAGACACTATATATATGTAAGACTTGTGTTAAGCAAAATAGTGATCAATATGTTTCTTATTCTATTTATTGTCTTAAAAAAATTTCATCTACTTTTTGAAATGTAAACTTTATCAACACAAATATATTGATCATACCTCTAATAAGAATAATATTAAGATTAATAAGCATAAACACCATGTTAAATATTTCAATATCATAAATAATTCTCATAAATTTGAGTTAAGGCATTTTCACTTAAATGTTTTTGAAATGTTGAATATTCACTATTACAATTATTTCAAATACAAAACCTAGATTATGGAGGGAAAAAATTATTTATCAAAATTTTTAACATTATTCATCCTTATGGATTTAATGTTATGTAATGATAAAAACACTTTACAAACTATTTTATAAAAATAATGATGGATTTTTTAAACATAATACTTTTAATAGTGACGATAAAATTAAAAGAAACCCCAGTAAATAAGCTAAGAGGTTAAGGTTATTGATTTTTAATTGATAAAATTAATGTATTTGTTATTAATTTTGAAGAGGACTTTAATATCAGGCATATTAAATATTTCATGTTTGATCTGAATGGAAATTGATATTTTAAACGATGATTACTCTGTTTAGTCAAGTTTTACATATTAACAAACTTATTAATAAAATATCAGTTAATTAACTTAAAAAAAACAAAGAAAGTAATTGCTTTTAAAAATGAATACTACACTTTTCTTTTTATGAATAAATCTTTTAATAGATTTAAATTTCCTTTTCTTTTAATATACATTTGCTAATTTTCTCCAATTAAGAAGATTATTATTAAAAAAGCCTTCAAATATAACAAAAAATGATTCTCAATCTTCATTTACAATAAAATCCTCTCTCAATACAAGCGTTTGGATTACCATGAATTTATTCAAGAGCATTACCGACGTGTGGTAAATGGTATTTTGATATTATTAAAGATAATATTTTAAAAGATTTTATGTATAAAGATACTGGTTTTAGATTAAATATTTCTACTAACAATAGCAGTATTAAATCACAGATTAATAGAGATTTAAATAAATTTATTTCATTTCCTGCATTTGAATATGGTTTACTATGAAAGCGTTTGATGAATTTTAATACAATACTTTAAAGAAGCTGAAGAAATTTTCAAAATAATTATGACGAATGAGAATGATAATAATTACAAGAATACTAAACACAGATGATTAAAAATTAACGAAAATTTTCATTGTAGTGTATATTGATAAAATGACTAGCAACTGTACCATAATTTGCAAATACAGTATCATGCTTACTGAACATTTTCAAAATAATATATCATTTCATAAACCTGATATATGTGATAGAGAAATATATTTATTTGCAATAATATAATGATTATTTAAAAAAATTAGACAAACATTTACCAAAAGTTTGAATTTCCACATTAATTTTAACTCTTAAATTCTATAAGAACCCTATTAAATTTCGTACAGTTATCGGTGCTCTCAAAACTTACATTACTACTTATGGTAAAATGTACTGCAAACTATTTTACAAAATTTTATCTTGGTGTTAAAGCCATTATCAAAAATAGTATAGAGCTTATTAAATTTTTGAAAGATAAGGATGCTAATTATATTCAAGACTATAATTATGAGGATTTATTTAACACAGATAGAAATAATTAAGGTTCTTTTTCAAAAATTACAATAATTATGATCTTACGACCTCTTAATTCCCAAATTTAGTTAGTATTCAAGAAAAACTTATACATTAACTTTTGGTAATCTGAATAAAAAAACAATTAACGGTTCATACAGCAAGATGATCCAGCTGACAATAGTTTAAATAATTTTTATTTACATTTGAACACACATATTTTACTAAATTTAAAGTCTGTAGGTTTAACAGTGCCTCTTGGGGGTCGATTTTCCCAAAATCCGTTCTCAGCGGTCCTCTTCTCCACGACAGGAACATGCCTACCAAATTTCATGTTTCTAGGCTTATTAGTTCTGGAGATATCGTGATGAGTGAGCGAGTCACTTTTCTCCTTTAAATATATATGTAATATAATTACATTTAATTACTCTAAACAACTTTTTAATTTGTAATCATCCTGGCCTTCAGGACTCGTGCGTAAGTAATTAAAGAACTTACATGATAATGGGATAATTGTAACTGTATCTCTTGAAAATTAACAACTTGCATTTTTTTAAGTAAGATTAAATCAGAATCTATTGAACGATAGCTTTCCACCAATCATAGTCTCCGTGCAAAGGAAGTCACGTGGATTACAAAACTTCCCGTTGCTGCTTCATATAAATATCCGAGAATCTGGAACCTTTTTTGTTGTCTCTTTGTCTTCATTCTGTGTAACTTGCTGCAGCCCGTTTTGCCTTTTGTCTGCTTTCTGTGATGTTCAAACACTAAGTGTTGTCCATTAGTTTTAATATGTGTTTGTGATCTTCAATAAATGTTGAATGTTACTTAAGATATTTCCTTATACGATTCCTGATCTATCCAACATCCTCTGCATGTACTTCATTCTCGGCCAAGTGATCAATAATGCATTAATTGCAATAAATAACCCTGATGTTATATAAGAGACGGTAAGATTGTACAACCTAACAGAAAGAAGGCAATGTGCGCGGAAATGAAATCAAAATACAAAAACGAATCATCATCCACCAAAATGTAAAATTAAAAATTTGTGATGGAATTATGTTTTTTTTTCTGCTTCACTTCAACTGAAAAAAAAATTCATTCTACAATTATGTACAACAAAACCTAAAAAGGAATGTTAAAAAGCTTCATGTTTTGTGAGCGTTTTAATGAAAAAAGACGTTTGAATAATCATTCAACACTTCTGTGTTCCAAATTTAACGTCGGAAAGTACAACAACAATACTTTTTGATAAGGCATAAGTCTTACGCAGGGCTTCTCAAACATCCAATATTAGCGGTCCAGTATTCAATCATAATTTTTATCGTGACCCCTCCCCCCCACATATAATTTCAGTGTATTGAATGCAATAATAATGTACTTTTTCACTAAAGCCGCAATTCGACCTTATTTATAAACCAATCAAATTATCGAAAAACGTATCAAATTTGCACATGTGTTTCTTTTAAGTAATTACTATTTTAAAATACTTTTTGTAATAGGATAAATATTTTGTTACTTTTCCTAGCTTAAAATTTATTTTGTTTTGCTTCTTTTCAGTAAATTATTAGCTCTAAATTGATTCTAAGCTTTTCATTATTGGCTTTGGAATGATTGATTTTAAAATGTTTAAGGTATAAATTTATAATTTAGATATTTTGAAGAATATTTAAAAAAAATTTAACCGTATGATATGGTGTGGTATGCGGGGGTAGTGTTACCACATTATACTATATATATATTTATATATTTTGTGTGGTTCAACGCCAGTATTTTTTTTTACATTTTGTCTCTTTCCACCCCAGTGTTTTTTTAAATATAATATGGGTCTTACGCCCATCGTAATTTTTTGATATTATTGGGTCCCTACCACCCTTGTACTATTTTATTATGGTTTATTATTATGTTTTCCATATATATGTGTAACAAGTTATTTTTTTCGATTAACTTAAATTTATTGATTGAGAAGTCAAACTTGAAACTCCATAAATTATTTTGTGAATGTTATTGTTATAAAATCACCATTATAAAAACATTTCCAGAGATATCGGTTTACCCTTTCGAAGTTGTGGCTTAAATTTATTCATAATTAATGCTATATTTTCTTTAAAAATACATAGTTCATAATGATTGTATTTGAAATATGGTTTTGATGTTGAATATGAGAATCATTACTTTTATAGTTTTTTCAAGTGTTTTTATGTATGAAAACTGAACTAATACCAAAGTTATGTTATTTATTATGCTAAGAATTTTATGTAAATATATTTGATATATTTAATGGTTTTAAGAATTTTGAGTTATGAGATTTACTTTATTAGGGAACGATATTTAAATTTGATATGAAAATGAACGACTTTATACGTGTATATAATGATAACGGTTCTGAGGGCATTTATGATGAAACAATTACTAATAAATAAATAAAAGTAAATAAGCAAATGTTTGCAATTAGAAGGAATGAGATATGGACGAGTATACAAATATACTAGAAGATATTTAGAAATATACAGATAGAGAAAGTATAAATATAGATGAAAATAAATGTAGATAGAAATAATAATAAATAAGATGGTAGTCAGGATGATATAGTGAACACCTCAGAGGAAGTACACCTTTGATTGTCAAACACTATTGCTTTCAAACTTATACCTTTTGTCATAATATATCACTATTATTTTTTTAAAAAAATTAAATAGATAAAAATAAGTCATAAATAGTAAATAAATTTTTTTTTTTGGGTTGACTTGCAATTTTCAGTTTTGGGAATTTTTTATTTTTGGATTAGAGTGCAGCATGTGTTATACGAAGTAATGATTGTGCAAGCGTGGGTCAATCTCTTAATTTGATTCTTTTAATCTGGTTTCACTTTCATTCTTTTAAGTCTGTTTTTTTGTATACTATTTTAGAACTATTTTTTTTTAAAGTTTAGAATTTAATCATTATTTTTCTGTATTTCAGAAAATGTATTTTTGTTAATTCATATTCAATATTTATAGGGTGGTACATAATAGTTTCAATATTTTTACACCATTTGAGATTATATATTTTTACCATACATCTGAATATTTTCTTGCTTAAATTAAGGGGAGTTTTCTAAAATAATATTAATCTAAATTTTTAATTTTATACTTGGTATATCTGTGTGAGATAAGGGAAAGTGCCAAGGGCCCTGGCACACACTAGTTTCTTGCGGAGGAGAAAAATGTAATAATTTTAATTTTTCTAAAAATTTAAAATTTTTAAGGGTTTTTGCCTTTAGGACTAATTAACTAACTTACCCTCATAACGGGATAATTGTAACCGTATCTCTTGAAAATTAACAGCTTACATTTTTAAAGTAAAATTACATCAAAATCTATCGAACGATAGCTTTTCACCAATCATAGTCTCCATCCCCGGAAATCACGTGGATTCCAAAACTTCCCGTTGCCGCTTCATATAAATATCGAGAATCTGGAAACTTTTTTTTTGTCTCTTTGTCTTCATTTTGTGTAACTTGCTGCAGCCCGTTTTGCCTCTTGTCTGCTTTCTGTGATTTTGAAACACTAAGTATTGCCCACTAGTTTTTATATGTCTTTGTGTTCTTCAATAAATGTTGAATGCTACTTAAGATGTTTTCTTATACTAAAGAATTCCTGATCCATCCAATATCCTCTACATATATTTCATTCTCAGCCAAATGTGATCAATAATCCATTAATTACAATAAAAAATACCATTCACCCCGTGATATTATATATATATATGAATAATATTTCAAAGTCAGTATCGAGATCTTTTTGTAAAAATAGATTTTATTCATCAAGCGTCGACACATCTTTTCAATGAGACAAATCAAATCCCTATTGCATACAATTTTAACTGAATCATAGACTTATTTCCAGAACTGCTAAATAATCATATATTTTTGTTTAAATTTTCAATTGGAAAGTAAAGCATGAGAGCATACATACGAATATCATAAAAAATAATGAGCTGGGATTGGAATTGTTATGTTTGGAATATCTTTTTTGAGAAATAATTTGCTGTTTTTTATAAGATTCGAATGTGTCATGGAAAAGAGATGTTAAACGGTAAATAGGAGATCTTGGTTTAGATATAAGTCAATTATCTTTAAATTTACTCCTCAATTTTTAGAGGGTGAAGGCGTAGGCTTACACTTTTAGAAACTTAGTCAATTTTCAATGTGTACAAAACAATACATAACATCATATCGAAACTCATACCACTCATAGTATGTAAGATTTAAATAATATGAATAATAAATTCAAAATAAAATAAAAGTAAACGCAATTCTAACAATAAATCAAAGAATAAGACTTATAAAATATTAATTGATATATATGAGACATCACATACACAAAGTGTACCCTTGTGTTTTAAATCTAACCGGCTTCCATACAGGAGCTACATGTTTCCATCTGTACATTAATAGCATTAGATTTTTACTATTGCTATTATATCATTGATCCATTTGTTGCATATTTTGGAAAATATTATCATACCACACAACAAAAAAATTAAGGAAAAAAATACATGATATCATACAAATACTAAGATAATAAATGTACATTAAAATCTACCTCGCACCATCGTAATAAAATCTGATACTGTTGCATAAAAATTTACATAGATGAAACACATTTGTGAAGTCATTAAAATGTAGACACTAATAAAATGAAATGATTAATAATATTAAAATGGTTTATAACAACGTATACTCTATTCAACACACCAAACAATATTTTACTTTATACGAGTTATATGATCTCTCATATTGTGGTTGAGTCAGAGAAGTGGACTCATTTCTATACAGATGTCTATCATCATTTATAGTATTTACTTTTCAACGACAAATAATGTAAATAAAAACATTACAGTATTCACATTTACTTAAAAATATCTCATAAAATATCTTGTATCTCACCGGAATTTTTAATTTTATTCATTTCATAGAAAAATTCTTCTGCAGTGGATTGCAATGGGATGTTGACTTCCACCGGGTCTTTGATGCTTTATTATCGCTTCGATGGATTCTTTCAATGTATCTGCATAGACGTGAGATGGGTAATTTGGATTGAATAAGGCCAAGATAGGTTTTGAAATTAAGTTGTCCTTAAATGTTTGAAAAGACTGTTGACACTCTGGGGTCAGAAAGCATTTTTGATTCTTTTTAAAATGATTATTTAGAGCCATTCTAAATTTTTCATATTGAGTAGTGAATTTATTATAGAGATCAATACTACCAAGGAATCTTTGTTAATTTTTTACATTTCTAGGGGGTAAGAATTCTTTAATTATTTCTACATTCGTATTGTTTGGACTGTATGAACCTTCTTTCATTTCATATCCCAGAAAACCAACTGCGACTTTGCCAAATTTACATTTTACTTATTATTTCCTGTTTCACAAGATTTAGAAATTTTTTCTAGTGTTTTGCATGTTCTTCAATTGATTCTGAAAATACTATTATATCATAAAAGTAATTTAACGCAAATTTTATTTGGTATTTATTTAGAATTTATCGAATAGCTCTTTGAAATATAGCTGAGGATTTTTCGTATCCAAAAGGCAAGCGATTGAATTGAAAAAATACCATAATTTGATGTAAATGCAAGTTTTTCAGATTCATTGCCATCTAATTTAATATGTCAGTATTCTGCACAAAGATCAATCGTGGGGAAAATTTTTGCATGCGTTAATTTATCGAAAACTGTGTCTATGCGGGAATTGCTTCAGAATCCAATTTTGTGATAGCATTTAGCTTTCGATAATCGACACACAAACGTGTGTAAGCGTTATATTCTCTTTTTTTAATCCAAAGTTAAAGGGTGCTGCATAAGAACTATGAGATGTTTTAATTATTCCCGCTTTTAACAATGCATCCAGTTTTTTTTTTATTTCCGTCTTAGGGGGAGGCTCTAAAAGAAGGACTTGCAATGGGTAATTCTGAGATAAGTATTATCTTAGGAGGAGTATATTTTGTATATAACAGCCAGATCAATTTTTTTAGCAAAGACATGTTTATACTTAACAATAATCACATAAATAATATAATCACTGTTAGGAATTGTTTCTACATTAAACAATCACACATCGACGTTCTTAGTAATAATTTTATTAATATTAATTTTAAGAACTTTATTTCCTTTTATTATTTTTTTTACGATTTCCTTATATTCTCCCTTTTTTAAATTGTTTTGCCCCTTCGAAATTTTTTCTGCTTACTAAAACTAATAATTATTTCAAAGGTACTCATAGTCCTATTAGACACAATTAAATATGGGGGTTCTACATTTAACAATGAAGAAATTAATATTTTTATGGATTTCTCTTATTTTCAGTTGTAGAATAATTGTTTCACTCACCTTTATTTGACCATTGATGTAGATACTGATGTAGATAGCAAATATTTTTGATTCGATGTTCTCCCTAGTTTGTTGTCCCTTGATTTGCTTTAGTAAAGTTTTTGAGATAATGAACCCGAAGTCTAAGAGAATTACAACTTGTTTGATGTTGTCTCTTGCTTTGATGTCTATTAGTTCTCATCTCTTTTATTGTTCGTAGACAATGTTATTTTCTTGGGTCTTTTGAATGGGATGAAATGTTGAAGCATCTGGTCGCAAGTCCGCTCGTTGTTGCTACAAGACTCAGTCGTTTCTCAGATACACTGTCGTGCGTTGAGGAGAGAATGGGTAGCTCCTTGAATAGTTTTCCGGCCGCTTATGAAATAATACATCCTTTCCTGAATAACCCACCGGGGCTGATAATGACCACTTCTCTAATTCCATCTTTCGTACTGCTGTACATTAGTAAGTTGTGACGGATAGTTAGGTACTTCTTTAAAGCGATATGGTACCATCTTCACAGTTTTTTTATTTTTAATATTTGATATTTGGTTTTTATTGTATTTTATAAAGGTTAATAATTAATAATAATTCCATACAAAAAACGTTTTACACATTTTTTAAATTCCTAAGGCTCTTTTAAATATGTCTCTTTTTTTTCAAATATTTTTTCCAAGTACCTTATATTATACTACATAAAACTGTGCATGGGTTTTTTTTCTGCTGCTGCTCTTTAATTTTTTTTATAGTTAAACTTTCAAAAATTCTCAAAAAAACATTAATTTTGATTTTGAATTTTCTTAGAAAAAGTACTAAACATGTTAGAGCTAATTCCATGCACAGTTTTACAAAACATACATTTCAGAACATGTATAAAAAATTTCAAACCCATACTTCAATTATCAAAAAAGTCTTAGGGTTTTGAATAAAAGTATATGTACAAAAATTCAACAGGGAGAAAAATTAGTTTGAAGTTTTCATTCCAAGAATAGCATGATATAATATTTATCGAATATTCCGAAACTTTTATGAAATGTTGATTAGCTTATTTGAAACTGCTTAACATAAGAAATTGCAAAAATGTAGAACAATTAAACAGTATACTGGCATAATGAAAGATCAATATTTCATAAAACCTTGCTTTACTAATTATAAAAAAAATAAATACACACACTTCAGAGCTAATGTATAACAAGTACAAAAGATGTTTATGCCTTTATTTTTTATTTCCATGATTTTAAAAGCCTTCGCATGTTAAATATTGTACACGAAAGAAAGCAAAATCAAATAACAATTTGTAGGCAAAATATATCAAAATTTAAGAACTGCATATGTGCATTTGCTTAAATAAATATCTTAAAATATTTTAACAATAAAAGTGTTGAATTTCACACACAAAGGATATATATATATATATGACCAAAAACAAATGTATAAAAATGGGAGAGTTTTTCTATTCTTTGCGAACTAGATTTTTAATTATCCGAGTTATCAAAATGAGATTTAGTATTTGTGCTTTGGGAGAATCCGTTTTGAAGTTTTAATTTCATTCATAATAAAATCATGAAAAGCACGCACAATTTTTAAATCTTGACCAAATCCATTTGCTCTTCCCCAATAAACAATTCACAAACTAAAATTTTTGCATGGATTGCACAATTCTTTCTTGAAATGATTTGTTATTGCACATATAATGTCAGTCTCATTTACGCGTGGTAGAAATATAATTATTTCATTTTTTATCAGGCTCTTTTCCAGCAGATAATCTGAAATGCGGGCTTGGTAGTTGCTTACCAGCATCAAACATTGCTCCATAGCTTGATAAAAAATGCAGTTAAAGCTTTGGAATTTAGCAGGCATGTTTATAAAGATTCGAGGTATCAAATAAGCCAATAAAACGATTTTCGACAGTTTAAAGATTTTTAGGGTACCATATCTTCTTAACAGGATATTTTGGACGTGTAAATTCTGGGAAATTGAATGCAGGATGTTGTTTATTTTGTATGTCTAATAATTAAAAATTCTTTTTCATGTCATCCAGACCTCGGGAACTTTTAAGTTGCATTTCTATAGTTGATTCTCCTTCAATCCCTATATTATATAAAATTATTTGAATAGTTCATCCATTTTAATTGGAGAGGCAACATTTTACATGTTATAGAAATACTCCATATGCGTCTCCTACTGGGTTTTTTACAGTTCTTGATAGAGTTCCATTCTTGAAGATGGATCTAAGATGGGATTACTTTCGTTTCAAATTTGTTCAAGAGGCTGTCTTTCAATTCACAGATTGTTTTGGGGATTGGGTTTGCTTTAATGCAAGTTTGAACAGCTCTACTTACTAATCTTGTTAAGAAAATGATTTTTTTTGTTTCTCGGTTACTTCTAAGTAGTCATATGTGGTTTCAAATTTGCTTAGAAAATTCTCGATTGGACTTTCCGAATTATAATTGTTGATAAAACTTTGGACGTCTTCAAAACGTACATTATTTTTAATAATAGTAGTATTTTTAGTTGTGTTTCTTCTGCACAAAATATCTTGTTCAATTCTACGGTATCTTTGTCCTTTTAAATTTTTTTATCAGTCTTCGTCTCCATATTCTATTTTTAAATTACAAGTATTCCAATTTTTGTTAAATGTAAAATAAATTTCGTTGAAGCACTTTTTTTTCTTCTTGCCGTAGGAGCTATCCCCCCCTACCCCATTAGAAGCTTTATTACACCCAGGAAACTCTGCGCCCTGCAACAGCGTTCGGAATCGCATAACTTAGCAGCAATTTTTTCGGTAGTTGTCAAGTTGCGTTGATTTTTTTCCAAAAAATGCTTTGGGTTTTGCGAATAAATTTAAATTCAAATTTTTAAATCCATTTTCAAGAATATGACTCCACCGACTGAGCCTGTAATATTTTGAAGTCAGCATCTAGAGCCTTTTTATAAAATAGGTTTTATTCATCCTGCGATCGACACATCTTTTCAATGAGCGAATTACACATCTTTCCAATTTAAATAGTGTTTTCCTTCAAAAAACTATTTAAATTTCCGACTTAAAATTGTATGTTTTAATTGAAAAACATCACAGGTATTTCTGTTATCATAAATGTGGTAAATTTCTTGATAATAATATGATAAAACCTAAAATGATCATTCTTTGAATTTTGATATTTAAAAAAAATAATGTGTTTTTCCTCTAAAATACTTTAAACAAGTGATTGTAACATTTTAAAAATTACAAGGTTTTATATATATTACAAGGTTTTATATATATTACAAGGTTTTAAATATATTACAAGAAATTACGAGAAGGTTTTATGTATACCAATTATATTTGTTTAAGGAATTACACTTTTGTCACTAGAAGGCCTTTGCTTTAAGTTTTTGTCATCTTTCGAGACATTAAAAATTAAGCATTAGTTCTACAATCCCGTGTAGTTGAAATTATGATTTTTGTTTTAGACATATATTAAATTCAGGACTCTTCAATAAATTCCAAAAACATCAGAAACCTTGGCAAAAATTCAGTTTTATTAACGAAAACGTATAGATATATTTTTAATTCAACAAAATATTTGATATATGTATTTTTCATAGAACAAAATTTTTTCAATTAATAAATTTATATAAATATAAAAAGCAATTAGAGCCCCTATCTTTAAATTAAGGAAAAACCTGAAATGTCAAAAGATTTGGAACTCATCGAAAATATAAAATACCCAAAAACATTCACCTGTAAAATAGCAGAAATTGAACAAAATTCTTGAATTCTTTTTCGAATTTAATTTTTTTTCAACAAATGTTTCGTTTTTTGGACATTTTATTATAATCAAGAATATCAGAAAAACAGACAAAATCCTATTCTTTTTTTACCGAAAATCAACAAAACTTTGAACAGTTCCACTCTACATATTTAAATTTTTATCTTTATTCAAATAGAAAACACACACACACACTTCCAACTAAAGGGCAAACATAGAATAAACCTTTTTTTCCAATTCATGAAATTGGGTTTATTCGAGGTAACGGAGGGGGCATTCTAATTCAGAAAACTCCCGCTCTTTTCACGTTCGATTGATAGAGGGGATGGAGAGGGTTGTTCCTCCAGTAAGGGGTGTGCGAATACTGTCTGCGCGTCGTTCAGAGGCCCGGTTCGTTCTTTGCGCCAGTTTCGGACAGGACTGCGAACGGAAAGCACGCGAATTACTTCATTCACTGCAAAAAGAAAGAATAGTTTTTATTGTCTCTGCTGGCTGGAAGAGGTTGTTGAGTGTAATAGCCCTTCTTTCGTACTGGCAGGTTACTATGCCAGTGTGTTCTCATTTGTCGTCATTAATAATGCGTAAGTTTGTTTTTAGAAGTTAGAAGTTTCAAATATAAACAATGTAAAACTTCTTTTTAGTTTTCATTGACGATTGAGTAATTATTTAAATTCTAGTTTATTTTCAGAATGGGGAAAAAACCGCACAGCATATATTTTTGTAAAAAATGAAACTCATTTGCGGAAGTTTTGTATCGTTACTTTTGAAAAGGTTTCTATGAAGTAAAATGGGGGAATATAAATATATATATATAAATATTACATTTAATTATAATTACATTTTGGGGAAAAAAATGACGCTTCATTAGTAAAAATTCAAATTTTTTTTTAAAGATTTGAAAATTTTAAATGTGAAATTATGTGCAATTTTCAATCAAACTATTTCAATTCTCTCTGTCTTTTTTCTTTTATTTTTAGTTTTTTTCATTAGATATGTATTTATCCTGATAATCCTATTGTTTTATCGTCAATTTTCTAAGAAAAGATTTTAAAATATCACTTATGATCACTTGTGACAGTGAAATTAAACTTCTAAAAATTTTCAACGTGTGATATTTAATATTTATTTGCTTATTATAAATAACATTTAATATTTACATGTTCTTGTGAGGCTATGCATCCTCATAAATGATTTTTTTTTCAAATTGAAGCAGAATTTTATTGTTTGAAATTAAAATATTTTACTTGTGTGGCGTAAACGTTTTTAATCTTTGGAGATTAATTTAACAGCACGAAGCAATTCATTGAACTTTACCTTGCGTCTTCGTATGATTTGAATATAGATAAATATGTAGAAGGTGCATAGTTTTCATTCAGAGAAGAATGAGATTTATCATAAAAAATTAGAGTAATTCAAAGGTTGATGATTTATTTTTTGTATGTTCCAATTTCAAGATTGCGGGAAGTTTTACAGATTAAATAGAATCAAATGTACGTAACTTGCAACTTATTTTTTTATGTTTCAATAATTAATAAAATTTACAACTTTTTCATTTAATAGTTAGTTTTGTTTTAAAAGAAATACGAAGTCTAGCTTTATATTAGTAAAATGTTTCATGTGCAGTTTGTTTAATTATCTAAGTAGCCAATTTTAATAAGAATTGAGTTGAGTTTATAAAAAATATTGTCACTAAATTTAGTTCTAATTTAAAAACCTTAGCACTTAAATAGCTAAAACCAAATTAATTCATTTAATTTTCAAATATAGTTACATTTATACACATATATGTATGTATTATCCATTAATTTCAAAATTTTTATATCTTACACTTTGATGAGATATATTTTTCAAAAAGTAAAGTATCTAAATCTCATTCAAAATATTCCAGTATTCAAAGCAAATATTTTTTTATTCTAAAAGACTTATAGAAAATCACAGTTACAAAATTATTTTAAAAAGTAAGTTTTCTCTAATTATTTAAATATGAAGTTGTTGGTATTTTATTAAAATTAATAAATTCTTAAAATGCGTTTATTTTTTTAAATTTAGAATAAACGTAACACTCATGCATTAATTGTATTTTATTTTAAATTTCAACTCTCCAGTATAATATAGTAAATTTGTCATCACACATTTTAAGCACAGTGCTGTTAAGAAAAAAATTGGCAAAGAACATTATATTTATATATAGTACATGAAATAATTATATTTAAGTGTATTATATTAGTAAATATGTTATGGTAATCGTGTTATTACATCCATAAAAATAATCATTTTAAATGAAATATCAATAGCTTAAGTCAAAATACTATTTTTATGTAATACGTAATTTAGATTTTGAAGCTACTCGGAACTATTTTTTGAAATACGTAAAATAGATTTGGAAGCTTGTCGGAAAATATTTTAAAAATTTTGACTTTGTACTTTCCCAAGACTGAGGACTCCAAACTTTTGGAACAAAAATATAATTGTTGACTCAATGTAATATGTTTAACTAAATCTGAAAAAAAAGCATACAATTACACAGATTTAATAATGAGTAAAATTTCAGCGGAAAAAAGAAAGTTAAAAAAAGCAGAAAGAAAGAAGTGTCTAGAAGGTTTCTTTTATACACAACGTTAATTAAAATAAACAGACGGATCAATTTTATTAGTAACTCTCCTTAAGATTTTTTAGAGAGAAAAAAAGAATGTGAACATTTTTTTTTACACACAGAAAAAATCTTCAATTTAAAATTCAAGGGATAAAATATTTTTGGAAAATCGTGCCTAGAATAAACAATCAGAAAAAAAAGAGAAAAGATTTTCTATGAAGTGACCCATCACAATAAAATATATTGAGTTTTTATTCTCTTTTTTATATCGAAATTTTTCTTAAAACTATTTTATTATTCTTCGGTGGCTTACCGAGATTATTGGCCGGTTTTCTTTCTTCATATCTTTATAAAACAAGATTCTGATTTTTAAAAAAATAATTTTAAAAGTGTATATTTTAAAAATATTTCTATTATTTTAAATGAATGTTTTGTCTAAAAATGTCGGATTTTAAATTAATATAAAAATATCTTTGTGTAAACACACAATTAATAACAATTTAAACAGCTATATATCAACTGATTTTTAAATATACAAATAAAAGATTGGGTTTTATATACTCTAGAATAAAATTTTAATGGTAAGATTTTAGTATAACTAAAGCCAAAAAATAAGTTTAATTAATTTGAGGCGTAATTTCTTAAAAAAAACTTTCTCGTTCGTACTCCTTCGTGATATAAAAAAATTCAGCACTTTAAAAAACTCAATAAGGAACAAATGTTATTAAAGTCTTTATTAAAATTCATAGGAGCTAACATACATATTTGGATGAAGTCTTCAATTTAATGCTGACTGAGCTCATGGCTCTTAATATGGGCAATACATTGGAAGTGAAGCGATGCCTGAGTTTTATGAAGGCCATATTCTTTCTAGATATTTTAAGAAGATAATGTTCTTAGTTTTTTTCTGAAAAATACATTTTTTTTTCTATAGAAGAAAATTTTTTACTTATCTTGATGAAAAGTTATTAAGTTAGATGGTCTAGAAAATTAATTCGAAAAAATATGTTATGTAAAAATAGTAAACTTTTAAAAATATTGTGTCATTACAATCCTTTTTGAGTAATTTATGAAGTTTTTATAAACTGTTTTCTTTCTTTTTTCTGGGAATAATACAATGATCGTTGTGTTTTCAATTATGAAATACTAATTCTTATCGTATTATTTTATTTTTCTATGAACTTTCTAATTGTCTGTGATGACAAGAATTTTTTTAATCGTCTTTTATAATTGGAAATGGCTTTATGTTTTCACTATCGTTTTTGAAAAAGTGTTTATCTTTTGAACTCCCTAAAATAAGTTTTTATATATACTAATTGGTAGTAGGTACAATATCAGATTTTATAGTACTCTTGTTCTAAGAGAATACATGTAGACGCTTAAACATTTCTTAAAAGTTCCCTAGTTTGAATTTTTTGTTCTGCAATCTACTTGTCAAGCTATTTACAGAATTATTTAATAATATATTAATATATAAAACTATTAGTTCATTTAATTTTTTTTACTTAATAACGTTCTAAGAACTTTTTTATTCTGCATTTTTAAGACATTTTTAACGGTTAATTATAACAAATATAAAAATCATTCGCTTTAAAAGTATTTTATGCACCTTAAATATAACAGCGTAATAAAGTTATACTTAAAGATTCATTAAATTGTTTTAATGAATCTAAATGCTACGTAAATATCTCTAATAAAATGCATCATTTTTAATAGAATTCTAGCAGTTTTGTTTTATAAAATCTATTGTTGATGTACTTTTAGTACTACATAATGAAATATAATTACTTAATTTGAGCAAATAATCAAATAAATGTAAATAAAATTTGGTTTATAATTGTGATTTGAAATTTTTAAAAAAATTTCTATTAAATAATATTTTTATTATGTATCATATAGTATTATCAGGATAGATAAAACTAATTAATTTGTTTCTCACGTATCAAAAATGTATTTCATGTTAGTGTCAAATAAATATATTTTTTAATATTACTGAAGCTACTCATACACTCAGAAAATAAAATAGATGCATCTTTATCTCTCTCTTATTACAACTAGAAATATAATGCTATCTTCAAAGAATTATTTCGCATGCACTAAGAAAGTGAAAAGCTATTTGAGAAATTCAACTTAAATTTTTTTTACTATGTTGAATCAAATTTTGAAATCATCTTTATCTCATAAATACATTTTAATTTTAAGATAGTGTCATTCTACTAAAATTAATAAAAGTATTCAAAAATAGACTACTGACAAAATTTGAATACTTAAAAAAACCTACTTTTATTTGTATCAAAATCTATATATATATATTTATTATTTTATTTATAAAAAGAGAAATCTCTATTTTATTTTATATAACTTTGAAACATCAGTGACACAATATAAACTATAGAAAATATTTTGAAAAAAATGTTATATGTATCCGAAGTATAAAATCATATTGTTTTATTTGTAGTGTTTTGATAAGTAACACTCATATTAAAATAGAGTTATGATAATGAACTCGTCACTGGTGTTGTTGCTACCGAAGAGTTTGAATTCTTATTCCACGTATAACCTGTCGCGTAGAGGGAATAATACATGTTAAACATGCCAAGTTCAAAGTCTTTACGTTGTTATGGTATGGAAATTTGGATTAAGGGCGCTGCATTAGGTACTGTCCTCGCCACTTGACCTTGGGGCAAAATAGCAAGGTTGGACAGTAAAATTATACAAAAAAAACCACCATTTTTAATAATATTTCGTTTTTTAATACTATTTTTTCAAGAAAAAAAATTCATTTTTCTCTTGGTGTTTTTATGATGACGCATCTCATAATATAAATACTCATATTCCAAGCAAGAAGCCTGTCTAGAGAAATTTTTTTGGTTAAAAATATGACTACTGGACTAATTTCAGAATAATAAGATGCAATTGAATAATGAAAAAATTAAGTCAAAATTAATTATATACTTAAATATTTTTACATTTCATATCTGAAATTAAGTCAGGAATGGTGTGTGGCCAAATAAACAGAAAATTATATATATATATATATATATATACATAATCGTATTTTTAAAGTTATGTTATCCATGAACAACAAACTAATTTTACATTTTATTAATTTTTCCAGAATTTTCGAGATTAAAGTATTAATGACTCATTAATAATATTGTTTGTAAATAATTTAAAATAATAAATATATAATTTGTGTAAAATTTCCAAAAATGCTTCAAAGTGCATATATAACTCTAATTTAATTCATTTTAGAAATTTAGAACTCTTAACACGAAATTTTTTAAAAAAATGTTAAGCATATTTCCTATATTGGAAGCAGATAACCACGACAAAATATTTCCATCAAAAGACTAATAATTTATTCATTAATACATTTTTATTTTATCCACTAACTGTGAAATCGTTAAGCTATGGATTTGCGTAGTGTAGAAAAATATTTGAACTTTTATTGAGAAACATGGATTTAAAAAAAATGATACATGGTCTGAAAATTAATTTTCGGAAACCTAAAAACTGCTCATTAGGTTTTTAACTTTGTTCTTTAAACCTTACACTGCTTAATTTTTGATTTATTGCAATCGAGGAATTTTAATGTGTTAATTTACGAACATATATATTAACTTTTTACTACTACTCCCAAAGAAAAGTTTCAAAACATGAGACATAAACGTTTTACGCCATGAAGCGGATGAAATATTTTTAAAAAGGGTAATTTAATTGCTAACATTTATTATTTTTCTTTTCTCTAACATTAAAAAATATTCATTCCAAAAAAAAAGATAATGATTCAAACAGAATAAAGTTTTAAATTAAATCAATGAGTTTCAAATTATATAAAAAATTATTGAGTTTACATAATAGTTTGAATTTCAGTTATAAACTCTGCAAAAACGTCCATTCAATCATTGTAATGTCCATTCAATCAATAGTATAAATAAATAATAAACTTAAGTAAATAAATAATATAAATAATATAAACAAATAATATAAATAGTATAAATAAATAATAAATAATATAAATAAATAATATAAATAGTATAAATAAATTATTAAATAATATAAAATAAATACAGATGTATGAATTGATCCAAATATCTGATCAATGAACTAATGTAGGAATGGATGATAAAATGAATATTTTGTATAATACTTTGTTCAATCATTAAATACTTAATATTTATTTATGAGGCTGAATTATTATGATTAAAACAATTTTCAACTTGCCATTTTTCTAGATTACTTTTATTTAAATATAAAAATGCAGTAGAATTATAGTATCATAATTATGATTTTAATTGCAAGTTCTTTAGAAGGTACATACAAGAGGTTTCATAGCATTCTTTGTATTTGTAGAAACTTAAATAAAGAATAGTAATTATAATTGTTATAAACTTTTACTTGTATAATTAGAAATCTCATAAATTATTCCACGATTATTCATTTAAAGGAAGAATGCTGTGTAGTTACTCATATGTAATCAAATACCTCGAAAAATATCCTAAATTAATACATCTACTCGGATAGCTAATATTTTGTTGAATTACATTAACTGATGACATTAATATTAGTTTCATATTGAATGAGTTTGGAGAAGGAAATCAGTGGGATAACTTGATATGTTTTTTATTTTATTTAAATTACAAATCAGATGATCACAGAAAATTCAGGCACTCTTAGTAAATTGTAAACGATTTACTAAGTAATTTTATATTAATTTGTGTAAGAATATTAATGACTTAAATATTAATTAATATTTATACAAGTATTAGAAATTATTTTTAAATATAATTTAAATACATTTTTCAATGCTTTAATTCTTTTATAGATCTGTAATTGTACATTATTTCCGGTATTTTACAAAGTTTTTGAAATATCTCAAGTCAATTATTTCCGTAATCTTAAAAAAATAACATTGCCGATTTTTTTTTAAATTTAAAAAGACCTTTTCAAGTTAGCCATCACAACAATTCTCTGAGAATATAAATTGAAACTTTGTTTTAAATCAACCAATAATTTTGCTTCTTTACTTTAGTTTCTTTGAATCGTAGTTAAGATAATTGCAGAAACAAAATCAACTTCTTTCCCTAGAAAAGAAACTAAATTGAGAAAATATGTTTCCATTTGACATTTAGTTTCTAAGTGCATTTCCAGTGTAAAAATTCATAGAATGAAGGAAAAGATATAAAAAAACAAACAAATTTGCAACTATGTAATTAGGATAAATTGTTCTCCATCTCCAATAAAAATAACCTTATTTGATATAGAAATATTTCCTTTTGTTAAACTGAAATAATAATTTTCTCTACGGAAATTGGGTAGCAATGTTCTTACTTATAATAATAAGTAAAGCAAATTCCATTCGATACAACAGTTTTATTTTTAGTTTTTTTCACAAAAACGTACCATTAAATTAAATTGCTTTTCCATTTACCCACCGATGGTTTGATGTTTATGTAAAAAAAAATAATTTTTTCTCTCTTTTTTTTTTACTTTTGCTTAAAAAAAGGGTAAAAAAAATATTTCAAATAAATTTATTTGACTGTTTTAGGTATTTTAAATTCTGAAAATGAAAACAAAATGCTGAAAAATTCTGCTGGAAATGAAAAATTTCATTCTAAAATATATTGAAAAATTTTAAGCTTTAAGTGGAAGTTTAGAGAGTGAGATGCCGCGGATGAGCATCGTCCTCGTCATTTGATCGAAGTTTACAATTACTAGGTTCGTCGCCAATAGCCCCATTGTAGTTTCAAAGTTTGGAGTTAATTAAACAAGCATGCAATCAGTATTGGAAAATACATAGATTTTTGCTTCTGACCAGAATAACTGTTACTTATCATAAGGATATTTAAATTATTTTTTTTTAATTTAAAAGATGGTTTGTGTTTCAATTTTATAAAAAAACTTCAAAACATGTTTAGTGTTTTCATTACCTATAAAATTACTTTACTCTACTTGTTTCTTAATAATATATATTTGTGCCTTTATACTTAAGAAAAAGACTTGAAATTATAATTACTTTCATTTTCATATGCCTTTTCAAGAACAGAAATGTAACTAATGAACTATAATTACTTTATGCGATTAATTTGTTAATGGGTAAAGAATGACTTTTTACTGAAATATTTAAAATAATTGGACTGAGATTTAATATGTCTTTTCTAAATTATAATGCTAAGCTATTACTGATAGGAAACTTTGGAATTTTTAAAAATTAGAAAACTTCAAATTTATTTACTCAGAACAGTAATTTTATTTTATGCAAAAATAATTTAAAATATCAGGCAGTAAAACATTGAAAATAATTGCAAACAGTTCAAATACTTGGCAATTATACTGTTTCAGGAGAGCATTATTATTAATAATAATCTTCAATCTTCTTCCTTCAATCTTCGTATTCACTGATATGAGTACGATTTGTGTCTCAAATAAACCATCCAATGATAGTAAAAAAATTATTAAAATAACAAACAAATATGTCGAATCATATTTTTAAGGATAATTACTTCTTACAAATAAAATTCCTAAGCAAGTTTTGTTATATGAATGTATTAAGTTTAATCATTTCAAACGGAAAACATGAATATACCCAATTTCAGATTACTCAGAAATTTAATATAGCTTTTAAAAAAGTTTTAAAAAAAAGATTTCTAATTTTTTAATGAGTATCTGAAAGCACTTTTTTAATTTTATAATAAATGTAAAAATGTTTTAAAGTGAAATTTAAACTTTTAATATTTTAAATTAATATCCCACTTATATGAATTGTTTTTGCAAAGTCAATACTACAATTTCTTAAAACAATTATATTTACTTTCATATCAGCTACAAATAAAAGCTACGCTTAATTTTTTCTAATTACAATCTAACTGCAATTAGTACTAATTAAAGTTTTATAAAGTAATTATTCAACAGTTCATTAAGAAAAAACAAATGATGAAAAAAAAGTCCTGAATAAATTTTTCTTTCTGGATTTATCTTTGACATTTCTTTAAAATGGTTTTAAACACAATCAAGAATTTTCTATTTTTTAACTTCATCAGCAGTATGAGTTATATGCTTAGGTTTTCAGATACTTTGAAAAGTAAAATCTGGATGGGATGCATTTTAAGGCAACTTATTTAAAATAATTTCGTAATCAAATTTTGAGTTTAAAAGCATTGCCTATTCGCATTCCCTTTTATTCACGTTAAACGTTAAAATAAAAAAGACAGCAATTCTCTCTCTTTCTCTCTCTCCCTTGGCAGGAAGAGACAAAGACATTAAAAAATGGTGATGTATTTTGTATTAATATTCTGTATTTTTGAATTCCTGTTATAAAAGATATTTTAGAACATATTGACCCCATGATTATTATAGAAATTACAATTCTGCAATTACAGTATTGAAAGCAATAAAAGAGATAAATTCCAGTACATTCAATTAGCTTATTACCTTTTAAAATTATTGCTTTCAAGTATTAGGTTTTATATAGTTTACATATTTAAATTTTATATTTATTCAAATATATTAAACAATCAATTTTAAACAGTTAAAATTAATCAGATTTCAATAACTCAAAATAATGAATAAAAGTTTTGTGAAACTATATTAGTGTCAAATTTAAAATTCTTTAAAAATTTACTTATTAACAGGTATATATATAAAATTTTGTTAAAGTATTAATTTAAATATTAGTATTTTTTTAAAATGTATTGTTAATTTTTTCCTCCTTTTTATGAATTATTGATTGAATGAGTTAGATTGAAAATTTTATTTCGATAAAACTGAAACTGTTTTTATTGTAAACTCGAATGTATATTGTGTAATACAATATCAGTGAGTGAGTGAATATTTATACGTCGCACTCTTCAGCTACACGAAGACTTTTGGCGACGGACTCCTAATAATACAATATCAACTATAATACTATAAACTACACAGCCAGCGTCGTCTTTATTGTTTGATTTTATAATTATCAAACAATTTGCAAGTAGTATCACAAATTCTATTAATACTAGTACATAGATTGATTCGAATCACAAATAATCATATAGCGCGAATTATGTGTAATTGGGAATTTTATTATGGATTTCTTTATAAATTAATAAATTGCTCTGAAATTATAAAAATACTTTAAAATTGATTTTTATTTTATTTGAGAAAAATGCATGTTATTGAGGTCGTTATAATAGCAGCGAAATTCTTACAGATAATCCTTTTAAAAACTGTTACACTACATAGAATTAATAATCTAGAAAATTTTTCTTTTGTAATAAATTGAAAAAAGGGCTTCTTATGTAATGATAATCGTACAAGCAGTACTAATTTCTTTTTAATACTCAGATTATTTATACTTCAAGTTTTTTTGTCAACTTACACCTAACAATATATTTTGAAATATGAAATAATATTTTTTTAGCCTCATGTATTTTTAATTAGATCTCACACAAGTCTTCCACTTAGATATTGATGAAATATTTAAAAAAATTATCTTTCACTCTTAAAATTGAAACAAGCAAAGTCTTTTGCAGTAATAATGCAGCATGAATTTAAATCGAAATGAATTTGGAATGGAAAGCCTTGAAGATAAGAAAGCAACATGCTTAAAAATTTCCCAGAAGTAAAGATAGCTGTTAAGCGCACTGTATATTACTCGTATCACTATGGCATTGTAGGCAGAAATAGAGTTGGTCTTATGAAGACCATGTTCTATGTTCATTTATAGCGTTTAACATAACGTTATTGCTGCATACTCCATTCAAACATCATTGCAGCAACAAGCATAGTTCTAAAATTTCCCTCTACTGCAGACTATATAAGATGGTTTAGACTTATAACATTGTTTTGTTCCGGACGCTAAATTTTACGCTGGTACTATTGACGTTGCAGTATTATCCATCATTGCCACATGCGTCTTCTCGCTTATGGTGTATTGAGTCGAGTGTAATCCTTTCCTCAATTGATACTTTCCTACTTCACCTATCGATTCCGTATTCGCTTCATACTAGCTTGAGTTTGTTCCCACGCGCACCGAATTCGTAGAAATCAAGATTAATCTTATGCAAAACTCGGAAACTCTCTCGTCTTATTTCTGCTTGACGAATTATATTGAAGAATCTGCGAATAAAAAAGAGCGAAAGGAAACAATTCTCCAGCACATTTGAATGGTCTTTTGTTTATTTACATAGGGCTTGTAAATGACGCTTTTATCTTACACAGTTTCCATGTACATTGCTAAAGACAATTAGAAATTTTGTCGAGATCTAGATACAGCGCAAAAATTTACAATACTGAATAAATAAATTTTAAATACTACTACTACTAATAATAAATTTAATAAATAATAATAATTTTAATCAAGATGTTTTCGCGCAAGAAGACTTACTAGTTGAATTAATTGATTAAATATTTTTTTTCGAATTAAAGAAAAGTGTACTAAGAATATAGTTGTAAATATAAATTATATATATATATATTTATTGAAAAACTGAAAGGAAAATATAATACGATATTTTTTTTACAACTAAAACGTTTTATATAATTGTCTAAAGTTAATATATATATATATATATATATAATATTAATATAATCTAAAGATGTATTCATTTTTTGTAGTGGTATCCATAGGAATTAAAAACCTTGATGTAGATCAAACCAGCCTTTACTTAAGTAATTTTAACACAGCGAGATTTACTATGAGCCTACAAGTGACAAGAAATAAGAGAGAAAATAATCACCTTTTATATGTTTAAATATACAAAAAATACAGATAAAATATAATATATAAATATAATCACCTGTTCAAGTGAAGGGAAGTATAAGTTAAATTATATCAATGTTTCAGGTAAAAATTTCAACAGTTAAGTGAGGCACGTCTGAGCTATTAAGACATTCTTTACTTCGAATCGTAAATAAATCTAACAAAATTCCGTGTCTAATCCATTAAACAGAAATCGCGAATAAATCTGCCAAAATATAAGTTTTATCCTTTAATGTGAGGTGAAATGGGGCGCGATTCGAAATAAAGTGTTCTTAACTATATAGAGAAAAATATATCAGATTACAATTTTACTCGTAAGTGAATATTAAATTAAGTTATTACGTATACATATATTGACAAAATATTATCAGTGAAATACACGTTTTTTACTAAATATAGTTTTTAAAAACTAAAGTTTATTCCAAAACAGCTATTGTAAAAATTGTATACTTTTGTTATAAATTCAATGCATAATTCATGAAACAATATTGATTGTTCAACTGATACACTCATACCACATTAACCCTTAAAACAGTTGCAGAGATGTAATTTTCTAGAAAAGTGAAACGCTTCTTTTCATAAAAATTTATGAATGCGATATGCAGATTGTCATGAATACATAAGTAGAAGAAATCATTTTCATAAATTCAAAATTCGCTGGAATAGTTTTTATTATTCTGTATCTTTAGGATCACAAGAAAAAATAAATATATTATTTACCAAGCTCTTAGCTGATCCTATTGATGTTAAAATGTTTGTATCGAAGGCAATATTATGTATACTTTTGACCGAGACGAATGCATTCATTCAATATTTGTTTGCTTCTTCCACCATAAATAAAATTTTAAATAAAAAAAGTAGAAACCACGGTTTTGAAAACAATATTTTTCAGCGGTAAAATTGAATTATGAAATAAGATAGAGCTCCGTAAACAATGAAAGTGGGATGTGAGGTAATACCTTCCTCTATAAAAAGAAGGATCACGCCCCAGAGAGAAAATTTATTGCGTTTATTCAGAGCAAAGCCTTACGTGCGTGTGTAGGGATTTCTTTTAGAATTACTGTCATAGTGGAGAGATTTCTGTTTGGGCAGTAACTCAAGAAAGAAATCGAGACAGTGAAATTTAATAATTTAAGTAGAGAGCTTATTTAATTTTTTTTCGTTTCTTAAGGAAAAAGAAGATTTGAAGAAGTAAGGTTTGCCAACAACATTTTTGAAATTCATTCAAATGACAATAATTCCCAAATAAAATTTAACAGGGAATTACAAATAGAAAATTGACAGAGCAAGCAAATCATATTTTCTGTTCTTAACATAAAATTTCTTTTTAAATGTCTTAAAATATTTCACTCATGAAGTTTTTGTTGCAAATGGTAAAATCAAACAGAAATGTTCTTAAAATACATCTGAATCAGAAGCGTTTCACGTAATTCAGTTAATGATTGCAAAATTTACATTTCGAAAAAAAAATTCAGAATTTTGTTTTGTTTTCATCTGATTGTTTGCTTTTTTTATGTAGTTATTTAAAAAAAGTAGAGTATTGAAAGCATCGGCTGTGAGATAGTATACATAAAATTAAATAAAGGTAATAAATCTTTATTATTGTTATTATGATTGTGGATTCCAGTATCTTCTTTTTTGCAATGATTAAAAGGATTTTAACCATATAGACTAATATATTGACACAAATAAATTAAAATATTTCTTAAAGAAGTTTTCTTTTTGTAATAAATGAATTATTGGGAATCATAGAACTTACTTAATAATATAACACATAGGAATTTTCTTGTTCGAAATAACTTCTCTTTTTGTAAATTAATCTAAAATGAAATTTGGCATATTTTTACAGTTTCCAAATAAAAAATTAGTATTAAAATAATTTTAATTTTCGTACTTACTCCATCAGAATATTATTAAATTACCATGATCCTCTTCAAACTAATTTTATTCTTATAAATAGTTTTTGATTCGAATTTACCATTATGGAATTATTTAGTTTCTTTTTATAAAATTAGAGTTTTTGAATGAGAGAGACTATACATTCTTGAATATTGATTATAGAAAGTGTAACATTTATATGAAAAATAATTTTTACGAAATGTATATAAAACGAAAAATTATTACTCATTTTCTTAAAAAAATTTTTAGAAGTACTTATGTTTTATAGAACATTAACGTCATTTAAAGAAAAAAAGTTTTTTTTTCAATTGACCCCGTTATATAAATGCAACATTTGTGAATTGAAGAATAAATTTGCCGTGTTTGGTAAACATGCGAAAAATGATACGGCATGATTTTTTGAAACATATAATAAATGGTTATTTTTAAAACAGCATTGAACCAATCAAGCTAGTAAGTTTCTTAAAAATGTATACGCAAATATATATGTCACATATCAGTCAGGGCGGCCGCGGTGGCCGAGTGGTCTAGGCATCGGATCATGGCTCGCATGTCATGGGTTCGATCCTAGTACCACTAAAGACCCACCGTGTAGGGGCGCGATGCACGTTAAATCTGTCGAGAGCTCAAACGTACTCCCGTGGTGTGGTGTGGTATTTAGGAGAGGGGGTGCCAGCTCAGGTGTCGTCCGCGTCACTTGACCATGGTTCAAAATTACGCGGACCGTCGCCAAAAGCCCTCGTGTTGCTAATCAGTGCGTCGTTAATATTCTCTCACTCACATATCAGTCAACATTTTAATGAAAATTGTTTTCAAGATCTGAGCTATACGGAAATAAATTTATTTGTACACAAATAGTATAATCAAAGCATGATTGAAATAATTCTCAAACATATCTTCACCATTAATTAACGTATATTATTGTTAGTATTGCTTGATTATTATTTGTAATACTGTTTTTATATTTAACCATTTATTTTCAGAAGTACAGGAATAAAAACATTTCTTAATCAAGACTTATTTTCATTTTTGCTGCTTGCATTCTCTAATCCATGCTAATATTTAAAGATTCCCTCATGAATTTATATTTTTTAATAATCACTTAATTTTAAGACGGAAATCAGGATATTTGAATTTATAGAAATCACCTTACAGCAACAGGCACATAATTGTAGTTTCTGGAGTCTTTCCGATTTTTATATCTGTTGACAGTACAGGTGAAGAAATATGGGATCTGAAATGTTAAAATCTATAATTTTAATTTTTGTTCCATCATATCATAAGCAACCATTAATGAACCTTGATATAATGCGTACTATATTTGCAGAAATTATTCATAAAATTTTAAAAACTGAAATTTTTATTTAAATTTAAAATACATTTTCTGGTTTAAAATATTTTTTCAATTAATTTTCTTCTTGCATTTAAACATTAAAAAAAGAATTTCACAGCTGTGATTTAGCCGAATTATTAAAAGAAAAAAACAAATTTACTAACATTGTACAGTATTATTTTTTTTCAAAATTCCTTAAATAATTTTTAAATGCTATGAAATACATTTAACATATTTAGTTTGAAACATTTTAAGTAAATTACCTCATTAATTAAAACTCATGCGTGGTTTTTATAGCTTCAAGCTATAATTTTATGTTTTGTAGGTTTTTTTTAAAAAAATTAAATTATGTTAAGTAATTTGATAAAAATAAATTCTCATACCATAGAAAAATCATTAAAAAAATCAATTAAAAATTTTATTACCTAATTAAGAAATGTGTCTTAAGCTAATTTTTCTAATCAAAATGTTGAAGGATTTGAATTTTTCTTTACAGTTGTCATTAGAAGCCACATGTACGATTTGATTGAAAATTTATGGTGTATGTACATTTAAATGAATATTGTAATATATCAAGCAAAAGATTTATTTAATTACATAAATTTCTTTTAGTTCAAATTTATATTACTACAATTTATTCAGGAAAAGTATTTCTGAAACTTATTTTTGTTTATATTATAAAAATAATTTTATTTATTTATAAAATTGGCATAATATAAATTGGTCTTTATAAACTCTCATAAATTTTAACATATATTAGTTATTCAAGTACACCCATGTCCATAAATTAAGGATAATGAAGTTCAGGCAAAGAAAGAGACAGAAGCAAAACAAATTTGACTTATTTGTAAAGTCTATTTATTAAACAAAAGGTAAAGAGCAAAAAAGATGCTATATGTTTGACATAATTAATAAAAATTGCGATTTTTACTCCTTGGAGCAAATTTCAGAAAAGAACCTATTTACAAAAAAACAGTTGTCGTAGTCTCTCACTACCCCTATGGTTATTAATTCCCCTTTGCACATTATCTAAATTTGGATATGTCGGATTCATAATTAATGACTACACAAATAATAAATCACTTATTTATTATTCCTCATGATAGAAATACACAAATATTATTTAAACTTTAAGAACAACAAATTATAGTGGAGTGAGATCAGAATTCAATTATGAACGACGGAACACTAACTGATACCACGGGGGAATAACGCATACAATCAAACTACGCATTTAAATCTAATCTATAAAAATCACAGACCTGATATCTCTTTAAGAAGGAATCTTGAATACTTGTAGAATCTATGAAGTGGCTTCAATCCTGGATATCTTCAGTTACGTCCGAACCGAATTAATGAATCTTTTTCAATAATCTTCCTTCCGCTAACAAACTTCACTTAGTCAAACTAATCTCCTAGAATCACCTTCTTAATCAATCACGTAGTTTACTCCTCTATCAAACACGTAGTCATCCTCATCTCTTCATTTCATTTCTCCCTTTTATATCTCTTTCGAACTCGCTAAACCCGAAACTATCTTATTTGCATAAGTCACACTTTCAGCTCTCAGCGGGGATTGGTTAAAATAAATACAATTTAAAAGATTATGAGAGAAGGTTAGTGAAACGCGTAAGCACCCGTCACACAGTATAACATGGTTAGCATGATAGTTAATACGGAGTTTGTCTCCCGGACGATGTAATACAGGCCTTACAACGCCTACGCATGCTGAGTATCAAATTATCAATCTGATCTTGGGGAATATTACACCACTCATCAAGCAATGCGCTCCGAAGTTCCGGTAGACAGGTGGGAGGGGGTTGACGGGCGGCAATTCGTCAGCCAAGCATATCCCACACATGCTCTATTGGATTCATGTCCGGTGAGTATGCTGGCCAATCCATACGGGTGATATCCTCCGATTGAAGGCATTCGTCTACAATGTTTGCACGGTGAGGACGGGCGTTGTCATCCATAAACAGAAATTCAGCACCCATGGCGCCCCGAAACAAACGTACATGTTGTTCCAGAATGACCTCCCAATAGATGTGTCCTGTCATCGTTACACTCTGAACATGCAGTTCAGTTCTGGGACCAAGAATAATTCCTCCCGAAACGAGCCATCCTGCGCCACCGTAATGGACTCGTTCAATGGTGTTCTCTTGGTGGTAAGGGTACCTGGAGCTCTCCATATGAAAGTCCGGCGAGAACCAGACTGCAAACTAAACCTGGACTCGTCGGAAAACATCACACAAGACCACTGTTGCGGTGTCCACAATGAATGCTCTCTACTCCAGGTTAATCGCAGGCGACAGTGAGTTGCGGTAAGGGGAACACATCTGGCAGGCCTACGAGCATATAGACCAATGTGCCCTAAGCGTCTGTACTCGGTCTGCCTTGAAACTGTCGTACCGGTAGCTGAAGAGAGGGTCCTCATTCGGCGTTGTAACTCGGGGGCGACCTATGCTGTAACATCTACTCACATTACCATCATCTTGGAATCGTTTCCAAAGCCTGGAGATGACACTCTGGGTGATTCCAAGTTCCTCGGATACTTCCAGCTGAGTACGTCCACATTCCAGTCGTTCGATAATTTTACCACGTAAAAACTAATCCAAATGCTTCCTTTGTGTCATAACTACGCGGTTATTGCACTGAAAGGCTTTTAAAGCGCTTGTGAACAATTTTACTTCTTTGCCACCATTCCTTATATACCCCTCTCTTACACTCTCGTCATTGTGACGTACTATCCGCGCCATCTGGTGGTTTCCTGTAATTTGCATATTCTTCTTCAAGATGTGTGTGATAATTCTACAGGTGAAATTTTTATTTTAGAGTTCAATTTCTGTCTGATTCTGAATTATCCTTAATTTATGGACATGAGTGTACATTGCTATTTATGCATTTTAAAATGAATATAATACTAATTAATACTTTAACACATTTTTGTGAAACATTTTAACTGTTATCAAAATTTTCATTTATGTTATCTTAATGATTGAAGCAGAAAAACAAAAAAAAGTAGAGTTTTATTTCTATAGTTAAGAAAATCATGGTAAAGCTTATTTAATGTTTTGTAATGTACCTTTACATATGGAATTTTTCACAAGAGCATTTACATAAAAAATAAAACTAGGAATATTGAAAGTATTATATTTTTGTCAGGAAGTATTTTAAAGTTAAATTCTTGATAGCAAAATCAAAATTTATTTTATTTTTGCCTCATTATTTTATAAATTTCTTACGATTCTATGATTAAAATAAGTAGTCGGAAATCTGAAAGGAATATAAGGGTTACTAATTAGTTTAAAGAGATCTTACATCGCAATATAAAAAATTGATAACTCTTGATACTTTTATTGCAAATTGTCCTATATATAATTTGTATACATAACATGAGATAATTCGTTCGTCATTGAGATAATGTAATCCTTAGAGATAAATAACATTTACTTCAAATTTAAGGGATGAAACTATTTTATTCATTGCTTATTTTATTATTCTTGACTGATTGAATGTGCATTTTAAGAACATTCTGTAAATACACGCTCTTGTCATCTAATTTATGACTTTAGATTTGAAAAAAGAAGATATCTCTCTCTCTCTCTCTCACTTTTAGTAATAAAGGAAAAATCCTGAAATAATACTATATAAAGGCTAAGTCCTAGTAAACATTTTATATTGTAATTCTTTTTAATTTTGATTTCAAGTGGTATGTATTAAAATGGAATATTTAAAAGGACATCAAGATATTAGGAACGCCCTTTCTTCTTTTAAAAAACGAGAAAGGACAACGGGAAAAAAACCCTTTTTAATTCCAATTTTTATAATAAAAAATATAAAAAATTATGGAATTTTATCATAAATCCTGCTTTGTTTTTTGAAAAAAATAGTAATAGATTTTGTTCATCACGTGTTATATAACTGAAATTCTTTGCATGTGTGTGACGATTTAAGTATTTCATATTCTGTTCTTTTATTAACCTATTTTTAACATCTTACATCTATCTTAATTTAAATATAATTTACGTCAAGAAATTTTAATAGTCACATTTTTCTTCATATTCTTTAAAATATGAAAACAAACATAAATATAATTTAAAGCTAAACCCAAGAAAAAAAAATTGCCTGAATTTGTTTATTATTTGCTTGGAATGAAATTTAAATTTATAATCATATTTAAATACACATTACCTAAATTATTACAAAAGTACGATAAACCAATAAAAATAAATAATTATACGATCTGTACTTCGTAAAGAAAAGTGCAAAAGGGAATGAATTTATTTTAGGTAAATATTTTGAAACAATTTAAATATCGCGTGTGCGACAAACCACGTTGAGCTAAAAAAGGCGAGGATGATGTATTTAGTGGGAACAGATGATCAGAATAGATTTTCAATAAACATTAATTAAACCAGACAAGGGTGGCTGCATAATTTTCTAGAGCGAAAAGGAAAGTTCTTCATCTTTCACGAGGTGGCAGCAGATGTTTTACGCCAAATTATCCTCACTGTACTAGACACTCTCCAGTAGGCGGCCTGAGCAAGCGTTTACATATAAGCGAATTTCATGAAAGAAAACCATTATTTTTCAATCGATACGCTGTATATTGTAGATGTTTCTTCGAAGAAAAAGAAATGGCACATTAACTTGACATTTTCTTTCTTTTTTAGGGTCTCGTTGTCGTTGATCAATACACAACCGGAAGGATAGGTCACTTGTATTGACGTTAGGATCATATATACGGTTGAGCAATGCTTTTTAAGGTTCGGCAACGTTAATATTTGCTGTTCTTTTTTTAGTCCCTCGTCCCGTAATGTTCTTTAGACAAAAAAAATTAGTTCTAAAATTCGATTTTTCTATTGATAATGCCTTATTTTATACAATATTTAACTTTTCACTCATTTTAAACATAAGATCTTTGGAAATTTTAAAGCATTCTAAGCAACATAATATGGAAGACAAGAACAATATCATGCACGTAAGATGATCTAAAACTAGAGTTTGTTTTCATATGACATCGTACATTTACATGCATATTGATATTTTTAGATAGTCAACTTTTAAAAACATATTATAAAAGATGCTACATATTGTATAATTCTGCATAATGTTGGTAATTAGTTCATGCGCAAAGTTTCTTCTTGTTGCTAAAAATTTTCGAGAATTAGAATTAATTCTTAATGAATAATTTATTAATGTGATATGGTCTGAATTAATATTTTTTCAGTGCCGTCCCATCTTCTTTTTATCAGGTTTTTCTTATTTGTCTTTTTTTTGCCTCCTATAATGTTTATCATATTTCTTTGAAATACTTATGAGCTTGTAATATTTAAGTTGTCATTTTCTTATCAGAATATGTTCCCTCATTTCTGCTATGAACTTAATTAAAACGATTAATTTAATTCAAAATACATTTATTTTTTTGAAAGTTTTATTAGTATTTATTCAAAGGATTAAACTGCCCAAATTACGGAAATTGCTATTTTTCTCAGTATTTTTGAATAAAATATTTTTTAAAACTTTTCTAACACTATTTTCCTCTCAATACACTATAAAATATAACATTATATTCTCAATTAAACAGAACGCAGAGAATACTTTAGATTGTAAAACTTGACAAAAGTGTTTTGTCTTCGACTTGCATTGTATTCTGTAAAATGTAACTATCACATACACTTGTTTTTAATATTATTCCATTTCTTTTTCATCCAAAAATATTTTTGTTTTTGCGAAGATTATAGGGTCTTACAAACATTAAGGCAAACTTCGTAAAATGGAAGAAGCAAATAGGAGAAGGAATTTCGAAAGAATGGTTCAGATATGAAAGAAACTGAGGAAAAATTTATGAAATGGAATATGGCAGATCTCAAAACGACTTACTATAATTGAAAACTAGTTTTTTTCTCAAAGAAAATAAAATTTGGAAGTATAATAAAATTAATGTATAAAATATAAATTTGTTCAAAATAATAAAGGTTATATACAAATCATAATCATTTACAAATATACTTTGGATTAGTATTTTGCTTCTACAAGTATATTTTTAAGGAATTCCTACAATGAAAGTAATTTTAATGTTGTATTTTTGTATTGATGCACACAAAACTTATTCATTGATATAGAAATGAAGTATATTGCTCGTAAAATTCGTAAAATTGTTATATATATATATATAAAGAGAGAGAGACTAAAACGAATAAATAATAAAATTTCAAATAAGTAATTTCTATGATAAACTTTTGATTTTAATCAAAACTGTCTTTAATTATCTATCCTTTTATATTTGTTGGATCATGAAGGTTAAAATATATTAAAATAAGGAATTAAATTTTAATTAATCAAATATCATTATGGAATATTTTAAGGGATTTTATCAAATCATAGCTTTAATTAAAATTTGTAACAAGCTTGCAGATGAAAAGATAATTCAAAAGAAATTTCTAAAATGATCTATGTTTAAAATAAACCAATTTCTATATTTAAAAACTTAATAATTTTTAGTTTTAATTCATTGTTTTAATCAGTCGAAACGTTTAGAGGAATAATATTCTTCTATAATGGTTATTTTTAAATTTTAAGTGTTCTAAAGTTACACTACACGTGTAAGATTCTTAAATAAAATATAGTGCACATTTTCTTTTATTTATGTAACACTAATTAGAAAATTAATGCAACAGTAATTTAGATAATTAGGGCTTAAAACATGTACAAAATATGACGATAAATGTCAAGTAAATAGGAAAAAATTCTGCCATCTGTAAATTATTCTGGCGCGAGGTGGAAAAACCGTTTGAGTTAGACGTATGTAATCAGGTATACATAAAAGCCCGCGACGGCATATATCTATCTTTTATGTGTAAGCCATTATCGCTAAAATAGTGAACCATAAATACAATAAAAATTTATAATTTATTTCTATGCAGGTATTTTTTTACGCACGTCATTTTTTCTATGCACGTTTGGTAGTAAAAAATTGATTCTAATGACAAAATAAATACTTTTATCACTTCTGGTATTTAAAGTAGATAAACTTTGTCTTTTACACTACATCATTCTGAGCTATGGTTCAAATTTCAAGTCTCTAACTCATCGGGAAGTCAGTTTAAAATCATTTACAAAATTCCACCTGGACAGACATACAAGAAAGCGAGTTTAATAAAAACATGGTAATATTAAGTGTCAATCGTATTATCAATTTTTAAACGTATTGCTATAATTTCAATTTGTATCATCACTTCTAAACGTATTGCTTTATAAAAATAAAAAAATATTTAGTAGTTAGAATATAATTTTTTTAACACATGCACGAGTTTTTTTTATTTCGATTTTTAGAAAAATGTTTATATTATAGTAAGAATTTGCTGACGCATTCACCCTCCATTTTCTCACATAAAGAAACTTCTTTTTTGTTTGTTTTATTTGTATTAACCACAAGTGTATTCACTTTTAGGGCTACACCTTAATCGTTTAGTCGCTAAATCTGGAATTAATCGCCAAATCTGGTACTGGTATATGGAATTAGTCGCCAAATCTGAAAATTATATAATAATACACAATTTTAACATAAAATAAATGTAACAGAAAGTAATATTAACGTATTACATATCTAGATATAAATCTACACTATTTTGAGTGTTCATTACACAAAATTTGTAACAATGTGCTACTTTTGCTGAGCAGAGATCAGTTGAGGAAGGTGATTTCAGATAACGACCCACAATAGTTACGGGGCGTTATAAAAAAATCCTTTTTAGCAGCTATTAGGTCTACAGATTTAAAATTTAACAAACATGGTTTTTTTTGTTCACCTGTATTATGCAAAAAGCTTTTTTGGTTTTGTTTAATTTGCAATTCACGTAAAATCAACTCATTAAAAACTTCTTTATCTTTCAATCTGTGTTGTTTAATTTTTCAATCCACTCGTGTGAAGAGCGTGTACACCATCTAACGTTTATATATATATATATATATACACTTAAGAGCCAAAACATTATGACCACCTGTCAATAACGAGTTGGCCCACATTTGGCACGCAACACAGCTTCAACCTGCCTTGGCATTGATGCCAAAATTCCCTGGCAGATGGCCGGACTCAGATTGTACCAGATGTTTAAGCAACGGTGACGCAAATCCGAGATATTGCGAATTGGTGATCTTTGAACTCTGAGCTGCCATTCCATGACATCCCAAATGTGTTCTATCGGATTGAGATCCTGTGAGTTAGGCGACCAGGATATTAACTGGAATTCAGCATCATGTTCCCGGAACGACTCCAACACATTTTTAGCCTTATGACACGGGGCGTTGTTCTGTTGGGATATTCCATTTCCAGCTAGAAAAACAAAGGCCATGTAAGGGTGCAACTGGTCCGCAATGATGTTCAGATACCCTGTAGCATTCATAGTCTGCTCTACGACAACCTCGGATCCCAGAGACGCCCAAGAAAACGTCCCCCAAAGCAAAATACCGCCACCACCAGCCTGTGTATGACCTACTGTACATTGAGGGAGCAACTGCTCACCTGGAAGACGGCGTATCCTGACACGGCCATAAGCGTGATGAATGACAAACCATGATTCATCTGACCAGGCGACTCTCTCCCACTGATCCATGGACCAGTCGCGAAGTTCCCGGGCAGGCGCAGTTGGCGATGACGCTTGGTCAGCAAGGCACACGAGGGGGACGTTTGCTGTGTAGCCCCATATTCAACAGTGTCCGCTGAACAGTGTGCTCCGATACTATTCTACTTGGCCCTGCATTGTATTGGGTTGTCAGTTGAGCCATTGTCTGGCTCCGGTTTTGCTTCACCATGTGAGACAGTCTCCGACGAACATTTTCTTTGATAGCGTGTGGACGTCCAACACCATGTCGTTTACTGCTGGTTTCACCGTCATTCATCCACTTTGAAAAAGTACTAACAACTGTAGATCACGAACAACCCACGAGTCGTGCAGTTTCGGAAATACTTGTTTCGAGCCTTCGAGCCATTAAAATCTGCCCTCTATCAAAGTCGCTTAGATCCGCAGTCCTTCCCATCACACACAGAAGTAAGTGAAAGAATGATTCTTCAGACTCTCCAGCAGCAGTTAAATTCCACTTCCACCTGATCACGTGCCTTCCACGTCACCCAGGCGAGTTCATTGCAAAATGTAGGGGTGGTCATAATGTTTTGGCTCTTGAGTGTATATATATATATAATGAAATAGAAATTTCAAATCAAGTATAAAAATTAAGAATGAATTCTGGAAGCCAAAAATGCACTTTTTAAAGCTGATAATCGAATAAAGGCGGAGTTGATCTACCTTGATGCACTTGAACTTCTACCCCAGTGCTTCTCAAACTTTCAATACTGGCGACCCAATTTTCAATCATAATTTTTGTCGCGCCCCCTGTATAATAATAATGTATTGAATATAATAATAATGCAATTAGACGCTAAATCTATAATACGATTTTAATTATAAACCGTACAAATTAACAAGGTAAGTATTAAATTTTGTATATGTTACTTATAAATGCTATTTTCTCTTTCTCTAATTTTTAAATGGAACAGATCGCAAAATGTTATTTAAATAAGGTTTATTTCCTCCATCATCCATTTCTTAAGGTACAAATATCATTAGAAAAGAAATAGTCTAGTCTATGTTGCTCTACATAGGATATAAAGAGAAATCGTGTCATTTTCAATATTTAAACCGAGATGACTTCAAAATGTTTTAAAATAAACGATAAAAATCATAATTACAGTAAATAATTTAAGAGAACGTATACTTACCTGACTTTTTAGTTTTTCTTCGATTATTTGAAAAAAAACCAATCAAACTGATCTAAAATGCTTCAAATGTGCGTGATGTTAATAAAGGACACAAACGGTGCCGGTTTAAGGTGCCCTGGGCGTAGAAGATCTACAGGTCCTTTTGGCACTGTCGGATCCAAGGAGCGGCTCTCATCCGGTTTAATCCAGCTTATCTGGGTGCCCGCCCCACGTGACTGCTCCCGAGTTAGAAGTGTATTCAATATAAAAATATGGATGTTAGTTCCAAAAAGAATTATGTTTCCCATTTTTCATTATGCTTTAGACTTTTGAGAGTACTCATAATAAATCTTTTCCAAAATAATCCTTCAAAGTGCTCTCTGTGCTTTTCCAAATATCATAAAACTCTTTTACATGAAAAAAAGCGCAAGCGAAACATATCTTATTTACAGCTTCCCTAGAAGGAAACAAACATAGAAGACAGGGGACGGAACAAACCATACCAATTCATTCGAAGGTCAATCAGTTGATCTGCAAATGTATTCTACTGTCTGGGTGAAAAGGGAATTAAGTCTGTTTCTTCCTACAGCTAATGTACAATATTTCAATAATAATTACATGATGAATTTTTTATCATAGAATTTTTTTGATTCTGGGTCTGGGCTTTGTTTTTTTTTCCTCTGAAAGAGTAGTATTTTAGGTTTAAAAAGAAAACACTCAAAAAAAAAATCTCTCATCTCTCTCGAGGGATTACAGCAAATTAAACAAAATCAAAATCTCTGGTTGGATCAAAGATAGCTAATAAACGTGTTGAAGCTTTTATTTTTGATGACGTATCATCGCCATATGATATGTACAGTGCTGGCTGCCGTAAATGCAACACCAAGAAAGACAAGAGATAGCACAACAAAATTTATTTTGTAGATAACATGTTGACCAAGTATCAAATGATTAAATTTATAGACTTCTGTGAAGTGTGGTTCCTACCAGAATCAGTCGTAGGAGTAGCCGCCATTGTTGGAGATCACCGCTGCCTCACGCCTCGGCATTGATTCAAAGAGACTTTGGATGTGTTCTTGGGGTACAGCAGACCAAGCAGCTTCCACACGTTGCCAAAGTTGATCTGTTGTGGAAGCTGGGGGGGGGGTAATCTGGGTAAATCGTTGAGCAACCATGGACCACATGTTTTCTATTGGCGAAAGATCCGGAGAGCGAGACGGCCAGGGAAGCAATTCAATCTGGTGATTGACGAACCTTTGGACAATGCGTGCCTCGTGTGGTCGCGCATTATCCTGTTGAAATATGGTTGTGGCCAAGCCCTGAAAGTAAGGAAGGACAACTGGCTCCAACACCTCCGAGATGTAGCGCTGGCTGATTAAAGTACCGGCAATGCGTACTAGAGGAGTGCGAGAGTGATATCCAATACCGCTCCATACCATAATACGCGGTGCAGGACCAGTGTGGCGGTGCATAACATAGCTGTTCAGCATCCTCTCTCCACGGTGTCAGCAGACTCGAATCCGACCATCGTTGTGTTGCAGACAGATGCGTGACTCGTCAGTAAAGACACCTTCATTTCATTCTGCCACCACATCCTTCTTTCATCGCACCATTAGCGCCGGAGACGTCTGCGGTTCTGTGTCAAGAGTAGACCAAGAATGGATGTCTTGCGGAAATACTACTCTGCTGTAAACGGCGTCGAATGGTATGCGCAGACACTGAATGATGCGTTACAGACTCAATGTGCTGTGCTATGGTTTGTGATGTGACTGAGCGATCCGTTATTGCCATGCACACAATTTGACTGTCCTCACGTGAAGTGGTGCATTGAGATGGATGCGATCGACCACGTTGGTCCATCGTACCCTCCTGCACCCAACGGTCACATATCCACATTACAGTTGTTTGGTTTCGTTCAACACGACTACCGATTTTCCTGAAAGATAATCCACAATCTCGATAGGCCACTATCCTTCCTCTGTCGAACTCAGATACTTGATCAAAAGCTGATCGTTGTTTTCTACGAGACATAACTGGTCGTTTTTTTGAAAAACCACAAGAAAAACACAACCACCGAACTTGAAATCTTTGAAATCTCCAAGCCTTAAATAGGCGCTTTGAGGTGGCGCCACAGGCGTGCGTGAAGTGTGTCTGCTCTGAAATTCTAATCATTTGCATATCTCACCTCCGCTAATGTATGTTGGAATTTTCATGTTATTTGCGTGCTTCCTTCATGGTGTTGAATTTACGGTGGCCAGCAGTGTATAAATGATATCATTATAAATGTTTTTTTTATTATGTCAGAAAGTATTTTGTTTTACTTCATTTCAGTAAATTAATTTTTTAAATCTCTCATTTTCGATATGCTCGCTTCCCCCTTGTAGAGTTATCACGCGCTCCCAGGGGAACGCGCCCCACAGTTTGAGAAACGCAGTTCTACCCCCCTTTTTATAACTAGGTAGGTTAATATGGAAATATCGAAATGCAATATCATTCTTTAAGTAAAATTTCAAGATAAATGAATTAGAAGTTAACCAAATATTAGTTTGAAAAATATATATCTCAGGTATAATGCATAAAATATACTTACAAAAAGGATTCAAAAAGATAAAGTTGAAAAAAAAGGAGTGCAAAGCTATCATCAACTAATCGAAGTATATTTTATAAACATATCAAAATTGAACATGTCATCATTACCATAAAATCATAAAACATGGAACTTTAGGGCGCCGGTTGGTTGAGTAAAATACTTAAATAGAAAGTGGATAAAAATGCATAAGAATATTTGTCAGAAAATGTAAATTGAGAGTAAATTAATGTTAATTTACATAGATAGACCTTTGACAAAATGACTTTGTGAAACTACTGCTGTGTGATAGATTTGAAAATTTAAATAAAATATACAAATATAATCATTTTCTTTAGAATGCCTATATATTTCAAAGAAATTTATGGACTAATCATGATCATCTTTATAGCGTTGAATTATCTATTTTGCGTATGGTAACATTATAATTCGAAGTAAAAAATATAATATTCCCATAAATAGTTACATGTAAGCGTGTTATTGTAAGAAATCCTTTAATTAATATAGAACTTAAATTCAACTTTTTTATCATTAGTATCACTACATACATTATTATAAGTCAAACTGAATGAAACATTGAACTATGTTTGAGTTGCTGTTGGTTTTAAGAAAAACAAAATCTGAGCAAAATAAAATATTTGGTTTAAATTCACTAATTTTATTAAAACAATGCGATCATCTTTGAAACGTCAAAAAAGTAGAATTTGTTATGAACACGCTCGATTTAAAAAAAGGACAAATAGAAGTTGGTCAAGCAGTTATTGGCAATACCACCCAGAGATGGTTCCATAATTTTTTATGAAGATTTTGATTGAAAGCTGTTAAAGGAACAGGTTTGATGCCAACAATGTATTAAGAAAAAATTCAAATATATCAAATTTTTCTAGAATTTTTGGTTAAAATAGCGACGTTTATCATATAAAAGCATGAGAACCCTAATCCCATGAATATATATGAGGTAAAAAAAGAGAAGATCTCTTCTTCAAAATCAAAACCAGGAACAGTAAAAAATTATCCTCAGCTTCATGACTTTAATAATTTCTAAAGGGTTTTTAATTATATCTATATTTGCTTAAAATTATCAATAGTATTTTGAAGAATCGCTTGTAAAATCTTTCCAGGTTTGATAATATATATGTATTATAGCGATTGATATTACTATGGAAGAAATTTAGCAAAACTGAAATGAAATTTGTGTTGAAAAGTTAAAGATATATATATACTAGGTGTCCCAAAAATGGCGACCAGACTCTGCACAACTAAATTTCTCCTTGGGAGAGCATACAACATGCCCAAGGATCTGTGCGATCTATACTTAAAAGATATTTTAAAAAAACAGAGTATTTCGTCACAAACGGTACACGCATGTATTGGACGCTTCAACAGCAGTATTTGAAAATATTTATGAAGTCAGATATTCAAAGTGTCCACCATGCATATCAAATCAGGCTTGAACGTGAATTGGAACGGATGAGTGTGCACGTTGCAGCAACGCGGTGTCCACCAAAGTACAAGCAGCATGCATTCCAGGAAATAAGTCCGTTTGTGCAGTTACTGCATCTAGAGACACCAATACTTCGAGACTGCACCACAGGCAAAAAAATCCAATGGAATGACATCTGGTGATCGTGACAGCCATAGAAAGGGACCACAACGTCCAATCAAGCGACCGGGATATGTCATATCTAGCCAATCACATAAATGAGCACAAAAACCCACGTTTGATCCCCATCATAAACCATCATGCATTTTCAATCATTCACCATTTACCGTATTTTTCTCGTGAATTGCGGCTCGCACTGGAACAGTTCTTTGGCATTTTTCATGTACTTCGAATAAGAAATATGACTACACAGAGTTTTGGAGCTATTTATGGGACACCTTGTATATATATATACACATAATTTAGATTCACACACATATTTGTCTTTCAATTTCATAAAAATTAGAAAATTTATGTTATTAATATTCAATTATAATTAATGATGATGTTCCGTTTAAGATTTAAGAAAAACTATATGTGAAGCACTTGTGCCTACTCGAATTGGAAAGCTTAATGTTCTTAGAAATGCTTACTTTTTTAAATGAAAATACTTTATAATGAATACTTATTTTATTCTGCTCTTCATTCTCATTTTTATTTTAATTCAGGATTTCAATGAATTTTTAAGAACTAGAGATAAAAGTTAGAAATTGCTAATTAGTATTGATTTTTTTTATTAAAAAAGAAATTTAAATGACCAAATATAAAATTTTGAATGTGTTCTAGATGTTTATTTTTTCCCCGAAGCAAATAATCTGAACATCAGAAATATTTTGAGAAAATGGTGAATGAATTTTAAAAAAAAACATCCTTCAGCGATTTAGATGAATCAATTCGACCATAATTCTGAAAAACGTGTTACTTGTTAATTGCTTCTTAAAAAAAGTTTTTATTATTTTGCGTTGAAATATTTTTTGTACCCTAGTACTTCTTTTTAATTTTAATTGTCATTATGTAACATGATAGGGATTACAATTTGCATAATTAATTATTAATAAAAATGAAAATCATAAATCTTTAATTTGTTAAAGTATCTGATAGAATTAAATTTAAATATTTAATTAACTCCTCTTAATACATAGATGAAAACAAATTTCTATATTTTTTAAGCACTTTGTGCTTAAATAATGCAAAATATAGAGGTTCTTAAAATTATAACATTATTTTTCAGATAACTACTGCAAAGAATAGTGAAATCCCAAATAATTATTTAGTATCTCTTACAATTCTTAATATTTTTTGATAAGTTTCCTAGTGCATGTCTGCCGAAATAATGTAATTTAAATTTGCAGTGTCAATTATTATTTAAAATTCCTTTGAGTGTTAATTCATTGGACTACAAATTGCTTCCTGAGCATGTTTTTGAAGAAAAATATTAGTATATATTTATATCTAATAAGAGCTATGATATTGAGTTTAATTATTCTTCTAACTTAATGTATTTTGTTTTGCATAATTATTTCAGAGCCATAATAAATTAATATTATTTATACCTATTATTAGAACTAAAGTATTCAATTCTTATTTCCTTCAAAAAGGAATGCTATGCTCAAATTAATTATATTTTATTCAATTTAATTAATTAATGCAATTTCCTATTAAAACCAATTTATAGCTATGCGTTATTTATATAATATTCACAATCTTCCTCGCTAATAAAGAGGTACTCAAATTATTCATAAAATAAGCAAATTAAGTTTTTACTTCAATGTTGTTGTTTTTTATTAAAAATAGCTTATTTAAAAATTTGCTAATATTTATATATCTGGTTTGGCTTTCATAATCGTATTTGCTCAAAGCTGTGAAATAAATTTTTGAGTTAAATCAACTGTGAATAATTTTGAATTTTTTACAGATGTATAAAATTGTGGGAGAAAAAGATTAATTCTCTATGGTGAAAAAGTAGGGATAAATTAATTAAGAGTAGTAAGAAGTATTATGCCTGGATTTATTTGTTGAATGTGTGTGAAAATATTTTATTTTTGTTGATATTTTTTCAAAGTATTTAAATTAAATTTTACACATACAATACCCTAAATATAAACTATTCGCATATGACACTGTTGAGATTATTATCTTTTAATAAAAAAGAGTTAAAGGTTTTAAGAGGGAAAATGTCTGATTTCTTCAAAGTAAGAAGGTGGTACACAATTTATTGCGACCGTCTAAAAATCCCAACAATGAATCAACAATATTCCTTAAAATAATATGTTTGAATAATTTTAACCATGGTCACTAATTACTAAATAAATTTTCCATTGATTTTGAATTTGATTTCCAGTAGAAATATGTTTTGAAACATGATTCTGAAATTTTATCTTATTTAGAGAAGAATATTTACTTTTTTCTGTATATTGTTTAAATGTATGTTCAAATATAAATTAAATAATTCTATGAAAGAACTAGATGCTTTTAAACATGATTGATTTATTAACCCGTTAACTGCCACCAGGGTATATAGACGTCTCGCTGAACCGATGTGTTAAAACATATACGTTTTTCCGAAATATAATCCTTTTCTTTGGGCTGCTATCAGTAAAACTATTCTTAAGGTTTCGGAATACAATTGAATGAATTTGACACTTTGTAATGGATTTACTAACTTCAGAAAATATTTTGCCTATTTATGCTTTCTCTTTTCTCTCACCGCCTATCATGCCTATGTGAAAACCCGTAGCACTAAGGAGCGAATCAAGTAACTTTTAATCAGAAGTTAAGGGGTTAAAAATGTAATATTTCTCTTTTTATAAAGTGTTCTTAAATTTCTATTGATTTGAAGCATTTACTTTTCTGGAGAAAAACATGGCAATACTTTCCGTTTTAAAAAATAATAATGATTTAAATTATTACATAAACTTCTTAATGTTACATAGTGTACACATAATTTTAATTAATTTATCAGTCTTAATCATATATTTTGAAATTTAATAAATTTGTTGCCACGAGGAAAGAATTTTTGTTTAATAGCTTTGAATTTGTCCATAGATTTCTGTGAGTTTGGTTATACCGTTTGTAGTTCATGGTTTCAATTATCAATTTTTACAATTGTTGGTGTATTTTAACGTATTTGATTATTTTTTTTAAAAAAATTATTCATGTCATTTTTTTAAATTCTTGCCACAAATATTATTATTAAAAAAGGAAATGATATAATATTACAAACATCATCTAAATCACAAAACTTTTAGATTTTGAAGGCAGTTTTTAAAAAGAAACAATAATTTTTAATATCAATTCTACAGTGAATAACTCGAAAGAATAGTAAATTGATTGAAGTTTGTTTAGGTATGTGACTACACAAAATTTGCCATTTTGGTAAAAAATTTTGAAACTTATTTTGTTCTAATTTTTTAGTCCATACATTTAAGATTCCAAAAACACTCATTTTTGTTTCTACAATACATAGAAGCTATGTTGTAGTATAATTAGTGAGCAGGAAATGGAGTTTACAAAACTGGAAGTAGATCAATACACAAAATATTTTTAAGATATTGAATTCAAATTTTCAGGGCTTGTTTTATTTAGTTCTATCTGTGTTATGAATAAAAATCTAATATGTGTATATATTTTTGCACTTAATTGCTTTTTTAAGAAAAGGAAAGTTCATTAATTTTTTTAAAGATCAAGTTTTTGCATAAAATTTGGCATATTTAAGAAAGTTTCAAATGCATTACAAATCTTTTAATTCCTAATGCATACAAAGATGCTATTTATAAGCTGTATAAATATTATTTGAATACATTCATTAGAATTTTGTGTAAAAGATCGTAACTGTAAATTTTCCTCAAAATTTCACTAAAAATGACAATTGTTATAGTCTATAAAACTCTCCAGAAAACAGCAAAAGGTTAAAAAAAAGTCCAATTAATTAAACATGAAGCTAAAATGAGCTTGAGCTATAAATATAGTGAGTTTAAAAAATGTACAATTAGAAGAAATTTTTCATATTGTATTAAAATCTTTAAATGCATTTTCTGAGAAACTATGTTTTTCGATTTTTTGCTTCACGGTAAAGTTCACTAGATAGTTTCTTTTTAAGATATTAAATTGAAGTTTTTAGAAAGTATTTCATTTAGTTTTATCCGTATTATATATTATAATCTAATCTCTGCGTATATATTTATGTATTTTATTGCACTTTAGGGAAAAAAATAACATTCGTTTTTTTTTTAAAACAAAAATGAGTTCTTGCATAAAAACTAACATACTTCAAAAAATTTCAAAAGTATTACAAATCTTATAGCTCTAAGCACAGATAATGATGCTATTTATGAACTGTAAAAATTAAGGGTGGCCAACACACAGCACGATTGCCATAATGTGGCAAGGCAGAGTTGTAACAGTGGCCTGCGAAAACTCATAGAAAAATCTAGAAGTATAATAAAAATTGCATTTTTCTACAGTTTTATTAAAGTGCGCTTGGATCAGTAAAAAAAACACAGTATTTATTTTAAAGAGCTTAATTAATTGAATTACAATGAAAAATTATCAAATAAAGAATACTCCTTCCTTGTTGTTCGGCTGGCTTTCCAAAGAAAGTGCACTCGTGAAATTTAGGAATTTGAGGGATCGTGTTTTAAAATATCTGAAAGGAAACAATGAACTGCACGGTGAGTGCTTGCTACTCAAGAATGAAGACTGGTTATGGGATTAAGCTTTCCTTACCGATATTACGGGACATTTACATAATTTAAATTTAAGTTTACGGGGAAAAGTGTGTATTTTACTCCTACCCTACCTATTCATATATCTTTTGTAAACCAAATTTTGCGCCTTTATCTCTATTTTGAAGGAAAAAAACAGGTCGAGCATTATTAACTATCTAACAAAGTTAATAATGCTCTGAGCTATAATAGATTCAAGAGTTTAATATTCTTTTTGCAAGATTCATTCAGTGCTAGGTTGGATGAATTTCAAGACCATCAGAAAATGCTGATCTTTTCATAAATCTTTTTTCAATTTCTCTACAAGACGTTAATTGTTACCCACCGAAGTCCAAATCGGAATTATTAACCTACTGCACCATACTAGATTTGAAAGCAAATGCAAGGAATTTATTTCTACTCAAATGATCTAAAATGTTTTTAATGTTAGAAATTTGAACTGACAGGCAATTTTCAAAATTTGGCTGTCAGATAATGTTGTAGTTTTGGATCAGTATATGTTTGTGAATAAATGTTTTCTATTATACGAATGTAATACATATAAAATCATAATATCTCTCAAAACTATCTCTGATATACACCTAAAACATTCTAATATTGTTTGTATCCTAATATAGATAACTAGTAAGAAAACTACAAATTCAAAAGCATCATTCAGCCAGTAAAGAACGTCTAATAATAAATTAGAATTAAATGTGTAAAGTTACTCATTTTTATTGTATACCTAAAATGATTTAAAAAATTAAGTAAAACGTTTATTAACAATAAAACCTTAGTATTTATTATATTATTTTTGAATTTTCACACTACTTAGACTTGCATAAAAAATGCTAAACCTATAAGTCAGTAAGTAACATTTGTACATCTTTATATATCTTTTTGCTTGTTAGAAAGTTTGGCAGTGGCACGTATAATGATTTAATATCAGATAGTGGCACTCTTACCAAAAAGTTTGTCCACCACTGGTATAAATATTATTTGAATATATTATTTAGAATTTTCAATACAAGGTTTACCGTAAATGTAATTTTTCACTAAAGTTTCACTCAAAATTCCCAATATATCTAAATCTTTTAAAAAATTTTGTGGAAATTGTATTTGAATTTCTAGTTTTATGCCCCATTTCAAATAAAAAAAGTGTTTATTTAGTTGAAAATGTATATATTTCAAAAAAAAAGTGCTGCGAAGGTTGCCTCATACTTTAAGTTTATTTCTGTAGAATTTTTTAGAAAAGTGATTTTTAGTTAGAATTTATAAGTTTTTAAGTACTAAGTTTAAAACATTTTTATTTCACCAACTTGTAAGCAGAATGGAAGATCAATTAGTGTTTTCCATTTTAATGTATTAAAATTTACTCTAAATTTACAGCAAAAATCTTGATTGCTACTAAATATATTTATTTTAAAGTCTAATGTGGCGAAAAAATTTATTTTATTTATGTATTAAAAATTTATTAAGAAACCAATAAATTTATCTATATTAAAATTTTATTGATTTCTTAACCTTTATTCTTATATAATTTTTTAATTAATTTCAAAAATATTGTCTCTCTGACTATTTAATAAACTTGAAAGGAAAACTGAATGAGAGAATTCTGGGTATTTTCTCATAGTATATGTATAAACCCGCGCTTAACTTGCTGCAGAAACCTAATCCTCGCAGAAAATGTTAATTAGAAGCTTTCTACGGCTCCCATTAATCATTTACTGATAAGTCGAATAATCCATTTCGGATTACCAATGGCGTAATTTAATGAAATCCATTGCGATATAAGTACAGCATTAAATTCATTTTGTTCAATAATTTCTAGACAACATTATTGTGAGATTGCAAAAGGGGTTACAGCTGTACGGAAATAAACAAGATATGATTCTTGTTTAAGAATAACACTTATAACATTACAATGCTAGATTAAAATATTTGGAACTATATTATATAAATGTTTAGTACATTTTTTAACTTTAATAAAATAAAGAATGCCGTTCTAAACATTGAAGCTGATGAAATTTAATTTTTTTGACTTATGAATACTAAACTTGAATTTTAAAATCACTGTGAATTAAAATTATTTTGATGTGAAATATTTATCTGAAGTAAATATTTTATTTGAAATAAAATACTGTATATATTATGTGTGAAAAAGTGTTTTGCGTTTTGGTACCTATTCTTATTTCGAGTGAAAACATTATTTACATACAATTTTAACGAGAAATTATTAACACAACAATTTGTACATATATTTGAAGTATTTTCGGGTTATTAGTTTATAGAAACTAATTTCTTAAAATTTTACTTTTTAAAGATATTTACATTCTATTAATAGTAAAATATTCTTTACTTATGTAAATGTAAAGTTTACTTTGAGTTTGTTGAAGAGGCCGGCTGGGTGTCGTAGTTAGTTTGTCACGCTGGTCTTGTACATCCAAATTTTCGAGTTCGAACCCAGCCTAAGTCCATTAAAGATTTTATCGACTTGGAAACGATCATCATGAAAACAGGGATTTCCATAATACAGAAAATCAACAGCGTCTTCGTCGTATTAGTATGTGGCGTCTTAAAGATCCATAGAGTGCCTGTTTGGCTTGAGTGTTCTTTGCAAAATTGAATTCCTCGTTCCGTTTCGGGTCGTCAGAGCTCAGGTACCTCCCTCTGAAGAGGAAACTTAGGTGCCAAAATTACATTGCCGTGATTGGTATTCCACCTATATGGTACCGCAATAAAAAGTGATACCTGCTTCCGGAGAATTTAATAGGTTTACAATGGTAAATACCATTTAGCAGCTTTATTGGAAATAAAAAAATGTTTGTTCACTGTAAAAGTTAATTTATTTGATATAAGATTATATGCATCAATACCTCATTTCTCAAAGGGGATGGGAGGGGATAAAAATGCAAGTCAAGTCAGAAGTTAACAATTTTATACAAATTAAATAATTTTCCTACGTAGGAAAAGAATAGTTTCATGAAATTAAAAAATATTGTACAGAAACAGAAATTTGTAAATAGATAAAAATTAGATAAAACTTAACATTAGCGATATATATATATCACTTTTCTATTTTGCTGAGCTAAAATATTTTAATAACTATTTTGCTAGCTTTTTCATGCTACTTTCTTTGAAATATCTATTTTTTAACTGTATCGTTAAACCTTTCAGCACATAAACTATTTCTGCAACGTGTAAAAGAATTAAAAAACAATTAATTGAAGCAATATATATATATATATATATATGTTCTTGGTTCTTTCTGTCTGATCTTAAGATTCTTAGGATTTCTTAGTCTTCTTTTTAATTTATTTACTGCTATATATATATTATCTTGGCTATGTTTTACGTACTTTCTAAAAGTGAATTTGAGTACTAAAATCTTTTTGGCTAATGAATAAACATAGATTTAAATTTCAACATAGCTTTAAGAAAAATCATCACGTAGAATATTAGTGAACGTAAAAATTCCAAAGTGCTATTACAAAGATCTCAAAGCTTTTTATGAGTAGCCAATTGATTGTAGATCTAGAGAGTGTTATTTATTTTACAAAAATAAATTCCTTCCCGTTAACATTATAGAAATAGGTTATGAAATATTTTTTTTGGTTGAAGTAGTGGCTATTTATAAAAAAAGAAGTATAACAATATTATATTGCAATATATAAGCATTTTTTTCCAGCACAAAGCCTTTGTAAAATTTTAAAGAATACAATAAACGAAATCACAACAAGTTGTAAAAATTATAATTTATTAAATAGAGATATTTTTGATCCTATATACGTAATTTTCTTTGAAAATTTTAGAATTCAATTTTCCTATTTTCTTTATTAAGCTTGTTTCATAGCCGCTATAAATTGAAGATGCCGCATTTCCCTCGCTAATAAAATCCATCTTAATACATGAATGAATAGATAACTATTAAAGACATGCTGCATAGCACTGTGACATAAGTAAAAGTGACATCATTTAATTCTGCAGCAAGCATGAATGCAAGGTGTGCATTTCAAAGAGGGCGGAGATGAAACGGCAAAGTTTAATTATGTCTCCCCCAGGAAAAGGTATCGCAGAATGGCGAAAATTAGATGCCGTGAATAATAGCATCACCGAAGCATAAATTCAACACCAATTCAGCAGGGAGGGATTTAAGAGTGAGAGTATACTCAGCTCTAATGTCGACGATCCCTATCCTTTTTGAAGAGAAGATTCATGGAAAATGAGCCTCCAGTAGAGTTCCTTTGATTCAGTTTCTTTGGAAAAGGACGTATGATAGGCGAGTAATAGGATTGAGAAGAGATGCATACGTTATGGTTTTAATCTATGTTTTCATATCTCGAATGTTTTGTTATATGAAATGTTTCTTACATCTAAATTTTTTTATTGTTATGGCTCAATAAACTAAGCACGCTTGTAAAAATATTTTTTTTACATAAATAAATTTATTTTTATTTATATAATTTTCTTTAGGTTTCCAACTAATACAAAACTATGATTTTGAAAAGTCATATAAATGAATATTGTTTTTAATATTTAGTGTTATCTGAGTTAAAATATACAGAATGTATAGAATAATAGGACATAAAACAGTTTTAAGAGTATTGTTGCAGTAAAACATTTAAATGCAATTTTTTTGGCAAAAAATGGAGAAAAAAAGGACATATATTTAAGTATTTTCCTTTTATGAAAAATGTTTCTATAACAATATTTTTTTGCTTACATATAGCTAACAGGTCCTGAACTAGGAATTTTGAAAGCTCCCGTTATTTTTAGAGTTACTATCAATTGAAATAATGTTCTTTGTTAAAATTTTTCTTCTCTGATGTATTAAACCATGGATAAATCTACTTCTAAATTATATATTTCAAAAATCTTTACTTAGTGTCAATAGAGAAGTGTTAGCTGTATATAAGCAAAATATTATTATTATAGAAACATAATTTTTTGTAAATATGTCATTGTTTCTTCAATTTTTGCCAAAAAATTGAATTTAAATAATTTTTACTCTAATAATATTCTTAGATAATTTTATAAGTATATTCTAATGTAGATGACACTAAATAAATGAAAAAATTCATTTATATTATTTTTCAAACCATAGTTGGTTTCGTGAACATTGTCTGATACCTTAAAGCGCCTTAGTTTGTTTTATGTATTTTAATATCATGCAGTAATCAAATACACCAAAATTTTTAAAAGCCTTTTTAAGTCACGTTTTGCAAAGTATTTGTATATGAAATACAGAGAATAGAACACATCGATGAAATAGAATTTTTCCTCATACGTAAGAAGACATTTAATCTTCACGTGTCGATGTTTGGTATTCATATAAATAATTTCATGTTGGGCAATACATTCTAAAAAATTTTCTTTCTATCCTTAATTCATAGTATCTTATTGGACTAATACAATAAGAATATCTCTTTTATCAACATAAAAAACAGAAAATTCATTCTGTGTGTTTATTTGTGTCCATTCAGGGCTATTTCTATGAGTGAGGAACATAATATAATAAAAATAAGAATTCTTTTATTTTTTTTATATTATGTTTTTTTAAAAAAAAGTTTCCAATTTTTTTTTTTGTTTGATTTGATAGTATAATATTTATTTATTCAGAATAAAATATTTATGAATCTATAATTTTTTAAGAAAAATATATTTTTAGAAATATATGTAGAAAAATCAGCTTAATAACAACAATGGTGAATTTCTTTAGTAAAAATATGAGATTAAATGTTCACTTATCACAAATTAACTAACATTACTGTCGAACATTTTTTAATTGCTATGAACGCTGAACACTCAAGGACTTGCTCTGCTCTAGACCACAGTAAAATTATCAAAACAACATTTTCAAGGAGGCCCATTTCTACTAGCCAGTGCGTCACCTAATGGCCCAACAGCCAAAGCTGGGTGTTGGCTAAGAAGAAGAAGAGGAAGACACTTTTTTTAATTGTTAGAGCTTAAATCTCAAATAATTTTCAAATTTTAAAAACTAAGGTCGAATTGACCGAGTTCTTGAAAATGAGTAGTAATATTAGAAAAAAAAAGAGTAATTTAAAAAAAAAACACTTTAGATTTTTCAGTGTTATATATCTTATTATATGTCTTATCTCTTCAGTAAATTACATCTTATTAAGAACATCACATTTATAATTATATATAAAATCGAGGTAGCATATGTTGTGCTTGCTTCTTTTTTGTTGAAATTTACATCAAAATATTTGACAATGTTTACTATCATTTTATTAATAATAAAAATTGTAAAACCCGCATATATAACGTTCACTATTAACAAGATCGAAATTTACGGGAGCGCGTAATACACCGGGTATAAAAAATGACAGTTTTAAAAATGAGGAAAAAAGTGATGAGCTGAAAAATTGGACTTCTACATACATAGAAATACTGTTCATTAAAAAAAAATGGCATATCATATGAATTTAAAGGATTGTAGTTGTTGAAGTATAATATTTTTTCAAAAACTTGGGATATACTTCTAAGAAATAACTTTATAACTCAAAAGCATTGCATACGTACATTTCCGGTTTCTTCGTAAAAAAGGGGCAGGCGTTATTCGGTGAATATACCTGAAAATTAAAAAAATAAGTCAGCTTGAAATTGTTGGTGAGCGTTATGCACGGAGCACATTATACCTCGGATTTGACGTTACGTTAACAAAGAATGTTCCCCAAATTCTGAAATTTACTAATGTGTTTTGTGAAAGAATCAATTTCTTATAATATTTAAAAGTGATAGATACCCTCATCTTTTTTCCCTTTCTTTTCTTACGTGCTGGCAATTAAGTATTACTGAATTTTATGTGACGTGATACTACTCGATCATTTGATGCTGTCCAAAAGCGATGAATTTGGTGATATCAATGAAGGTAAAGATTTAATAAAGTATTTATTTATTGAAAATATGGAGTTATGTTTTTGCTGTAAATTAAATAAATGCTGGAATCAAAATATTTTAAATTTTTCTCCTCATAAAAACATTTTAGATAATTTAGAGTGATATATTAATACAAAACTAGTTGTAGTTTCCATAAGATGAAACAGTTTTTGCAAGCTAATTATGTAAATTTTTTAACTTCTTATATTGCTTTTCTTAGGGTTTACTACAATTTTGCATAATTTATTTCCTTCGACATTTTGGATTTCTTTTAAAATAATAGATTTTAAGTCTTGCCCTTTAGAATGAAAACTGTTCTTTAAATCCTCATTATTTTCCAAGTCTTAAGCATCAATTTGTGGATAAAATTGTCAGTTATCTCAGATAAATTGCAACTAATTTACTGAAAAGTTTTCCGTGCAGTGTTTAACTGAGAAGAATATCGATTCTTTTAGGGCTTAAAACCAAACTGTTGTGCCTAATTTTTCAAATAATGGAAATAACATACATTTATTCTTCCTCGAATGAACTGGATAATGGATTTTGGTCTCCGAGTAACGAGCTTTATAACAGATAATAGTATTGATTTAAAGTATCTATTGTACTATTTGTGGAGAAATTGTAATTTATTTACTGGGCAATCGAAAGGCGTTTGTAAAATTGAGCTTTGTTGCTAGGCTAGCATAGCGACCAATTCGTTTTTAAAATTATTGGTAAAAGAAACATTATCGCAACATTCATGTTTGAAACTTTGAATATAAATTTTATAAATGTGTTATTTACCAAAGTTTTGATTATATCCTAGCTAAGTATTGTTTTGTTTGATATATTATTATTCGCTTTTCTCAAAATGTTTGTAATTACAAAATGTATTATATTTGTTGTGTATAACAAAAGAAAATTTCTTCTGATGTCCTTGGCAATCATAATATGATTATTTTTAAGTGATAAAATTTTAATGAAATTCAATATATATATAATTGTAGTGTATCAAGTTTTATGTTCAAATATTTTTAATAGTAATCCTGTAAGATATAATACGGGAGACTAAATGAGGGGAAAATAGGGCAATTAGAAAATTTTTATAAGTAAGATAATTATATTTTGTATTTTGTTACAGTACGATATAAAAATGAATATGTTTGTGTAGGTAGCTATGTATAGCGTAATGAATGTTTCGAGTGTAGGAAATATCAAAACTTATAAATAAACTATATAAAAAATTCACAAAATCATAACAATTAGAAAGACAAATGAAAGTACACTCATGGACAAAAAAAATAAGCACAACAAGAAATAATTACGGGATCATAACGAAACTTGGGTTGAGGTACATGTCGGGGATATATGTAAATGAATAGAAATGCAGCGTGATTGCGCATTACGTATAGCCGGTAGAGGGCGTTTAACGTCGTTCTCCGTGGAGTATAAAACAGATAATCAAAGCTTGTTTGAGTGTGTTGAATCGCTTACAAAGGAAGCGTTGAGGTAGACATGCCATTACGCCGTTTTCGAAGACAATATGCACAGCTATCGCAGTTTGAAAGGCGGAAAATCATCGGCATGATGGAAGCTGGGTGGTCAGTTAGGCGAGTAGCTCGTCAATTAGGCCACTTTGGTTGTGTTGTGAGGAGGTGTTGGGACCAGTGGAACCGAGAGATGTCATTTACACGAAGACTAGGCTCAGGATGCCCTCGACAGACCAGTTGTCGAAAAGGCACAGGTAGTTCCTTCACTAGGGGCTCCTGTGTCTTCTCGAACCATACGAAGGACATTTGGACTGAAGGACATTTGTAATTGTGTCGCCCATTACGAGTGCTGCCCTTGACGCCCACCCATTGACACCTCCGTTTGGAGTGGTGCCGCTCATGAGAAAACTGGACTGCAGCGGAATGGAACCAGCTCGTCTTTAGCGACGAATCCAGATTCAATCTCAGCAGTGAGGACAATGGTGTTCGTGTGTGGAGACTCCGCAATGAACGCCTCGATCCTGCCTTTTCTTTACAGTGACACACAGCTCCCACAGTTGGTGTGATAGTACGGGGTGCCATTGCCTACAATACACGGTCACCCCTTGTATTGATCCGTGGCACCATGACAGCCCAGTGGTATGTCCATGATATCCTGCAACCACATGTGTTGCCACTCATGCAATGGCTCCCAGGTGTTCTTTTTCAACAAGACAATGATCGGCCTCACACGGCAAGGGTGTCCCAAGACTAGTGTGTCCTCACTGTTACTACTCTTCCTTGACCTGCCCGATCCCAGATTTGTCTCCAATCGAGTATATCTGGGGTCATTTGGGATGGCGAATTGGGCATCCCATGAGTTTGAACGAACTAGAGGCAAGGTTACAAAAAATATTTAACGAAATGTCTCAAGACATCATACAGAACTTGAATGCCTCAATGCCCGATCGTATCGCATCGTGCATTCGCGCTAGAGAGGGTTAAGAGGGTATTAAGTTCTCCGTTCATTTGCGTTTTTCTCAGAAATAAATTATCCTTTTTCTTTGATTTTCTAATCACTTATTTATATCAAAGTAGTCATTACGTATGTAAAATTCCGTTTCATTTTGGCGACTCCTTCTTGGTAGGCTAATTTTTTTTTTGTGCTTGAGTGTATTATAATTTTTTACATGCTGGCCAAATAAAATTCCATAATATTAATCTGCTTAAAATGTATTATTCTTACAATTTAATTAAATTTAGAAGTTGTTGTGTTACATAAATAAGAATAATTATTTCGAATGCTCTCTTTTATTTACGAATTCAAATGTTCTCAAAAGACCAACATTGCTTCAATTTCTAAATAAAAAAAATCAAATAGCCTACTAAAAAGTTATCCAATGTGCTATGAATTATTAGAACCCGCACAGTCAAAACATTCACTTTTCTGTAGAAACAATTTGACCATTTTGCTCAGAACACTTTGGTATTATTCGTTTCAATTTTCCTTATAGCAAATACAATAAATTTTTTATTTCCGAACATGGTATAAGCATGAAGAAACCCTGTCATTTCCACATGTTTACACAAAGTTTTACTTCCTTTAAAACAGTGTTACTTTTTTTGTAGATTTGTGAAATAAATTTTTTTCGATTATGCAATGAGTTTATTGGTGGTAATATTTTTTGATGATTTCATCGGAGAATCTACGATCATGCGAAAAATCAAGCATTTTGAAATTCTAGTTTAAAGCACAAAACGTCCGTTATGCATTTTATTGTAGCGGCTTGGTTCTTTGTCTACGGTTTAAAGTCATTCACATAAGTGATATAGATCGTTCAAATTGAATAAAAACTTTTACTTTGAATTTAACAAGTATTTTTTCCTAGGAAATTGATAACCATTTCTGAAGAAAAATATTGCTCGAAATTCTGTAGTTTTGTGAAAAGATATAATACACTATTTATAAAATTTCTGCTACCTGAAAAGCTTGTTTAAACTCATTTGATTACTTTAATAATTGAATAATTCAATTATGTTTTTGTAATGTTTGTATCCAGAATCTTAAAGGATCACAAACAGTTCCAGAGAAAAAGCAGTATTTATTGGAAAGCACAAAATGGACTGCAAACACACACACAAATATTATTTTGCCAGTGATAAGAAAACCTGAAATTCGAATTGTATTAGCATTAGGTTTGTAATGTATAGACCTTTAATATTTACCCTTTAATATTTACCCTTTCTGCTGTATTTTCAGGAAATAAAATATATAACAAAAGTATTAAAAAAATGCAGAGTTCCTTTTACTTTGAAACATTTTTGTTTCAAATTCAACTCAATCATAACTGTATTACGTAATTAAAATAATACTCTATTAATATGGGTCAAAGAACCGTGAAAAATTCTTGAAAATGATTGAAAGATACATAAAAAGCAAAATAAACATTACTCTTGATAATAAACTAAACATTATTTAATGCTATTTTTCCAAAAACTTACGACTTTTAATTCTATTTTTAAATCTCATTAATAAAGATATTAAATTCTTTAAGAACAAAATATAACTGTCTCAAAATGTATCAAAATAAGAATGAAACTCTCTTTTAACAAGTGTGTCGTTAATGAACTGTGAATTTTCTAAAGAACAATTGAATCAAAAAGTGTATTATAAAGAAGGGTAGATTTAATTAAGAACAACATCGGCAAACAGATTTTCCATGCATCACGGATTTAATGGGATTTGGTGCTTTTTGAAATGTTTGCTAGAGAATTTGAACTTGAGATTTATTTCGAACTTGTACAATAAAGTTTGTATAATCAATTGATGTTTGCATAGAATTGCAGAGTTGCTATTCTCTTTTTCTCTAGTTTAGGAATAAATTAAATAACTGGCTTCCTTTTAAACGTGTGTTGCGACTGAAAACAAGAAGTCAATTACACGTTGTTTCGTGAATAGGATATTAATTCTTTGAATGTGGAACAAGCAATTAATTACTCTTAGAACAGTGAAAACTTGCATAGCAAATAGACTAACCGATTCGTTAACTCAAATAAATTTACTGATAAAAGAAAGATACAAGAAATTAACATTTAGTTCCCTCATGTATTTTTGCTTTTAATGTCAAAGATTTTCCACGAAGATATTAAGATTGAATCTTTTAATATGCAATGATAGAATTAAATGGGAAATGAGTAATTTAAAAAAAAATTATTTTGGGCATTTGAAATTTCAATTATGTTAAAGTGAATGGTTTTTTAAAACAAAATATTCTAATTTTTATTTAGTTATTTCTTGTTGAATATTTTTAGATTTGAGAACAATTTTAATGATGTTCCTCAATAGGCTTTTGAATTTATATAGCCAAGCAATCCCCTTGAAAGTAATACATTTCAGGAAATAAAAAAAAGCTAAATAAATATAAATTACATTTAAATAGAGTTAGCTCTTCAACGAATGATTAATTAAAAACTGTTTTATTTATATTCATAAAAAATAACATTCATAAAAAATTATAGAGCATTTAAAATATTAAAATATCCAATATCCGTTAGAGTATTTTATTTGGTATTGATTTCTTATTGCGATAAAGTTTTGGTGAATATAGTGAGCAACATTGTTAATATTGCAATTATTTTCTCATAATTTTTCTTAATCTGTTAAGTTAGGATAATTTTATGTTTAAAATTTAAGTAAGACATTTAATGCTTTGAAATAAATAACTTATTACGAGGACAATTATATTCTAACAAAAACATAAATTTCAAGAGTTTTTTTATTAACGTATGACTTGATGTTCAAACAACTTTTTAAACATACATTATAATCTCCTGCAGTTTACATCAACATTTCTTCTAAGTAGGAAAAATATTTAAATAGTTATTTACAGCATAGGTTCAAAATAAATGTTGGACCATATTATCTAAATGATTTTTCCAAAAAAACTAAAAGACAAAAAAAAATCATGATAATACTAAATTTAAATTAGCATGTTAGTTGAAAAACCTTTTTCTACAAATTTTCTTTTCTTGCATACTTTGGATTTCATTATATTTTACAGGAATATATGCTAATTATTGAGATGACGATAGCAACAAAATTTCATTTTTATTCAAACTAATAAATGTGTATCCTAAATTTATTTTTTCAATTGTATAAAAAAAAACATCTTAAAGATATCTATATTGCCTTAGCAGCATATTCAAAAAAAAAAAAACGTTTGAGATAAAAAAAATACAAGCAAAATAACTTTTTCAGTTAATTAGAATTTTAAATATAAGTTGAGTCTTTCCATTCTGTGTAATATTCTAAATTATTCCAATTATTCTAAAAAACGCTTAAATGTGAAATTATGATAAAAATTTTCTTTCAATTTGTTTACTCAAACATATCAAGATAATATAGACTACTTAAGCTAAATTAAATTTAAAGATGTTTTTAAAGTAAGAAAGAAATGAATAATGTAATAAACACACACACACATTTTTAACAACAAAATCTTTCATATTAAATTTAAAATAATAGGGAAACAAGTAAATGCTGCTCAGAATCAAAATTAATTCAATTTGTTGTTAATAATAAGAAAAAATATTTAGAAGAGAGTATTTGAAAGAAGCAGTGAATTTCATTTAAAAAAACAGGAACCGCATGATTAAGATTTCTCTTTGACTATCCCCCCTTTCCCCCCACCTTGTAAGATCCATATATATATATATATATATATATATGAAGTATGAAATAATTGTTCCATTGGTAATGATTAACTGTAAGAGCGTGGCGAATGGAAAGGATTTCTTGTAAGAAATGATATATTTTATTTTGTTGATGTTTTTGACGAACCAGTTCTTTGTTGACAGAAATCTGGTTTATTCTTTTATTAAACATTTATACGACTAACACATAGCGTTCCGGCGTAATAGAAAGCAGACAAGAAGATACAAAACAGGCTGCAGCTAGTTACACGTGACAAAGAGAGGGGTGTTCCAGAGTATCTCGGGTCTTTTATACCAAGCGGCAAATGGAAGCTACAAACTCATGATCTCCGTGGATATAGCTTTTTTATTTGTGGAAAGATATCGTTCGATAGATTCCCGTTAGGCGAGTAGCTAGTAGCTATTTACGCATGAGTCCTGAAGGCCAGGTCCATAACAAATTATATAAAAATTGCTTAGAGAAATTAATATATATATTTCAGATTTTTTAATACACTTTGTAAAACCATCAGTGGATGGTACAAGTATTTTTACACGATGTATTAAAATATTTTTCTAGTATTTATTTGTATTTATTCTTAAGATATGTTCTCGCTTGAATGATGATGAAATAATATACGCATGGAATTTATTGATTAAAAGTAACCATATATTGAATAAGAATTCTTTAATAACTGGCATAAGCATATAAAACAACTTTCTTGATATTGCTTGGCATTTTTTTACTGCACGTTAAAGACCATTGAAAGAAAACTGTTGTCACTGAATATGAGGCTGATTTCAGAAAAATCACTATTGGGTTCTGGATATGTATAATGTATACAAGACTAAATACATAGAAGAATTTGTTGTTAAGGTGTTGCAAAACTAATTTTAACAACGTTAGAATTAGAGGTAAAGTATTATTTCTTGCAATCGATGCATTTATATTTTTTTCACAAAATGTCACTTACTCACAAAATATAATCTTTATTTATTATAATTTAGCGATATGTATGCTCACTTTTCGGGTATGTGTAATCTTACGTAATAAGATTACATATACCCGAAAAGTGAGCATACATATCGCTAAATTATAATAAATCAATTAAGAGATAATAGATGGGTTTGGCAAATTGAGCGTTTGCTGCATTATAATCAAGTATCTGAATTTCATTAAGAATGAATGAGATTGAATTCAGAAAGTTTGGTTCTTAATTGAAAGGACCATTTGGAAGAGAAGCTCATTTTAATATGTAAAATCATGATAGTAAGCAAAATAAACCAAAAAATTTATATATTAATAATCTTAATTATTTAGAAAGAGTTTTGAGAACAATATTTAAAATGACGATTCATTATTTTAAAATTACAACAAAATCAGATTTTAGAACTAAGAATTGTATTGTATAAAGAAATATATTGTATGTTTCGGGCTAAATTTAAATATCAATATTTAATTTAATACTTCATTAAGATATTCGTGGAATATAAAATTATTTGAAACTAGATCTTTAATGTATTTTCTTTTACAGCACTTTACAAACTTTCCCGCTTTTTTCAAATTCCACTATATGTTCGTTGTCTCTCTCTATATATATATTCAAAATTTTCAATCATTAATAAAATAATTTCCATTCCTCCATTCAAGTTCAAATACATATTTTTGAACTTGTAGAGGATGGCACTTGATGTTAATATAGTTTTTTCAAATATTAATTCATTAATTAAATTTTAAGAAAAATGAATAAGTAGTAACAAACAAAAATAATAGGCCAACACCATATATAGAGAGGAAAATGGAAAATTGCAAGGAAAATCGCTTTCTATTTTGTCACTTAATATTGTGATTCTGTTATATGTATATGCACATTTATATACATTATAACTATTTAATAAAGTAACTAAAATAAGTTTTTCTTTGTTGACCAAAGTAGGAATTGACTTATATTTTTTATAATACTTGTTTTAAAGTAGATTTCTTAGGCCTTTTTATTTAGTATCAGAGTGGAAATAAGATGCAGAGGAATTTTAATTCCTGTTAACATTATAGGTTGTTTAAAAAATAATAAGATAATAAACATAAAACTAAAAAAAGGAAATAAAATGAAATAAATAAATAAAATTTCCATCTTGTGATTCCTTACATTTCACGAATCCTTTTATTTCAACCTAAATGATCTAAGCCATTACGAATTGTAATCCTATTTAACAAAATAGGTACTAAACCCTTTCATGCATTCATTCAAGTTATTTTTTCATACTAAGTTTGTTAGTCTTCTTTAAGTCCATATTGGTTTCCTTCAAAATTTCAGAAACAGTTTTTCCTTTACCTTCAATTTCTTAAAAAGTTCTCGAATACATATTAATCGCTTAAAAAACTTTTTAAATAAGTAATAGAAAATTAAATTGAATCTTCTTTTTTTACTTTAAAATGTGTTTAAAAATTACGTATTAAATGCTTTCATGCACAAGCAAATCGTAATATCTTTCAAGCTTAATTTTTGTCTTTTATAATATTTTTACTTTTGTAGTTGCTTGAAATCAATGAAACGCTGTCCAATATTATTTTAAAAAAGGATTATTTATTTGACTGTACATTAAGAATACATGACATTTATATAGGATTGCTGTGTTAAGTAAATGCCATTATTATTATTAAGTTTGACATTTCACTTAAGAAAACACTGCTCTTAAGTCCACCAAAAGTATTTTAAATATTCTAAAAAAATAAAACAAATGCGTTCCCTAATTTTATTTTCAAATAGTTATATGCATCATTATTTATACAGTTCTAAAAAGTTATTAATTGCTATGTCTCTATCATTACGAATAATAACAATCTAACGTCATTTTTGTAAAATAGCTACTATAAATTCTTGCCATATTTATATGTCTCGTGTTTGTTTAATGCTTTTTTCTTACTTAATGCCATAATTTTGGAACTAAATACTTTAAATTTATCCTCAAAATTGGAACTTGTATTATAACACATTAAAATCTAAGATATATAGTATAATACACAAGTGATTAAAGTTTAAAGGAATGAAATTAATGTTGTTAGTTTGCATGAAACAATGTGAAACATGCTGTACGTTGTTGAAAGTAAATACTTAGAAATGTTTCCTGAAGCATTTTCATTTGCCAGCACCCAAAAGGCTTAAAAAATAAATAATTTACTGTCGAAATTGCTTTGTGCTCCAAAATCCTCTCTCAAGATCAGTGCAGTTGGAAGGATAATTATAGCCGTTTTGAGGAGGCATCTGGTTTTCAACACGCATCTCTAACGCACACGGCCCTTCCCTCGTAAATCTTCTGTGCGAGAAAATGATCGTAATTTTCTTAAACGGTCTGTTTTACGCGTAAACCTTCTAGACTCAGTCGCCCCATCCCGACTAAAAATAATGCGGAGGTTTTTGGCCATCAAAAATAAGCATGCGCATAACATCTCAACCCCTGGTAAGTTGTAATCCATTACATTTTTTTAAAATTCATTCAAAACTTTATATTCGTATTTCATCGTTCAGAAAATGTGTGAATTTTAGTAAAAGAAAGAGTGTGTATGTGTACAGAAAAATATATGTTGTCATAAAATTTATATTTTATCTCTTACGATTGCTTAGTGACTATTTCTTATGTTAGTCTTGAAGACACGAAAAAGAAGTTTAATCTAATATTTCACAAATACTATATCCTGCGTCTAATATATAATTTACTTATATTTTTTGAACTACAATATGAATTATATGTCTTCCTTTATTAATTACTGAAAGAAGAAATTAAATATTCAGTACTTCATTTTAATACTATTAGCTTGTGATTACGAATATAATGGAGTATATTAATAGTTAAACATTAAGTATATTGTATAAATTTTTGGCGTATGATATAAATGATTATGAACGAGGTGTATAATTACATATTTTATTTCAAACAAAGTTTTCTTATATACATTATCTATGAATTTATTTGTGATTATTCTCCTTGCAAACAAGATATATAGGAAAACATAAAAAATAAAATAATCACTCACAAAAAATTTAAAAGAGAATATAGAGTATCCTCAGCTATTATGTATATGTTCTGCAACATGTACTGCAGTAATTACTTATAGATAATTTATTTTCAATTTTAAGTATAGGATATTGTAAATGAATTCCCGTAAAAGTTTCACTAAGCAATTTGTAAAACTCTGATTAATAAATTCATTCATTGCGAAAAAGCAATTGCAACAAACATGACATATCATTTGATCTTATCTTAAATATATTGTTTGATTCTGAATGTTTGATTTATTGACTCTTTATTGACTAAATCATTTGAAAAGGAATCAATAAAATCTAAGACCTCTTAATAATTACAAAAATACGAAAATAATATAGCTTTTAGTTAATCCATAGAACATCTCTCTATCTATCCAACGCCCGTACGGGCGGTGGATAGATAGATTCTTGACCATTTGGACCTTAATCCATAGATAGATTCTTGACCATTTGGCGCCGAGACACCCAGTACCGACTGACGATGTCGTCAGTCGGATATCCATAGAACATATATTAATAACTTTAGAGAAGCTATACAAATTTAAATTAACCCAAAGCAATTTGTTGAATGTAATCCTACCTCCTTTTTAATTGTAAATGTAAGAAACATAAAAATAAAAATTTAAAGTATTGGCATAATGTAATAATGTGTAAATTTTACACGCGAAAGTACAATTGTTAATTTGATTACCAAATGTAAAATATCTTGTCAAATTTTAACACATAATTTTTATTTTTTACACATTTCCTATTAAATGAATTGGAGAAGTAGTGCTGCTTAGAATAAACATTGCACTAAATACAATGGAATAAAAAAACATCACACTTATTCCAATTTTACTAATTTTGAAAACAAAGATAAGATATTTGTATACTCTTCATAAAAATTTTAAATTTTTTGTTGGGTATAGCTCGCCGTGAGAATAATTTTTATTTTCAATTAACGAAAATTATTCATTAAAGATGCTTGGTTTCATGCAGACCTCAACAGAGATATCGCTGAATTAATGCAATTGGAAAATCCACGCATGCGTATATTCAATGTTTTTTTCCCTTCCGGTTCGTCAGGACGGATTCTGGAAAGGATCTCGTCATATTTGGGAGCAAAATTACCAATACCCTTTGCTTCCATTTTAAAATAGATTAATTGAGATGACTTCTGATTTAATTTGTTCACATCGTCAGCGGGGAGAAGTTTTTTTTTTTTGCATAAAAAAAGACGTGTTTTTGTACTTTTTTTAAAAATATTTAATAAAAATGTTTTAATTTAAGATGAGTATCATATAAAATTCCTCCTAGAACAAAAAGTACGTTAAACATCTCCAAAGAAATTAAACATTTTTTTGAGAAAAAGTATACATAATTTTCAATTTTCTTATGCGTACGTATTAATTGTATCAACGTTTAGTATTTTTAAATGATGAATATCTTAAAACACGTTTGATGTCCTAAGACTACTGTATATGTGCCGTTATTAATTTTTATATAATCACTTTTTATAAAATAATATTATTACAATTTATGTCTTACTTTTTATATATTATTTTTAACTGATTCTCTGATGACAATTTAATTGATGTTTACGCTTCTTAAGATTTATAAAGCCTAACACACAGTTTTCCTGAACTTGATAATTAAATTGCTCTATGGGACATTGAATTGAATGAACTTTTTCAGAAATATTGAAGTAAAAAAATATATGGAATAAAAATGAAGAGAAGAAATGGTAAAATATGTTCAAATATTTACTGTAGATCATGGAGTTACAGTAAAAAGTTTATTTTCAACAGGATTGTGGAAATGTTAGAAACCGTTCTTCTTAGTAATCCTTTACTGCTCTGTATATTTAAAAACCTAGTATAGTAATAAAAATTTATTTCACTTTTCCTGAAAACTATAGCAGATAATTAACTTATCATATCAAAACTTAAAGGTACTTGGGGAACTATTTAACTTATTTTATTTTTCTACATTCCTGAAAAAAGTTAGCATCTATAGATTATTAAAATATATGGAATTTAGTTTATTTTATAAAAATACTTTGATAAATGAGAATGTGGGATTTTTCAGCGAAGGAATTATTTACAGTAAAATATTTAAAATTGAAACACGCTAGTATTTGAGGTAATGGTTAAAATACTGAAAATTGGTAAAATATTCTTATTTTTCAAATACTGCAAATTTTTTAGGGTATGTAGATGCATATTAAACGTTTGAAAATGAAAACAATAAATGTAATAAATATTGTAAAAATGAGGGATAAAAGATTAAGACATTATTGGGCTAATATTATTATTTTATCATGAAATTCATTTTAACAATTTTATTTTATTATCGAAAGTGAGCAATATCTATCTCATTATAAAAAAAATGAAGAATTTTTCACAAGAACCTTTCTTGATATTTCATATGGAGTATTTTCTCATTATTGGCTGGTAGCTTCAAATTAATACCAGGAAAAATGACAGCTAACTGAAAGGAACGTGCTTCCACTATTCATCAGAATATTTGAATATACGTAATGAAACTTCCCAAATGAAACAATGCAGGAAATGAGGTACAGTTAAGTAGAGTAGGGTTAATTTGAATGGTACTTTGCGAAGCATTAATTATGGTAACCATTTCCATTTGGAGGTACGCGTTTGAATCTTTCTAAGCTAAACGCTGTTTCAAGATTAAAGTTAATGATATGTGCAACCTTTTGTATTTCTAACTTAATTCTATTGTGTTTCAGTATTCTTTCTTACTCTTAATAGATTAAATTTAGTCACTTTAATCAAATAATTATAAAATTTTTGAAGGACAATATTTTGGATATTGAATTTAATAATATTTATTAAAGAGTGTTTTAAGTTTTTGAAAATTATTTATTAGTTATAGTTTTTAAGATTGTTACACAAATGGCTTGAAACAACTTTTAATGATTTACAATAGTTTTAGTAATAGGTCTGGTGCTTTTAAGATCTTAGGATATGTATTTGGAATCTGTTAAGTACACTTTCCTCTTTCCAATTACTTTGCATCTCTTCGGGCTTCACTTATATCATAAAAAATATCGGTAGTTATTATTTAAACCATAATATTCCCAAAATATTATATTGACTTCATGTTGCTTCAAAGTATAACGTTAAAACAATCAATCAATCCAAGACATTATTATAAATAATAAATGCGTGTGCTTTTATTAAAACGCTCAAATATGGTATTTTACAATAAGAGAATCGAAGCTATTAGTATCTATAATGAAATTATCACCATTTATTATTAGTATTTTAAAACATTAATATTCTTAGCAGTTTTCTATAAAAAAAATGCATGATTGAATTTAATAGAGAATATATTTTCGGCCTTCTATATCTTCTGCATTTAAAAGACTATTCAACGAAAGTGAAACTTTTGCCTATATATATTTGCTTTTCTCTATTATATGCCAGAAAAAATATTAAACATTAGAGCCCAAACTATATTTATCACAGTTTCCATTTTTAAAGCAACGTTGTATATTAATGCTTTTTAAGAACTATAATTTGATTACATGTATTTTTTTTTTTCATTTGTATCATTAGACAAAATAACCCTTTCGAAACAAACTCTTTCGAAAAAAATTGAAAGAAATCATGGAAAAAGTAATGTTTTCTTTTTCACACTGCTAATTTTAATGTATTTTTTTCCTGAATATAAATACATAGCCCATATTTCACCTTACCATAAGCATTTATGGTAAGGTGAAAATTGTATTTATGTAATTTGTGACAAGTACAATATTGACAGATGTTTGCAGCAATAAAAGATTAAAATTTAGCTCTCTTACATACACACACACTACCGATAGTTAGATGGATAAAGATAGATAGAGAGAGACATATATCTTACTATATCAATAATGAGTATAATTTTTTTAAGAAAATGAAACATTTCTTTTTCTTTCCTTATGAAATTGAAATAAAACCCAAACCATACTTGTACCAAATTTACTACCTTAATTGTTCCGTAATAAATAATACAAGAATTTGGTAATAATAGAATAAATCTATTTAGGTTAATTATATGAAACGGCCTTGTTTTGTTCGAAATTTTCAAACTTTTTAAAAAATTTGCTTCCTTTGTGTGTTTTTTCCAAAAAATATTTAGGCATTTCAGTGAATTCCCATACTTCTATAACTTTATAAATTAAAATAAATTTGCTTTTCTTTATTCTTTTAAATTATTCATTTGATTTCATGTAAATGCTAAAAAAATTCTATGTGGAATAACTGTACAGTATAAATATTATTCCTCTATGAAGAAGTCTAGAATTTATTCGGATTCGACAATTTTCAGTAAGAGAAATGATAAAATATTTACAAAATGGCCTGTTACAATTATGTTAATTTTTCAAACTTATTATTTTTATTTTTGTAATAATTAAGTTTTAGCAGATGATTATAATTAAATAATTAATTATTTTAGTACTTTTATATAACTCTTAAAATTAAGAGACAAAAGCAGTACTATTTAAATACAATTTATTTTAATTTTTATGTCATAGTTTAATTTTAATGATTACTTACATGTTTAATTATTAAGAACTTTGTGGTGAATATTTGCATTAACGTATATGTTACATTTATAAGTTTGCTTATATAAGTAAAGTATGTAAAAAACTATTTTTTGAAACTTGATAAGTAAGTTTCATATAACTCCTTAGAATTTATAAAATCTCTAATTAAAGTTTTATTGAAAAACAACTAAATACCAACGTGATACTGAACATTTCAGTAAATATAAAATAAATTTTACGAAATTTCCAATGTGTGTTTTTTTATATAATAAACAGTTGAAGAACTAATTCTGCACACGTTTTTTTAAAAAAAATGAAACTTATCAGTTCCTCAGCTAGCTCGCTTAGAATTATTGAATGATATTTCACTACCAATCTGAAAATTTAAAATAAGTTTTTAATGATGGTCAGTTCTTTAATAATCTGTTTAATACAATAAATTAAATAATTAAGTTGTCCATACTTCTTAATATTTATTATTAAAATTAGGTCTCCTTGAAGAAACGACGTAATTTCATCAAGTTAAAAATTAGTATAAATAAAGCTATTTATTCTTAAATAAGCAATGTTACCCGATGAACGTCTATATTTATCTGATTAAAGCGAATAAGATACTCTTAAAATTTCTAATAAATTCATTTTTAAAATACAAGGTATCTTTACATCTTTAAAATAAATCTTTTAACATCGTATACTTTTAAAATATTCCAAACATTTAAAACATTTATAATTTATACTAACTCTAGAAATATCATTCATCAAAGATTCTCATTCTGGTTAACAAATGAATACTTATTTACTATATTTTAACCATGATCGTTATATATTATAAAATGTTTGAATTTTGTTATATTTTCTAAGCCATTAACATAAATCTTCGTCCTATGCAACTAGTTACATTAGCATTTTAATAGGAAATCGATAAATAAATTTCCACGAAATTGCCTACTTCTTCTGAAGGAGTATGTTAATTATAAACACGTTATAAAAGACAGTAATTTTGTATTTTGAAATATATTACGAATAAAATAACAAATCATATGCTTTTATGTATTATGTAAAAACATATGATTTGTTACTTTACTTTTAGAAACTAACTTAATAATAATTATTTTTCATTCATATTAATGATTAATATTTAAAAAAAAGTAATAAACCTGTTAAATTTTTCATAATTTAAATGACATAAAATTTTATTAAGTAGAAAAAGTTTTTTAAAAAGGTGAATTCAAATGCTTGTGTTTTAAAAATTCTCTCTCAAAAATTATATAACCATTTAAGCAGAATTTTCTGTGAGAAAATCATAGATTTTAAATAGATTGAGATAACCACAGAATTAACTGTTCCATAAAGCGATTTCTTTTGAAATAACTATCTACTTTTATTAGATTTTAATCATCAATAATTTTATTTGATTTTTGAATCCTTAGTAATTTTATTTGTTTTGAATCATACTACATTTTGCATTCATTTTGTTGAATATTAAAATTTTGTATAAAAATAAATCCCCCCCCTCCCCAAAAAAATTATTTTTAAGAATAGAAGTAATTTTAAATTCAGGATTTAAAATTGCTTTGTTTTGACAGGATTGGTATATTACGAAGAAAATACGAAAGATAAAGATTGGAATGAAGTACTAAAAAATTTGAAAAAATAGCATGAATATAAATTTAAAAAGACCTTAAAATCTATTGTTCAGAAGCAAGAATCGACTAAAATATTGTCACAAAAAGAATTACGTTTCTCAGACATTAATTCTTTAAGTGTTAGTTACAGTTAAAATATTTTAGTTACAGTTGAAATAATACTCTAAAGCAACTTTTAAATTCTAAATATAAATTATATTATGTGACTGAAAACGTAGCACCAATAAGGGGTGGCTAAAAAAAAAGTGAATTTTAGGCTAGACGCTCTTTATCGAGCAATGCATTAAGTATGATATAAAGGAAGAAACTCTTTGAAATAAAAATTATTTTAAATTTTCTAATATTCTTCCCTCATTCCTTGCCCTTATGTATCAATATAATATCTCAATTTTATTTTAAAATACAACATAATACTTTTAACCGATTAAAATAAATTTAATTTTAAGCAAAGATAAAAAGTAATATTGTTTGCTGTTTCAGAATTATTTTAAATAATTGCCTCCAGGAAAATTTTCTTCAAATGAAAACTGTATAATATTTGCTTACTTTCCATAACCTGAGAGAACAATTGGTATGATATGCCAATTTGTAAGATTTCTCTGATTAAAATTATTTGAATAATGTTATTGCAATGATTTATAATTTGAAATTTAACAATTTTACATGCATAAATTTAAAAAAAATATAACACATATTTCTTAGACCTATTTTTAAGCAGAAATAGTAGTATTTTAAATTAAGGTATAGAAACGTCACACCATTAAATATCAATTGTAATAAAAATGAATTTATTGTAATTGCAATATAAATTACATTCTTTGAAACATTATACAATACAGCTGAAAGTTATTGAAAACTGGAAATACGATCATTGAACAGGCCATATTTTTTCAGAAGTTTAATCTACAATTCAATCGATTACTTCCGAAGAACGATATCGGAAACGATGAATAACATAAAAGAATATGAAAAAGTTTATTCTCAAAACTCCGTCAAAGAATATTTTTATAACTTTATGTAGAACATTGCAAGAGTCATTCTTCAGAAGTCATTCCATACCCTTACAATATGTGCGAGGATTTACTGACTTTCAGCGATCGAAGTAAAAATTCATAAATGTCCAGTTTGAATTTATCCACATAAATCACCTAGTTGTGAAGGAAAAAGTTTTCAAGGGAGTTTTCGCTGCAAGTTATTTTTTTCTAAAGCCCCGTATGTCTTGTGTGGGAAGACAGTTTGTCAAAAGGTTACGAAAATATGAGTTCGGATTTGTCTTGCTTACCGAAGAGAAGATAACACATAGAACCAAAGTTTTGCGAAGTTGAGTACCTTATGAAACAAAATAATGCAATCACTGACAACATACATGAAAATTAGCTCTTCTTATCCCCGTTTTGTTTCTTTAAATGTAGCATCCTTTCAGTTAAATTTTAGAATTTTGTTTAAATTTAAGGCTTGGAGATTTTTTTTAAGAACAAGCTTAACTATCCAAAACTTTTAATTTGTTAAATGTTAGTTTCAAACGCAATATATTTCTATCTTTCAGTTAAGATAATTAAATTAAAGATTTTAAACTTATGTTTGTCGAAAAAAATAAAAATTTTCAAAACTCATGTTATTATGAGACACTATGTTAACTAAAATTTTTATAATCTTTTTTTGAATTATGTAGATATGAATTACATAAGGACTTTTTTAAGTATTAGAATAATCTATTATATAGAGAAAGAAGTAGGCATGTTTTATCTGACGTCACAATTACATGATAAATACAATCAAATGGTTCCGAGCATGTTTAATGTGACATCAGTTTCATATCTTTTGATTTATAGTTAGCATCAACAAATTCAAAGATATCTAAAATACTATGATGAAACATTACCAATTTTGATGCAGCATTTGATTGCAGTAATAAAAACATATAATCATGAAAATTTTTACAGGAAAACAAATTTGTCACGAAAGCAACTGCTTCCATAGGACCTCATCTTAATATTTTTTTTAAAAATAAAGCATCATTTATAATTACAATGCATAAAAATATATTAAGTAAACACTTAAGGAAATAATGATGAACTATCAGGAACTTATTTAAAATACCAAAAAAATACTTTAATTCTCTTTATGATAGTTTAAACTATTAGAATACTGATCTTTGAAAACTTCTATCAAAATGTTTATAATAAAAGATTATTATTCCTTTAGACATAATTTAAATTTGCTATTTCATCTTGCTAAATTCCTGTAATTAATTTATAGCACGTTTAATTTAAACTGAAACGTAGATAATTTTTTTCATTAAATTTAATTTATCAGTCAAGTCCTCTTAAAAGCTCTAGAATGTGAGACAATTCTTTCCCTTCGGACTAGATTAGGAGTCTTTAAGCGTTTTGGTAGTGCAGACCTTTCGTATTTTAAGAATCAGTATTTTTTTCTCAAAATGTTTATCGATGATGCATTTGTATGTAATTAAATTTATTTATAATTTTTTATCTAACTTGGTAAATTTACGCTAATTGTTCACGACATCATTCATAGTCCTTATGTATACAATGAACACCACAGTATTATACAATTTCTTCAACGGTAATTAGGTTTCTAGTTAGCATCTACTTCTCTCTTAAATGTTTAGGCATGCATACTTGTTATTTATAAGCATAAATAAGAATTTCAACTGATTTATTTCGGTCTATATTTTGAACAAAAAATTATTTATGTTTTGAAAAACTTCGCTTTGTGAAAGTATCTTATTGACAATACAATTTTATTTATTAAATTCAGTTTATATCTGGAATTTACAAATATAGTAACAAATATCACTTGATCGAAAAAATATATGAGTGCATATCTTATTTGACTTTGTCGAATGAGATCATTTTTTTCTAGTATTTAAGAAATAACGCACTATTTTTAACATTTTAGTCGAGTACTAATGAATATAGATTACATTAATTATGAATTCAGAACAAAGTATAATTTAGTATTATACAAAAATAAAAACCTATTATTTTTTTAAATTTACAAGCTAAAATTTTCAGTGAAATATTTCGTAACTTATTTTATTTCCTAATTCTTTATTTCTCACATTTTTCTTCAGATATTCTCAGCACTGAATGTAGAAAGAAGAAAAAAAGAGTTTTAATTTACTAAGAATCATTTGTGTTCTGCAGGACAATTCTTGCTATTTTTTTCTTTTTCCTTCTGGCGAAGTTTATCGATTATTTAGGGGGGGGCAATAAAAGGAACATCAAAATAGAGTTAAAAACAGGAACTTTCGTTTCAAAGTTTCACAAAACATTTTCCACGATTCTTTAATTCCTGTATTTAAGGTCTAGTTGCATTGTTCCTTGGGGCTGAAAGCGATCAATGAAGCTTTGCTTTTCTGCACTCTTCCATTTTATCTTTAACTTCCTTACAATCTTTCTCCAAGCGTTCAAACCTTTTTCTATGTCAGTCTCAGCGGAACGTGATGGTAGAAATCTCGATTTTTGCGATGGACAATGTCTGGTTTGCTGACTCCACAGATGTCAAGACGATTGATTTATATATAAAAACTCAATTCTGCCAAAGATAATAGATGGAGAACTATTTTAAGATAATTCTCATTGAAACCCTTTTGAGTTTTTGCAATAGAATACTTTTAGGGTAATTTTATCTGTAATATTATGATTATCTATTTCTTTTATTTTAATTTTATTCTGGCATTATCATGCTGCAGTTTCACTTGTAGAAATATTTGAAGGAAGGGTTAAGGATAGTTAACTTAAGATGAAAAATATACCTATGAGCAGATTTGAAAGTAAAAATTATCTGATTCCGAAAACAAAATTATTTTAAAGTGTTGACGTCTGTATATGGAAAAAATTTTATTGTACGATTTTAATTTAAACTAAGAAGAGGAGAAATTTATGATGGAATACTTAGGTATGGAGAAATCCTTAGTTATTTTCGACAAAGTGTCTTATTTTCTGATAAATTATGTTTTAAGAACCACTTCAAAACATTCAACCAGAATACTGTGTTTGAAAAATTTATTTTAAAAAGGAATTAAAATAAAATGCGTTCTGTGGTAGGAAAAATCTTATGTTTATCTGCATTATTATGTGAACAATATGTGAAAAGAATACTATATATATATATAATTCTATTTTGGACAGGAATAAAAATATCTGAGAAATACATTTTACAGTTATGCATTCCAGGATTTGAACAAAATGCGAGTGCAATGAACATATCCAGAGAGAATATTTACCGTAGAAGTAATATATTACCATAAGATAATTAATTAGAAATCCCATATGTATAATCTATATTAAAAAATAGCACTTATTTATCATTTTATTGACAATAAAAAAACGAATTGAAAGATAAATTTCATCAAATGGTTTAATCATTTCCAAAAACAGAATATTCACCCGAAAATAATTTCAAATTCTAGCAACTTTCATGACTTTCAAAAACTTTTACGATAAAACTTCTTGTTATTTTCTTTATTCGTTCACTTTTCTATTTACTTTCTGCAAAATTGTTCATTTTTCTTGAATGGGGAGTACTATAACAACAATATTTAATTCACACTTCATCCATTTTTCGGTCTCTGTTAACATTTTTGATGTTTATGCTTTTAAAACTTTCATAAAATAGGTGAATAAATTTTACATTTGCCTCACATGAAGAAGTTCTGAAGCGTTAAGGACATTAACCTACCATTAGAGTGCAGGTGATATAAATTGCTCTCTTAAGAATCTCTGGCTCGGCTTTTTTTTATCTAAAAAGATACGTTTATCTTTTCATGTAAGTTGTATTCAAAAGCTTCCTTGGATTTCTCAAATCGTGTGGATTTATATTTAATAAGGTGTTTTTATTTATTATTTTACATTTATTTCTTAGTTAAATATACTTTTAAAGCAAGAATATTTCATATGTATTCTACTAATGGTACACGTATAAAATAAATATTAATGAGATGAAAATAAAAGATCTTTCATTTTTCTAAGGTATGGTGACTACCTTTGGAGCACACTTTTTAAAAATATATAAATTTTCGAATAAATAAACAATTTTTTTTTGAAATTGGTCATAAAACTAGAATATCAAATACAATTTCTACAAAATTAAAAATAATTTTGGGTATATTTTGAATTTTGATTGAAATTTTAGTGAAAAATTGCAGCTACGGTATACATTGTATTGAACATTTTAATTAATATATTCTAATAATACTTATACAGCACATAAAAACATCATAAACTGTACTAAGAGCTATAATATTAGTAGTAATATTAGTAGAAAGGTTTTGAAACATGTCAATTTTTGTGCAAGAAAATTTTTTTACAAAAACCTAATGTTATTTTCTTTCAAAAAGTGCAATAAAATATATAAATATGTACACAAAGATTAGATTATAGCCTATCATACACTGCAACTAATTAAAACACTTCCTGAAAATTTCGGTTCAAAATTTTTAAAAAATCATGTAGTGAATTTTACCATGAAGCAAAAAATTGAAAAACATAGTTTCTTAGAAAATGCATTTAAAGATTTTAATACAATATGAAAAGGTTTCTACTAATTGTACACTTTTTAAACTCACCATATTTATAATTCATGGTCTCTTTAGTTTCACGTTTAAGTAATTCGAACTTTTTTTTACCCTTTTGCTGTTTTCTGGAGAGTTTTATAAATTATAACAATGCATCTTTTTAGTAAAATTTTGATGAAAAATTGCAGTTACAATCTTTTATACAAAATTCTAATAAATGTATTCAAATAATATTTATACAGTACATAAATAACATATTATATCTAATAGAAATTGAAAGTATTGTAATACTTTAAAAAGTTTTTTAAATATGCCAAATTTTATACAAAAACTGGATTTTATAAAAAATTAGTGATTTTTTTCATAAAAAAGTACATAAATATATACACAGAGATTAGATTTTGATTCCTAACAAAGATAGAACTGAATAAAACATGTTCTGAAAATTTGAATTCCATATCTTAAAAGTATTTTGTGTAGGGATCTACTTCCTATTTTGTAAACTCCATTTTCGGTTAACTAATTAGACTATAACATTGCTCTCCTAAATATTGTAGAAACAAAAATAGAGTTTTTGGAATCTTAAATGCATGGGTTATAAAATAAAAACGCAAAAGAAATTTCGAAAATTTTCTCCAAAACGGTGAACTTTAGGTAGTTATATACCTTAAAAAACTTTTCTTTGGTGTTCATTGTTATTTTATTTATCATTTTACTCCCAACTTTATACGCTTTTTCAAGATAATCTCTTATTTAAAATAAGCTTTCCTTTACTGAGAAAATTTACTACTTTATAAATTTTTGTTCTAAAATTAATATTTTATTAAATACTAGGCTAAATTATTAAACGATCCTGGAATTAATTTTCTGCATTTTCCTTACATCCATATTTTACTCGGTTCTTCCTTAAGTACCAAATGCAACAAGGGGAGGAAGTAAGTCTATTATCAGGTTATTAGCTAGAAATTGCTCACGTTATTGACTTAAGAGATTAGATTACGTATTTAGTATACAAATAAAGCAATTACACTGGCTTATCAACTTAATATCTCACTAAACGTAATATCTCACTAAACTTAATTTCTCAATAATTCTGTAATATGATATAATAACTGTGTGCTAAGTATTTGAATATTCAAGTTAGTTAATGCAGAAAAAAAGGGAAACTAATTAAAAAAGACTTTTTTCTATTTTATATTAAATTTTATAGAACAAAACTATACATTCTCAGTTTAGTCTTGGAAGTATAGATTTTTAAAATTCTTATGAATTATCTTTGTTTTCACTTATAATTGGGAATTGCAATAACGTTGGGAAACTGAATACCGGTATTTTGATCCTTTTGCACAATTTTGTAATACCGGTATTCAAAAGTTTAAATACTGTTTTTTAGGTATTTATTGGAAAATTTTAAAATTGTCTCCGAAATAAAAAAAATGTCTTACGGTATATACAAAATTATAATGATTTTAAAAAAGAAAAAGAAGAAAAAAGACTAACTAACTCAAATTTGATCAAGTTGATAGTAAATTTTCTTCAAATGCTTTACTCACAATCCTATATACTTTCAAAAGAATTCGATACAGTTATCGAATATGATGTTGATACTAATGTCGATAGTGAAAAGGAACAAGAATTCGAATTAGTGATAGTTAAAATATTTCAACAAACCAAAATACAATACAGAAATCAGCTATATCCAGACCATTAGACGTGAAATTTATTTATTTGAAAATATAAGGGATTTAGAGGTAAATACTTGGATAAAGTATATCGCGCATTGCTAACAGCATCACCAATTGGCGTAGATGCCAAAAGAAAGTTTTTGACAGGTGAAAATTCTTGCACAAATTTACGTTTCAGGCTTAATGACAGGACAAATGATGCAATATGTTTTTTAAGATCACATTTCAAAAATTTGTAATAGTACCACAGACTGAATAGTGATATATACACTTTTTTGTGATTTAAATAAACAAGATGTTCCTTTACTTTTTTGTGATTCCTTATATACTGTTATAATTTAAAAGTTACAGATTTTGTACGGTATTTAAACTTGTGAAAAGGATTATACAAAATTATTACAAAATTGAGCGAATAGCTCAAAATACCAGTTTTCCTTATTCCGGTACATACCGGTATTGCAATCCCTACTTGTAACCAAGATTATACTCATCGAACACCTGTAAGGTATGTTAATAACATTTTAACTATTTTTGTGTCTTTTCAAATGTTATTTTTTGCTCTATTCATTTTAGTTCTTATTTAATATAGTGCTTCAAAACCCCGGAAGGAATAATAAATAACCCTGAATAGTATATCAACATTTTTATGAAATTGTTAGTATAGATTTTAATTTTTGGCATATATATAGGTACATATATGTTTTAAATATTTTTATAAAATCTGTAAAACATGTATCTAACTTTAATTTTTATCCTGAATAATTGAGTTATGACTTGAGGAGACAGTTGCTGACAGTATTTTATTATAAAAACTTTTGAAAAACAGGATGATTTGTTTAACTATTGATATATTATTCATCAAAAAGAAATAAAATAACATAAATTTTTGTTTTACTTTGCTTTATGTAACATATTTTTTGAGTAATTTTTTCCTATTTTCCTTTTCTTCACATGAATCTTACATATTTTTCTGAGTTGATAAATCTTCATATGAATAACTGTATCAATTCCCATTTTATTTTAATCATTTCAATTCTCCTTGATTCTCTCTTAAATCATACTGTTTTTAAAAGGATTTGGAAGTAATTATAGAATTCCAATAACTTGAATTATATATCTTTCCTTTAGATTTTAGCTTAATTGGAAAAGTTTAATTACACCATTTGTTTTGAATTTAATTAGTAGGCTCTCAGTTTATTGATTTAAAAGTTTTTATTATTCTGCGGAGAGTAAAAATTCATATATCCTCCTCAAAACCATTCCATACTTTCGATTTTCTAGGATTTTCTACCACATTACCAATACTATTTAAGATAGATTTTGTCTTAAAATCAATATAAATCATTTCTTCCAATAATTTTGTCAGAAAGTTTTATCCGTATACTTACTTTTAGATGGTTTCTTTTAAACTTTTATATTGATAAGCAAAAATATTTTAACTAAATCTGTGGACCATTTTTGGATTCATTGCTTGTTAAGTTCATACTACTAAAAGAAAAGAAAAAAGTATATACAATTACATGTTTTTTTTAAAAATCTAAATAACTTTTTATGAAGATTAAACCACAAATAAAATATATCATTATTTATATAATCCTATAAATTAACTGGAACAATATTCTCATTTGTTGCCTAAACATAGGAGGAAAATGGGAAATATACTTTCGAATGATATTGTTTTGATTGGTAATGACACCTCTCGGATGGTGTCAGATCGAGGTCGTCCACGAGACTCATCACAGCAACGGGTTAGATTTACGCTTGTCGTTATCCGTAGCTTTGAGCACCACACAGGTGACAGTATTAGTTGGCTCGTTTCCACGCCAATTTTGAGGAAGAACACCCTGAAGCTGATTAGAGGCCTTCCACCTCTCTTACTCTCCCGCCAACCTCACGAGAGGACTTGTAGCTCGAAGTCTATTTTGAGTACCCCCCCCCCCCGATGCAAAGGCACGAAACATTTACAAACATCTATGCCTTTTCCGGAGTTCGAACCCAGGTCCTACGGCACAGTAGTTATCACTACTTACCACTTTCGTATGATAAACTGCTTCGATATTTGTATCAAATTATGAACTCATTAATTTGAATCAGTTAAAAAATGATTTGGGAGAAAAAAATTTATGCAGTTATTTGTGATTAATAGCATAAAACTGTTCAAAATCAGATTATCGATCATTCAATGTTATTTTTGTATTAGTTTTGTGGGATTTTCTGCAGATTTTTTGTCTTTATAAAATACGCTGCATAATTTTTTTTGTTTTGTTCAAAAATCCCAATAAAATTTTTTTAAACAATGTTATTTTATCATCATAAAGTATTTATTATTGAAAAATATTTTTTTTGAATTAAAAATCTTTTTATAGTTTATATGTCCTCCTTTTTAGCTATTTGAATACTCATTATTATAAATAATTATACATTTGAATTCATCTGTATTTAAAGGGAAATAGTACGATTTAATTGTCAAAGAGCGGTCTCAAAACCCAATAATTCTTTTAGCTTAAATTATTTCTGATATATATTTTTATTATATTTTAAAATTTAAGAGCTCTATACATAAAAAATTTAGAATTATGATAATATTTAAATTCAATTTTTTCACATCCAAATAAGAATTTCAATCTGATTTATCTCGGGGGGGGGGGAGGAAACCTTATTCTTTCTTTATAATGCTAAGGCAGGGGTCAGCCACCTTTTAACTGTGTTATGCCACACCTATCTACCACTATGATTCAGGGTGCCACTCTTTAGAAAATATTCATTTCCCATGGTAATGCATACAGAAACATGGAATAGAAGTCAAAAATACAGGTTTAGAATAAATTATATTTCATATTGTTTATGCATCATTTAAACTATATTTATATTAACATAAAAATAAACAAAGAAAAATATAACTCTAACTATATAACTATAACTATATATTTTAAGAATATTTATTGAAATAAGAAATAAAAATAAAATACTATAATATTCCTGCAACACAGTTAAAAAACTTAATGCGAACTTTGTCCTTCCAAAGTTCTACTTATTCCATTCACTGCCAACTACGAGATATCTCGTAGTAAGCATATGCATCAAAACTGCCAGTTACGAGATATCTCGTAGTATGTGCTGTAATTTTAGAGTTATTACATATCTCCGTTTGAATTGTTAATTATTAGAAAGGATGAATGAAGAATTAATGTTGTCCAAAAACATATTAATTATCAATTTTTATTATTAAAATTATAACTTAGGCATTTATAGCTTATAACATTATTATATATATATTCCAAAAATTAAACGAAGTATTTTTGTTGTTGTTGCTATGTATATGATGATCTTTAGTGGAAGGTTTAACGCAGAGTTGTTGGAACATACTTTTGGACAAAAATATCTAGTCTCTTTACGTTTTTTTTTCTTTGTATACGTTCTACATGACTTTGTAGGTATGTTTCTATGAGGAGGAAGATCCTATTAGCAATGAAAATCAGTTGTATTTGTATTATAGGTGGATTCTCCTGCTTTGTTGCCGTCGCAATTAAACAAATGCATAATAACTGATTCCCTAAATTGACACATCCTTATCTTTTTATTCCCTAGATTTTTTTGGTTGTAGAATATGTATGCATTCCACAGGAAGATTTCGAAGTAGAGCAGAGTGATTTTTTTAAATAAACAAATTCTTTTCCTAAGGCCTGCTAATTACTACTTATCAGTTCAGTTGTATTATTTTACAACTCTTTGTTACTATCATCGCTTTATAAGTGTTTCCCTCTGAGGATCATTACACATCTGTATGACAATCTGACATAACATTACACATCTGTCTGTCACCACATGAAATTAGGTTACAAGCTTATAAAACCAAACAAAACGAAAAGAATATCTTTTTTCATGAAAATTTGTATTGAAAAAAAAAACACTACGAGATAACTCCTAAGTGGTACTCAGCGCAGGAATTTTATTCAGTGACGCCAGCGAATTTGATTAATTGTAAGGCATTCGTTTTTTCTCTCTAACAGTATGCATCAACGCCTTCAGGGGGAGGGGGAAAACAATGGGGAAATTAGTACTTATGGAGCTTCTTTCTTACACGACGCAGCAATGAATGATGTTTCATTTTACAACTATTATACAATCGTTTTGAATTGCATTAAATATTTGATGCTAGGAGTGAGTCACTTTTAAACAGGGGGATTGTTTTGTTTTACATAAAACACACAAACTACACATAAGCTGATTCAGCAGAATCGTTTTATGCAGTAGCGTAATGGAGAATATTAGGGACCCCTGCAAAGTCAGGTTTTAAACCCCAAATGGTTAAATACATACCTGACATTAGTCGGGCCTTGGACCCCATAGAACCCTGCTTCCCGCGTCGTGGGAGTTGCAGAAGAGTACGTTACGCCATTGGTCTTATGATAGAGAATGGAAAGTAAGAAATGGTCTTCAAATAAAAATGCGATAGTCGCAGAGAGGAGAGATAGAGTGAGATTTCATTTATCTCATAACTTTGTAGAACAGTGTAGAGTGCCACTGAGAATTATTCTGCGTGTCACAGGTTGTCGACCCCTGATCTAAGGCTTTTTTATTATTGGGTAAAAGTCTTGATATTTTTATAAATATTTCTATCAATACATGTAACAAAAGTTGATATGCATTTCTGCATCAAAAGAGCATTTGAATTTGAAAAAAAAATGTTCAGCTTAGAATATATGTTTTTTTAAACGAATTCTCTTGAAAAGCATTCATAAAATAACTATTTCATGAATTCAATCATGTTACCCAAAACCTATCCCAATTTTTGCTGTGCAAAGTTTGATATATTTTCAAATCAAATTGTACGTAAATTGCAATAGGAGGAGCAGCATTTTAAAATTACATTATAAAATGTTAATCTTCTCTTAAAAAAGCAAATTGTTTGTTTATGTGGTATATTGAGATCAAATCTCATTTTAGATACTACATATCCATGCAATGAAAACAAAGAAAATAAATGAATAAAAGAAAAGAAAAATATAAAACAAAAAATATTAAAAAATAATAAAATAATATAAAAAATATTAAATCACAGATTTTTATCTAAATCGTACCGTGTTTCCTAATTAAAATTAAAGTATTTTTTTAAATCTGAAAATGTTCAATCTCTGTTTTACGAAAAATATACAAACATATAGTCATTTATTTATCTAACGCAATTAAACAAAATGACTAGTTTGTATATAATAAAGAAAATAAAAAGGTGTTCTCCAAAGAAAATAGAAAAAAATCCTTAATGAAAGATTTTAAAATCCACTAAATTTACAATTCTTTTTCAAAACGTAAATTCACCGTTACCTAATTCCTTGTTTTGACACTAGCATGAATAAAAAATGCTTCAGTACATTTAACAAAACCTCTATCGATTACTTTTCCAGGTTAGAAATATTTGAAAATGTGGTCAAAACAACTTATATTACTTCCTCGCAAATTCTTCGCTAAAAGGGAGTTCATTAACGAAGGAAATTTGTCACGGAAATATTCAGAGGAGAATAAAAGCTCTTATACCCTTTTTAGGGAGCTAATAGAAAAAAAAATATTCCCTCTCCAAATGTGGATTGATTGGAGAGCTTGTCATAGTTCGGTTCTAATGCTTCTGTAACAATCATTTTCCTAAGGGAAAAGATAGGAATTGAACATGTCATGAGTACGAAAATAGAAGAGACACGTTGTCAGTTTTATAACCCATCTTTGTTGATGACGTTTCGATATTGATAACTGAAGAGAGTGAAGTATATTTTATGCATGGTATTAAAGTTTTTATAATCTTAAAACATGAAAACAATATTTTTTTTATCTGATTGTATCTTAAGAATGTGTAATTTAGGGTCTAAAATTATCATTTGGTTATCTTTTCAACCATTAAATTGCATTAGGTAGTGAAGATTTTAAACTTTAGTTTAAGTTTCATACTAATAGATAAATGATATATTTTAACAAAGAATGGGATGTTTTTAACTTACTGTACACAAAATATATTAACGCCATTTTGGAATGCTTTTTTCAATATTGGTCTGAATTTAACACATTAGGAAATTAACACAACTAAAATGAATAGCAAAGAATTTATATAAATGATGGATAAAAAATTAAGTATAATTGTTTTCTTGATGATTATTTGATCACACATAATTCTCTTTTTTAAATGTAAAATACTTCAATATCTTTTGATCTTTCTGAGAATGTTAGAGGTTATTTCACGAGAATAATTTGAAATAAATATACACATTAAACTGCCTTTTTTGTATTTGCTGTAATGTAAAATGTTGTAAGAAGGTGTCAAAAGGCTTAAGTCAGGCTTAGGTATGGTAAGTATCATTAAATAAGAAATTGGAATACAGAGTTGTAAGAAAAAAGACTATCCATTATTTATTTAATTAACCTATCAAAATATATTTAAAATTAAATATAAATTATAAATTATTTCAAAAATTTACTAAAAATTGTATCGAATTTAGTAAATTTTAATCTTTGAAAAAGCAAATATTTATGAAAATCAACTATTTTATAACAAATTAATTTTTTCAAAAAATATTTATTTAGATTGAAACAATGACAATATATCCTTTTAAATTAATAGATGTCCTATACTACTAGATTTTAGACAATTTTTTACTCTACGGTACCAACATTTTTGAAAATTTATAATAAGTTTAATATGATAACTCTTTCTCTTTTTCAATTTTTTAGTGTATTAAAAAGTATTTATATCATTTCCAAATTGAAAGAAAAAAAGTTTATATTCATATTTCCTGAATTTTTTTATATTGAAAATGTATTTATAAATTTTAAGAAATAATTGGAATTATTAGGCCAAATATTAAGAAATATGATTGAATCGTTTTGCCTTTGCATGTTAAAAATCAGTGTCGTGCTAAAATTCGTAATACAATTATTGTATGAAAAAAAATATTATTTTGATAAAAATCCCTATTTTATTGATACTAATGAACTGAAATTCAGGGGATAACAATATTTAATCCAGTGAAAATACCGTATTCACTCGAATCTAAGCCGCATCTTTTTATCCAATGTTAATGCTACGGAAAATCGGATATGGCTGAGAATCGTAGGAAAGAAATTGTTGGATTGGTCATTTAGAACAATTACTGGTTTATGTATGCATTTAAAAGATATTATAATACTGCTAAAATTACTAAATATTTACTTCTTATTCGTTCTCATTTTAAATTTATTTCGATTTCGTATAATTGGATATTGAGAGAGAGATAAACTATATTACACTATTTTTTTAATTTTTAACAAAATCTTGTTGAGAATTCGGGGTGCGGCTTAGATTCGATGGTGGCTTGGATTGGAATAAATACGGTAATTCAAAAAAGTTCTCTAATTGCTCTAAGCAAGAATATAATTTTAAAAGAAGCCAACATTTAATATTTAAATAAGAAGATAAGTTTGAATGCTTATAATTTATATTATTGTGTAATCAGCATATTCTTTCTTTTGCCTGGTTAAAGATTTTTGCATTTAATTTCCAATAATTTTAGATATGTTGAGGATATTTTAGTTAAGGGTGAGAAACTAAACTTATGCATAAATGACTTAAATTGAAAATACATAAAATGCGAATAAAGTCAGTATTTACAAAACTTTTCGAAGGAAAAATTCCTCTGTATTAGCATTTGATAGCCTCAAAATTAATCTTTTTTATTCATAAATATGATTTTTAAATATTTACTAAAAAATGTTATTTCAAAAAGTGAAAATTTCTTTTCAACTTATTTTTGATAAATTACATTGAAGCATCCCGAATTTCTAGCTACATATAATAAATTAAATATTTGAAGTTTCTTCCTTCAACACGAATTCTGGCTCTACATCTTTTTTAATAGTAATTGCTTGAGGAATCGTGATTTACTTGCTAAATTTATTTCCTTAGCAGTTTCACCCATGCTCTGAAGCAGCTATGTTACATTTTCGATTGATTTAATTGAGATACACACTGGATAGAAAAGTAGCAAGTGTTGTACCATTTTAGAATTTTAAATAAAGAAATACTGTAAAAATGGGGAATTTGTGGTTCCAGTGCCTAAAGGTGTGATGGATAGTGCCAGCATAGGTGTTTTAAAATGAAGATGTTTCATTAATAAAAGAATATTGACTTTGATTTGAATGGATAGAACAAAACAAGTGTTGTACCATTTTGAAATCTTAAGGAAACACACCATCTTTTGAGTTCTGACGTAAAAGTGTACGCAATATTTTTCTTTTTTTATAAAAAGTCAAGGTTAGGTGATATCCTTTTCTTAATCCTCGATTCAAATAAACTGCGTTGATTTTAACGAAACGAGTAAATATTTTGCCCGATTTGTGACTGTAATTAATAGAACGACTATGTAAGATGGTGTTAGTGCAAAAACCATTGAAAAATTGGGAAATTGGTGGTCCAGTCCTTAATGATATGATATATGGAGTCCGTTTTCCACGTTTCCAAAAATACGCTAGTTATCACTTAACCATGTGATATAGATTTTCCCCCAGAACTGACTTCACTCTTTTCATCCCATGCTCACTTGACAACACAATATATGAGTATATTTCATTTATCAAAAATCATAAAATTCACACCAATATCAAAAATTAAAATAAAGAAAATAATTGTTTCTAATGAATATACAATTAAAAATTTTAAAATATTATGAAATGTGATTTATTTTAAGAATTCGAAATTTAAGGGAATTCATTTTTTATCAGTTAAAAACACGAAAAACAACATTCACAAGCACTTCTTTTTTTGTTAAGGTATCAATTATTATGATGCAATAAAAGTAATATTTTGTATGGACGCTATTTTATATGCGTAATAAGAAATCGAAAAATGCATTGCAAAAATACTTTTTCTTTGGAACAAAATCAATATACATAACTGACATTTATTCTATTGTGAAATCTATAATTTTAGGTATATTTTCTTGTATATTTTTCTAAACTTGGAAATTTTAATGAATATTTATTTGCTTTTTCTGTGTTATCTAGTATTTGAAAATCAATCAGCTCTTAAAGTTTTACAAAAAGAAACACATTTAACGTATTTTAAAAACTTTTCGTCGCTAGAAGAATTTGCCTTTTCTTGTAAACTCCAGCGTACTAGTGGAAATCTTTGTTTCACATGAAAGCAGATTCAAGACATGATATTAATAATTTAATAGTATATATCTGAAAAAATATTAGATTCTTTATATCTATTAGATCTTCATCTGAATATTTATGCAATTACGATATTTATCAATTGATCAATACAACCAAAAAAGATTAGTCTATTTAGCTTTATTAGTTGAAGGCAAATGTTGATATTTATGTTTTCCTATGAGAGAAATAAGTATTATTATTTTCCCTTAAAATATAAACTCTTGCTCCTCTATATTAAAGATATAAAGAGGAAAACAAGCTTAGAGCCGTGCAGTTATAGATGAAAATAATGGACATTAATTGTGCTACCCACAAACAAACTCAATCTAGTGATTAAAATTCGAGGCAGAAAAAGAAATTCAAAACAGAAAGTGCATAATTCAAATTAAACATAAACATCACTACCAAAGTCAAATAATTAATACATCGTATTTCCCAGAGAGACCTTTATGTCTCATTATTTTGAGCTAGGTTATAAGCTTATGTTTCCGAATAGCTCTGTAGGTTTTGATAAAATCTTCAGGAAGAAAAATATATTTATAATACAGAAAACATAATAAAAAAGATAATAAAAATTCTAGCTGTAAAAATGTTTTTAAATCCTCAACCTATAGCTGAGAAGTTATATTGTAATAGAATCAATATAAAATCTTGCAAATCTTTTATTTGCTTCTCTTTTGACAAAAATAAATTTATAAATCTAAAAATGCCAAAAAAGTGTTTTATAATTAATCTTTAACTAAAATATATAATAGTTTCTTTAACGTTTCTTTTATTGTAGAGAATTTTTAAGAAATTTATCAAACAATGTCCATATGCTTTCATAAGTATAACAATACCCATGATTATGTTGACATTTAAATCTTTCTCTAGTTTACAATTACAATACAATTTCTTAGTAAAAATATATTTCAGAATTCTCTATAAAATATTTGTCTTTCTTCATTTCTTTGTTTTATATTTCACATTTTAAGTATGTAAAATCCGATTAAAACGAAATACAAAAAGTAAAAAATTACCAACACTGAAATTTAATTATTAATGAAGAATTCGTATTAACTTTAAGGAATACTGTTATTTATGTATTACAGTATGTTAAATGAATCGTTTTAGTTACATCTTATATAAGTCACATTTTTTCTCCATGTAATTAAGTTGAATTAGATAATTTTGAGGACTTGTTTAATAACAACAATTCAATCCGGTCTAAACTTATTAATCACTCTTTCCTTGTAGAAACATATTTCATCCTTCAATTCATTTCTGATATGCACGCTTTTATTGTACGAATAGGGATTTCACTGCTACCACTCATGTTGTACAACGTAATCGATGCCAAAATATAAAAGAGACACTACTCAACATAACAAAAAATGAGGCACTCATTGTTGTTCCAACTAGGGAAACTAAAGTTTTAAGAAGAACGAGTGTAGACCAGATTGATGTTAACTTTCTTGGAGTCTTCCCTCTGATTCCTTCTTTTCCACCCGCTGATACCACCTTTCTGGGACTATTAATTTAGTTGCTGGTAATGTGGCACACAGGAGTGAGCCACAAGTTTTCAGGAGAATTGAATTTCCACCTATGACGGTTCTCGATTACTGGGATTGTCTTCTGTAACGGTTCAGTACTGAAACATTGGATGCCTTTCTCAATCATTAGAGGATTGAGATTAAATTATTCCTGTTTTCTAGAATCCTTCTAATGATAGTTCAAATGTTTCGTAAAAATGTCGATCTTGTTTCTCATCCTGTCTCCCTTTCTTTTGAGTCTTTAAGATCTCATAGATAATCCTCCTCTCCTGACGTCCAAATTATTCAAGGTGCAGAAATCTTACTCTTGGAACAGCCAAAAGTGCATTAGAACTCTCTTTAAAGAACCGGTATTGAGGATGAACCGTTTTTCAGTTTTTGTGCCACGCCACTTCTTTTTACTCCTCCTTTACAACTCCTTCTGTTTGATCTCTCGTGAAAACATGTTTTATATCACAATTTGACTCTGCTTAACATCTGATGAAAATTTAGCTCCGATTCCAGACTGTATTTCTTTAATACAATAGAGGAAGATTGATTCTTGGCTAAGATTCACAACAAAATTTATAACATTCGAGCTCATTACTACTAAATAAATGGTTGAGCTTTTTAATCAGACTTACATGTAAAAATAGTTGACTTTTCTGGTCAGCCTATCACAGAAGCCTTCAATGAAACCAAATCATACTAACCTTTTTCATCCAAAATTTGTATCTCTCTACCTCGGATTGTTACAACCGGATTGGCTGGGCTCGCCCCACCCACTCCCATCAAGAAATTTTTTCTAAGCCTTTATTTTTTCGTCCACATTTAATCTTGAATTTTAAATGCAATTATCATTCACATAAATGTAATTCTTTTATATTCTTAATTTACAATATTTATATTTTTGTTCTGAAATAATATGTTATTATATAAAAAGGGAAATAGAAAGTATTTTTAAAGTCATCTAAAAAGTCATGAAAGGAGATAAAGTTTCGAAAGAATTATGCGCTCCCACCAGACTCAATGCCAATCAAAAAACTTCTGCCTCAAGATGCAAGAAACTCCCTTGCCATTCATGTGACTCATTAATATTTTCCCTTAATTATAATTATAGATGATACCTAATTTATTTAAAAAAAACATTGAATTAAGTTCATTGGAAAATTTGCTTTCTTGTAGAAATTTTAATACTCATATCTTTTTGCTACTAAAATTATATGCTGCAACACATTTATAATGTTGCTACATAGAATTTAGAACAAATTGAAAGGTACGGCGCTGTTGCTAGGTTAGACATGCTCAATATCTTATTGCATCTGTCCTACGATCATGAGGTCACAAGAAACAAAACTACTTTTTCTATATAATCTATATAGTTTCCATTTTTCCTATTTCTTTTTGAAAAAAGTCTTTCTGTAACAAAGCATTGATCGAAATAAAAAAAATAGATATTAACCATTCTTAGTAATTCCATGGGTTTTCATATTTTTTGTCAATTTTTAATGCACTTAATAAAGAATTAAAATGGTATAATATGCAGACATAAAACTACAACTTAAATACCTAATTCGAAGTGGTAAAGTAATAGAAATTTTAAAAAACAATGGATGATTATGCTTTACAATATTAAAAAGGGTTTTTTTGAGAAAATGAACTGAATTCTATTAATGGCTGTGAATGAATAGATAGCTGAGGTATTTAATACGCATATAAATGTATGTATCATAATCCTGTATGTGTTAAAACATTTTTAAGTTCAGAACATTCTTAGACATTTTAATGAACTTAATTGTATTGTATTATATCTATGAAAATCTCTTCTTAGAAAAAAAACTATTTAAAAAACAAAAATCATCAAAAAGAGTTTTTGTTATTAATTTTTTTCTAATTTGTATTTTTCAACAAAATATACACAATATGAGAAAACACATGTTGCCATAGTTAGTATTAAATATTAAAAAGGTGGATTAAGATTAATTATTATTGAGTGAAATATTTCCTACTCTAAGGTGCAATAACATTGGTTTTATGAGCAGAAATTACGAATTATCTCAGATTTTTTATAAGAAACGGAAAAAGATTACATTATACGTATTTATTTTCAGCACATTTGTTTGTTTCAACATTCTTAAAATACATTTCATAGCTTAGAAAGCTATGCACCAAGATGAAGTTATCCGAATGGAATGAAAATCAGTGCATATGATGCACATGTATTCATAAATGAAATAACAGCAGTACTACAGTGAATGAAAGCTTTGTTCAGAACTCACTTGATAGTAAACAAAAGGGAGGAATAGCCTTCGTGACCTAAGTCTCAAATTTCTAAATCCCTTATCGATGGTTATTGCAGTCTTTGGTTCCCTAGTGACTATACTTCGGATCATTGATAAGGACGCATCAGGGACTGTGAACGCTGATAGGAAGATTCTTTTGTTCTCTGGTTCTGTCGTCGCTTTCAGTCAACCGCAATTTTTTTGATGTGCTGTTTGACCATACTTCTCCAATTCTTGCCAACATAGTCGAAAAGTAGCATCTTTCCACAGCCAAATGTCCAGAGATCCTGCAAATTGACCCCACTGTTTTCCCTAGTTTATTTATTTGCACATCTTCTCTCAAATGGTGACATCTGCTCCTACTTTTCGCGAATCCGTCTGCAAGGAATTGGTGCAGTGTTGGATGGAACCCACATTCGCTAGGAATTTATGCGTTAACTTTGGAATGTCTTCAATCTCATGCACCTTCAGAATTCTCCGTTGCAATCAACTGAGCATCAGGTCTAGTCATTCATTGACCGTCAAAATTTAATCATTTGCATATTCTCTCGTGAGAACGCATGCATATGTTCATATGCATTCTCGTTTTAGTCGTATAACGCCTTCTTTATGCATCACGTTTTATGTTACCGAGTGCATCTATCATATATAATGAAAAAAAAATAATAGTACTCTTATTCTATGGAGAATGATGAACTATTATTGGAATTGCTTTCTCTGTCTTTTCTTGGATAGAAATTTCAAAGAATATTATTCTTAAAAATAATTTTGTAATTTTCTATAAAAACGAATGTTTCAAATTTGAAAAATTTTTTTAGAGTAATTTGTAAATGAGTTTTCTGATAAGATACATAAGGAGTCTTATATGGAATGGGAAAAATTTGTTTAATATTTCTCCGACATTTTTAACGTCCCATATGTACTTGAAATTTCAAAAAGCGGAGCAAAATAACACTTTTCGAATATTTATGGCTCAAATTGATGCAATAAAGATAACTTTTGATATTTTACATGTTATGTCAAGCAAATTCAGTTCCTAAAATGTTTCTCTTACTTTGCAGAATTTGGAAACCCCTATCCCAATTATATTCTCGTCTAAAGTAAACTGATATCCAAATACAAATTTTTATCGATAATTTTTCTTTTTTGACAAATTGCTTTATTGATGACCCACTAGAAACATTTTTGGCTGCAGCCGGTGGTTATCGATTAATCTTGATCTTAAAGAAAATTAAATTGGATTCCTTGCACTAAAGGGAAAGGAAATTTATAGGTTTTGTGTGCAGGTTAAATTATATGATATTCTTCGTTCTTTTACTTTGACTATGGTTTTTCATCATTTATTATTTTTCTATTAAATGCTATTTTGAGAGCGTCTTAGGATGAAATAATAAAAAAATAAAAATGTATAAAATAGATTTTTGAAATTTGTTCGATAAATTCAATTACCTTTTTCAGTTGGAGAAAGTTTGAAAATTACTATTCATACTTTTTCTTTTAATTTAAGTGAGGCTGCTGAACTGAAACTAAACTTACAAATGTATTTAAATAAACACTTAAAATGAATACTTTTCGTAACATGCAAGAACTATAAAATCATTTCTTTAGTCCAGAATAAACTTTTTGTGCAAACCAAGCCTTATTTGGTTTTCAAATTTAGATAAATATATCAAGGGTTTCTTTCGAATTTAAATAGAATGATATTTAAACAAAATCTTTAAAACTTTTTCCAAGATTCCCCTTTTTTGGAGCTGAGAACTCCTTTTCAAAAAAGTATCACTGCAAGAAATATTTAAATTGAGCATTTGGTGTGAAGGAACAGATGGATTCCAAAAGTTCCATAAAAATGAATCTGAATATTTGGAATAACTCCACTACACTTTACGAAAATCTGAATTTCTTTTTTTCACTTTTTGTAAGACTATTTAGCTTTAAAAATTTATTTGTGTTTTTATAATATACTTTAGAGAGGAAAACGACTTTTATAAATATATAAGTAAAATTATATGTGATTACAAAGTTTAGTTTTATTAATATATATCTGAGCAATTTTTATGCTAAAAAGACGTTGAGTATACTGATTCATTTAAGTATTGCGTGTTCTTTGTATAATTATTTGTTTTTTTTAAACTAACTACATTTTTGTATTTTTGTTTTTATTTTAATTACTTAATTTTTAGTGATCCTTATTAATTTTGAGCTGCAAAATTTTTCAAAAAAAAAATCAACAATTTGTATGCATTATAAACCATTTTTTTATATCTTTATTACTTACTCCAAAGCTTTTGAATATTTGAAATACTGTTTAGAAATGTCTGTTTTCAACAGCGTGAAATTTTTTTGGTTGTTTTTTAAAACTACTTTTCAAGTATATGGCTATGTTAGAAATATAAATTTAATGCACAAAGATTCAACTGTGTTGATTATTTGAGATTTAAAGTTTTTAACTATATGTGTTTTAAGTTTTTTTTCTCTTTACATTGCTCTAAATCTATTAGGGTTAACCAAGTTCTGCTCTGAATATAAAAAATTCGTTACAAAATAACCATTGAATATAAAAATGTATTTTTTGTATCATTGGATAGGTCAGTTTTGATAGTTTTATTGTGCAGTGCAGGGCTCGAATGCACCTTCAAGAGTGACTCTGAGGAACATTTGTAAGAAAGACATTATATTTTGCCGAAATGGTATCGATTCAAGAGGAAGACTAAAGCGTGCTTTTATTCCAAAAAACGAAATCTCCATCAATTTTCAGTGTAAATTTCGAAGTTGTTAGGAAGTAAACTTCTAGACGCAAAATCAATTAAGCGAAGAAACGAAATGGTATAGGCAGAATTAAGGATATTTCTGGAAGTGGTAGGTCGAGTGTTAGAGAAGCAACAGTTGGGCTTAACACTTGGCGGGAACTAGAATACCGCTTAGACATTCTCCGAGCTACCAAGGGGAACACGTTGAAATTTATTGAAGTAAAAGGTCTTATCATACTATTATTTATTATATATTAAAAAAACATATATATCTAATTATAATAGTTTGAGCACAATAAATATTTACAATCAGGACAAAAAAAAACTTTTGATTCATCCTATTTGATTCATTCATCCCATTTGAAAAAAAAAAGATATTATTTTCACATTTTTTTAAAAAATATCTTTTGTTAAATCGATTTTTATCAGCAAAAATTAACAAAGTATGTTTACTTATTATTGATAATGGATTATAAAATTATATAAATGATTTGTGAATTATGCAAGATATTTGTAATTTTTGTGTAAAACTGTTCAATTAAATAAGGCTTTTAAGTAAATATTCATTTCATTATAAAGTGTTATTTTTGAATTATCTTCAAAAATATTTAATATATCTATCAATTTTCATGACACAGGATTTTTGTCCCTTAAAATCTTATGATCATCTCCAAATTTTCAGGCATAAGTCAACGAGAACCCCAATTCAATGAAGAGCAATAAAAACAGTCGCCAAGGGCACAGTCAATCACACTAAAAAAAAAGTAAAACAGTAGGTCATACATTGAGGTGATTCCTAGACACGAATACACGATGGACACAAAGTGGACAGGAATCTGAATTTTTCAACCGAATTTTATACAGGTAACACTGTAAATAGCCATGACCAGAGGCAATTCCAAAAATAGACTACTCTGACAGCTCTAGGCAAGGTACTAGAAATTCTTGTCGATTTTTTTTAAGGAGAATCTTATTTCTTTATCTAAAGCTTTCTCTATAAACTATCTGGAACGATAGATGAATGAATGTAAACTGTTTCATTAGCATTACCCTGAGGAAATAATAATTTTTCTAAAGGAAAATATTTATGTTGGTGATTATTTAATATTTTATGCTTAAAATATACAAGAAAAATTAACTAAATCCCTAAATAACATTGATTTAACAATGCAATAATTTGACTTAGGATCTTTTTTTTAACATAATATCAGAATTTTATCATCAAAGTATGTTTAACTATTTAAAATGCTTCAGTCTTAATACTGTTTAGTGTTAGTTTCGATTTCCGAAAGAATTTCAAAATTGATATTAAAGAAGTTTGTGTTTGAAGGTTACTTTTCTATTTTTGTTTATAATGAGTTAGAAGAACAACACTTTACCCAAATGCAATTATTTACTATCAATAGAAAGAGAACATATTACTAATGTAATAAATTGAATTAAATAGGAAACGAGAAAATATTCTTCTAATCTTTATTTAAAAGTTCGATTTCTCTCATACTACTACAAATAATTTTGTTCATATCAAATTTATTTTTTCCACACAACAACTCATAAAAATATCAAATCCTCCATTACATGAAGTTCCTTAATTTCGAAAAATATTGCAATTTTCTCCCTTATTTGCTTAACTTAAATAATCCTCGGCTTAAATGAGTGTCATTTCTTGAAAAAATGTACTTCAGAATCTTAATTATGAGGATGTCAAACGTCAAGAAGTTTTTCTCGGTGGAACACTTTTCTTGTCATATCTAGCCTTGAACAAATCCTTCTAATTACGGAAGAGACGAGTTACGGTAATTTATTATGTTTGAGGCACATAATCTGTTAATTTCAAAATACCACTAGAAAGTTAATTTTTATACTATCAGAGCTAACTTTGTGATGTATCTGAACTCCTTTATTCACCTGTCATACTTTAAATTACGATTCATTATTTGTCGAATACAACATGCCAATTTTATAAAATATTAGCTGGTATACCCGTGCGAAGAACGGGTAAAGTGATAAAATTAACAATACAGATTGAAGGATAAAAAGTTTTTAATGAGTTCATTTTACGTGAATTGCAAATTAAACAAAAAAAAAGCGTTTTACATATCTCAGCTTAACAAAAAAAAACATATTTGTTAAATTTAATGTCTGAAGGCCTAATAGCTGATTAAAAGGATTTTTTTTGTTTATAACGCAGCGTAACTTTCTTGTGGGTCGATTTTTGAAAACACCTTCCCAAACTAATCTCTAATCAGCAAAAGTAACACATTGTTACAAAATTTGTGTAATGAACGCTTAAAATAGTTTAAATAATTTATATCTGGATGTGTAATACGTTAATATTCTTTTCTGTTGTATTTATTTTATGTTAATAATCTAATATTCGCAAGCAATGCCGTTCCTTACATTATAATGACGATTCAATATAAACAGCGAAATGGTGCTGATAGAGCCAAGTTGGCATCAGTTTTGGCGACCACGTTGGCAATTGACTGAACGGTGCAGAAGTTGCTTTTCGGTAGTGCCACCTATTGGGGAGCTACAACAAAGAGGATAGCACAAAAACCTTCTCCACAAAAATAATTATACATGCTAATTTTCATAGTGATCGGTTGAGCCGTGTTGAAGAGCGAAGCGATTTTGTTTCTACAAACATCCATTTTTTTCAGTGATGGCCAAAATTGTGGACACTTTTTAAAATTATTATGTTTTTTAAATTTGTATGCTTATAGAAAATGTTGCATTGCACAAAATGCCAAGTCTTTTATATCATTTTAAAGATAATTTAACACTAAATGCAATACAAAAAACAATATTCAAATATTTTCAACTCAAAAAAAGTTATGCTGCAATAACTATCGATATACAGAAGATACTGAGGATTGCAGTGAGTTATTAGTGCTTAGTAGGGTAAGCTTTACTTTTTATTACAACTTCCTATGGATGTTTCATTGAGCTGAAAATAGTTTTAAGCGCTTTCTTTGTTATTTCATGGTGCCAGGAAACAATTACATCCTAAAAGTTCTTTTTTTATTTCATGTGTACCTCATTTGGACAAGAGTCATCAGACGTTGCCACAAGTTTTCGATAGGATTGAGGCCAGGACAACAATGATATTTAGTCAAGAAGCAATAACATCAACTAAACGAGTAGATAGGACAGCTAGACACAGATGTGAGACGAGAAAGTGGTCTTTCCTATGTTAAAATTGCAAGATAGGTAGGTGGTTCAGTAGCTACATCTGGAGACTGAACTTTTTATTTAAGATATCAGGAGACAAATTTAATAAAAAAAGCAGGAAAAAGCTGAAAAAGGTACACCACATGTGTTGCTGAAAAATTACTGTGTCTCCAATACAGAAGAATGACATCAACGGCCGTCAGAAGTGATTTGAATGATGCTGGTGTTTCTGTCAGTTCAAAAACAATCAGGTGAAGATTAGTAGATGTTCGACTAAGAAGTAGAATTCCACGAAAAAAACCTTATCTCAATTTACAGCAGCCCTAAAAAGACTACAGTGGTCAAAGGAACACATTAATTGGACAAAGATTAGTAGTCACAAGTTATATGGAGGGCTGAAACTATAAGACATCGCTATTCGGTAGTGATGGCCGAAAATATGTAAGATATAGAATAGGAGAAATGCTAAGCCCTGAGTGCATCCAGGAGACTGTGAAGTGCCCACATATTTTAATGATTTGGTCATGCATATAAGCCAGCGTTTCCCAAACTGTGGGGAGTGCCCCCCTAGGGGGCGTGATAACTTTACAAGGGGGGCGCGAACATATCGAAAATAGAAGTTCAAAAAAATTAATTTACTGGAATGAATTAAAACAAAATATTTTCTGACATGATAAAAAATACACATTTTCATTGATGAAATTTATATGTATCATCTGGCAATATTACGTCATCTCTACTTCAGGCTATCCTTGATCCTATTCCCAAATTAAAAAAAAAAACATTTTGTTTGATTTGTTGTAATTCCACGATGAGAGATTTTTTTTATTACGTTTTCTTCTCACATCTAAAATACTACTCTTTCAGAGAAAAAATAAAACTCATACTCAGAGAAAAATTGTAGGAAGATGAAAAATTGATCACTGTCATTTAGGGAAGTTGTAAATAATATATTTCTGTTGCGCTTTAATCCATGTAAAAGAGTTTTATATTTCGAAAAGCACAGATGATTGAAGGATTATTTCGATAAGATTTATTTTTTAAGAATATGCTGAAACATATAAAGCATAATGAAAAACGTTTTATACAATTCATTTTTAGGACTAACATCCATATTGTTATATTGAATACACTTTTAACCCGGTAGTGTTCGCGCGAGGCGCAAAGTAATACCAGGCTTAAGAAATCGTTAATTCTGGGAAAACTGTTTATTTTTTACCAATGACCTTGACAGTATCCTCCTATATGACAGTCTTCAGAGGAACTAAAATGTATTTGTCTCATATTTCCCTCTTTTTTGAGACTGGCAAACGTTTCTTTACAATCCTAAGATTTTTGTTAATTTTTATTGAATTTTTTCTCAAGTTATCAAAGAAAAATTAAAAAGTCTTTGAAAGTATTTAAGTTTAGTTTCTCTTAGTTAAATTATTCTCTAGAATTGTGATTTTTATCCTGTACAATAAAAATAATTATAAAAATAAAAGATTGAGGTGACTCAGTCACCCCGCGTAAGCCATTAACGTTAGTATCGAGTAAGCGCCTGCTCCCGGGTTAATACATTTTGAGGTCTGCTCGCTTTAAATATTAAAAAATAACACAATTATTCTTCATATGAATTTTACATTCTTTTTCATTTTTTAACAATAATTCTAAATGCTAATTCTCTGAGGCTTAAAATTGCAGTTGATTTTGCCAAAGAGTTGCAGTTCATAGACTGCAACTCTGCCAAAATTGTCTTTAAAAAAAATGGTTTCTATGATCTCAATTGCTGCTGGCAAAATAAGCTCTCTTCGTCAATAGTGTGAAACTTTTTACATCTGGCTATTTTGTATGATACTTTGTAAGATGCAAGTAAAGCTTTTTCATTCACAAATACGTTTTTTTTTAAATGCTTTTTGTTTTTCATATGACTTTAATTTTAATTCAAAGAGCTCTCGAGGCTTGTTAATGTACTCACCATGAAGCGTTTCCAAAGGTCTTTTAAGTTTGTTAGGTAAAATTTATAACATACTGTCTGCTACCAATATATTTTTGAACAAATAACTCACAGGAGCTTTTCTTCTCCATTTACTTTAGTAGTGGTAAATCGAAAATTTAAATATTTTTGAGAATACTTACTTGATTTAATTTTCGGAACTGTGCACTTGTTGATGATTTAATATCGTTGAATGTTCGCTTATGACTTAAAAATTCATTCATGATTTTGTTAATCAACTGCCGTAAATACTTAATACTGTGAATTACATTTAAAGCGCAAATTTTAAAATGTACATTAGATTCGGTAGCTATAGAAGTATCGACTCGATCAAGACTAATTGGAATTCTATGAGGTGCGCATTTTTACATGTTTTGCTGAGTCGTCCGATAAGTTTATTGCCCAAACTCACGCAGACGTTCGCGAGAATGCTAGATGTGCTGGATTGCTTAAAATATATATTATTTAAAAGTAACAATTACAAAATTTAATACTTATCTTGTTAATTTTTTTGGTTTTTAATAAAGTTCGTATTGTAGCTTTAGCGCCAAATGCATTATTATTGAATTCAATACATTATTTTTGTATAAGGGGGGCGCGATGAAAATTATGATTGAAAATTGGGTCGCCAATAGTGAAAGTTTGAGAAGCACTGATATAAGCAGATGTTATCGGTCGTCTTCATATCATTGATGGGACACTGAGTGTCAGAAAATACATTGTAACCCTTCTAGAATCCAACCTTCTACCTTCCATTCTTCTATTTACTAACTATTCTATTTAATAACAATGGTTCATTTATTTTTCATTAATATTCTGTTCCTTGCATCACAGTAAAGTTATCGAAAGACTGGTATCGTTCTAAGACCGTTTGAGTTGTTGTCCTGGTCAGGAAACAGTTCTGATCTCAATCCTATCAAAAACTTGTGGCCCCGTTTGAAGACTCTTGTCCGAATGAGGTACCCATGAAATTAAAAAGAACTAATTGAGGATGTAACTGTTTCCTGAGATAATGTAATAACGAAGGAAGAGCTTCAAACTATTTTCAGCTCATTGAAACATCCACAGGAAGCTGTAATAAAAAATAAAGGCTACCCCACTAAGCACAGATAACTCACTGCAATCACTAGTATTTATTGTATATCGAAAGTTATTGCAGCATAACAATTTTTGCATTACAAGTATTTGAATTTTTTTTGTATTAAATTCAGTTTTAAATTATCTTTAAAATGATATAAAACACTTGGCATTTTGTGCAATGCAACATTTATATTTTTAAAATATTAAATTTATATTTTTAAATTTTATATTTTTAAATAGAATAATTGTTTGGTTCAAATAGGAATTATTTAGTATTTTCCTTAAAGACTTATGGCAAATAAGTGTTTCTTTTATAACTTTTACTATAAGTTTAATGAAAACTGCGATATGATTATATATTACCCTATGACTTTGGGCTATTAGTGAGATGCAGGTGAAACTTAAAACCGCTGCAGCTCTGAATATTCTATTCTACGCACACACACAAAAAGCTTCAATAGAATTGACCGTTAGATCCTTAGACCTAACATTAAATATATTGATGATTTGCCTATTTTGGTCCTTGAATAAGTAATAAGTTCTGAAAGAACTTAAAACATATTTTGTACACTTCAGTATAAATACGGAAGTGTATTACTGGAAAACGTACTTTTCGTTTGTAAGCAAAAAAAAACGTACTTTGGAAAAAGTAAGAAATTTCCTCCATAGAAAAGGTATGTGATCAAGAAACCTTTTGAGTTCCAATGGTCTTCAGTTGGTTCCACTCGAAACATAAACTGGACTTAAAGTACTTCAGTAGGCAATAAAGCTGAAAGCGTGATTGTTGAAATGAAAGATATATAGGACTTAGATAATGGGTAGAAGCTCCAAATAGTTGAATTGCGTCTTCGATTTTCGAGAATGAATAAGAGAGCTATTTAAAAGTTAACATAGATTGAGTGCAAAAGAGGACTAAAGGTTGAAACTCGACAGATTGATATTACAATGTCTGTAATGTTGTCAATGTAGAAGATCTTGAATTTAAATATAAGTTGTATTATGTATCTTAGGGGCTATGAAGATAATATTAATGTACAGATTCCTTAACTTTTTTGTTGTATTCAATGGCTAACAGGATTAGGATATTTCTTATTTTTAAATAAATTTGCAAAAAAAAATCAGGTTTATTAAATTTTAAAAAAATTATCAAAGAAATTTAACCTCTTGCGTACCATGTAGCACTAATGGATACGTGCTATGTATATGGCAAAATCTCATTGTAACCTCATGTGGATACATAGCTTACTTAGGTGTATAACCCGTGTAACCAGCACAGGAGACATTATAAGGTAGATTTTCTTTTACTGGGATAGTATAAAATTACAAAAGTAAATTTACAAAAATTTGAAAAAATAGGAAAACTAAAATAAAAATTACAAATCTTTGTGAAATTGCGCGAAATGTTCTTTGTAACAGAAAATTTTTCCTCAAGCGCTACATAAGTACATTGTCAGTTTTGTTCCATTTCTTCATCTTCTTCACCACAAATAGATAAATTCGCATCAGAGTCAGTGTCGTATTCATTCCCAGAAAATGTTCTCATTTAGTATCACTTTCATTGATATCCAACGACGATGCCATTTGGCACAAAAAGATAAAAAATAATTGATAAAAATAGTTATACAAACGTCAGAAAGTTAAGCGAAACACGAGCAAACGTGCGCCTTAGTCAGCATCAAAAGGAAAAAATGAAATGTGTGTCGTACTTCAAGGTCAGTATCCCAGAAATCTAGGATTCCTGGGGATACTAAAAAGAGCAGTCGAGTACGCAAGGAATAAGACATTGCTTTCAAAAGCTTTGATATTGGCCAGTGTGATTTATTTCAATTCTTAAACTTATGATACATAAATAATACTATTCATATAGGTAAGCATATTAATTCTACCAGTTAAACTGTATTTATGAATGGATGTCGAAAAAAAAATACTTTAATGTTTGTTTTAAATGAGAACATTGCATTGTGACGTTTTCTTATTATAAGATTAAATTAATATTACTGCAATCTATTAGTCCTATTTATAAATAAAGGAAATATGGGACCTAACTATCCGTCTTTGAAAATAAAAATATATAGAAAAATAAGAGAACAAAAACTTTATCATTGATCATAAAATGGGGTCTAAGTTTCCTTTTGCATCCAATATTCTGTTGAAAGAAAATAAGATATGTGCTCATGTGGTTTCCAGCCAATATCGCCAGATAAGAGAGAGGGCACTGGATAAAATATAAAAAGTTACTCCTAGATTATCGATAAGAGTGTGGCATGGAAAGGGCAAGTGATACATGTGTAAATAGACGACATTTGCAATAATTCTGAACCTAAATGGAGTGTGAACTTAATTCGACTGATCTATGACTAACTGATGACTTAGATGATCAATAAAAAGAGGTCATGTGACCTAATAGTTCGCATAATATATCCAATACTTTGTGTTATGTTTAATAAATCTGTTGTACTTTTAACAAAGATTTTCTTTCGACTCCACATGAATCACCTGCATCAAAATGTGAAGATTCAATTCGATAAATTTCTAAAGCACATATAAATCAGTGTGTGCACAATTCAAATGAGCGACTTTCAGTAAATCAGATAAATATCTTTATTGTTATTTTATTCATAACAAACATATTTACAGTTCCAGATTTAAAAAATAACATAAGTAAGCTGCTAATTGAGAGAAACAGAATGTATTAAGTATAAATAAATAATATATAATAGAAATTATAGCTATAGCAAAAATTTGCACATATATTTGTGTTCGACTTATTATAATCAACACCAGCGTGCAAATGGTCTCAATTAAATTAGCACTCTTGAGGTCTGTCCCTCTAATCTAAGTTGTCATCGTTCCTCTCGATTTAATACTTAATTTATTTTAATTTAAAAAAGCTTTGTAAAGGAAAACAGATAATCAACTATTTCTTTGATTCGTACCTATTTATATGAATATTGAGAAGTAAATATTGAAGAAAAAATTATAAAATAGAGAAGGTGGAAAACATAGAACTGATTGAATAAAAAATATTAAATGGTACTTACGTATTATACAGTCGACCAATTTCATCAAATCAAAATATGTCGCCAAATGAAGCTACCAATAGTGGAACCCATTTCCACGCATGTTCGAGCACAATAACAATAATAGTAGCATTTGGCGGCATTTTTTAAATTGTCTATGTCTTTTGATTTTGCGAAATTGGGTGGCAGTATAATACGTAAGTACCATTATGATCACATAAAATACCGTTTCGAATACAGGAGCGCACATCGTTGATGGAACGCATTTTTCAAACAGAATTATTGGGTCTTTAGGTTTTTGAACAGCATCATTGAACAAATTCGATTATGTTATTCGATCAATGAATGTAAGACATAAGAAAATGCATGGGTCGTGGAAGATGGATACTTTAACAAGGAATCCAATTTAATTAACAAATTGGAAGAAAAACATGTTAATTTCTCTCATACGATTGTTTAACTATATCAGTATAAGAATAGAATTATAAATAAATACTTATTAATTTTTTAAATAACTAAATATTTTGAAATACTGTATAGGCTTCAAATTATGTCTGATTTTAAAGTATTTTATTCACCTTAGTGGAAAAATCGAGTTTAATTTGTTTTAAGTTAAATATAAAATGTATACATATAGGGATTTTTGAAAAAAAAAAAACCTGAACTTTAATACAAAATCCCAAAGTTTAAGAGATCAGTAAATTACTAACATATATAATAATTATTATTTTTGAATTTTGTGATGCCTTTAGTTAAAGTAATTGATCGACTATGGTTCTAAATTGATCAAATGTAGCATTTTTTACTCGTAATAGCATACATTACCCTGTATTATTTCTGAAATCTGTTCTCTACAGATTTATTGTTATCTCAAAATTCTAATTTTCATTAGAAGTATGAAATAATTTTTTAAAAAATGTTTAGTGACAATTGTTTACAAATGCAAATCTTTGAGTACAATCTTATGGCAGAATTGCATTAAAGTTTTCTTAGAAATATTTTCCACGATTAAATTTTAGAGAAAGAATATTGATGTGCAGTATAACAACATAAATTATATCTGGATTCTTTAGGATCCCACATCAGATGTCGAAAAATAATTTATACTGTAATCTGGAGTAACGCTATTTTCAAATGTCGTCAATTCATCAGAGCATGTACTTTTTATCATCACTGAAAATCAGGCAGAATCAATATCAAAGCTGATGAATTGGTTATGTAATTGAAGAGGTAGCAAGAATTGCCAGACAAATAAATATAGAAATGGACAATGATGACGTTTAAGAACTTCTGGATTTTCACAATCAGGAGGTGACTATTGATGAGCACATAGCACGAACAAGAGCAAGACATTGAAGAACTTGAGTCTTTAGCTTCAGTTCAATCAGAAGATGGAATGACGGTTGAGAATTCGACAGAAGGCATTGGAAAAGAATTACAAATTTTAGGTTTTAGAACTCTAACGCAGGAAGTATTTTTTTTAACAAAGCAAGGAATATAAAAATTATTAGCACGTTGCTACTAAGAAATTTTGTGAAAGAAAGAAAAACACTTCAGTCGGCAGACTACTTTGTTAGATTGTAGTAAACCTATCTACATCACACTAACATCATTTCTAATGGGCTGCAGATTGGTGTTTTACCGTTGCAGACCTAGTACATTCCCCGGAAGATGGTATCTATTTTTAGTGTGGCACCATATAGCTGGATAACAATTGCTGCAAGTAATTTTCACGCATACTTTCCTCCCCAGAGGGAGGCCCCTGAGCTCTTGACGATGCGAACCTGCACTAGGATTTAGTTTTGCCGAGAGCATCCAAGCCTCTAGGGATCTTTTACATGCCGTATAACCATACGATATGACCACTGTCGATTTTCTGCATTATGAAAATCCACCGACTTTGGTCGAGGTCGAATCCGTAACCTTGGGTACAGAAGGCCAGCGACAAACCAACCACTCCACTCAGCCGGTACATCACAATAACTTCAGTTTGCCATTTTGTATTTAGGATTTTACTAAATATTTTTTTCTAAATTATTATTTTTTCTTCTTTGCCACCCTCCCCCCTAAAAATTATCTTTTTTGCTATAAATTATACCTCGACTCGCATGAATTCGACTTACTCAGTTCACTCAGTTCAACCTATGGCGTTAAGTTCGGGTTATTACTGCACTTTAAATTTCTTTATAAAAATTATTTTTTAAAGTTTTTATTCATAACTTTAATTATTTTATTTCATTCATGATTTTCTTACTTGAATAGAATGTTTAATATTCAAAAAAATAATCCCAACTTATACGAATTTAGATGATTATTTTTATTGAAAATTATTCTCTCCACATTTTAATGACATAAATCAAGCATTTGCAACTACATGCCTGAATTTCATAATCGAAATAACCTTTTGTTTGGGCTCAATTCATCAGACAAGAGTTAATTAAAGTATCAAAGACTGCTCCCTAGACGGATAAATGCCCAGTCTTATTCCCATGAAATGAATAAATTAATCATTTCCATGTTTTCTTCCTTTGCTATTCTATCTGTAAAATTCATTGAATTCGACATGATTATAATTCAAGACTGTAATCAAAATATAATAAATAAATAAAACATTTATTTTTTTCCAAAAATTTCAGCAGTTATTCTAGTTAAGGATATTTATATAAGTTGTTGGATGTTTCGGTAACATATTAAAGTTTTTCTGCTTAATTAAGGAAATTTTAATATTGCATCTTATAAATAATATGGTAATTACAACCAATGTAGTCAATTGTAATACAGTATCTGTAGAACCCTATTTCAATTTGCTCGTTGTCGAAAGCTCTTGAGTTATTTAAATGGTAATGGTTACTGGCTTTCTTTTTCATATTTACTGTAATACAGAAGAACTTGAACGTAAGGAAATTTAGTTTTGGTATTTGTAAAATTAATCCTGGGTTGGGCAAGGTTGACGCTGCCATTCATTCCTTCAGTGGGTCTATAAATGAGTATCAAACTTGTTTGGGAACTAAACACTGGGGGTTTCGTGGTAGACTGACCACTTGACCAGAACATCTGCACATGCATCTCAGCACCTAAGGTCACGTGTACTGAGATAGGCACAATAGGCTTTGGCCCTAATGGGCTTTTGCACCACTGAGTTTAGTTTAGTTTAGTTTATTTGTAAGAACACTTACAGGAAGGAGGATTTTATTTCTGCTGAAAGAATTAGAATTTTTTTATTTACTTAAATCTTACTATTATTTCCTTTTTATTTGTTACCAAATATAGGGTTGTAACGAACTTTTTAGTGGGACAGACCACTCTACTTCTGGAATGCCATAATCTTTGTTTTTGAGCTTTAGGCGTCAAGCCTTCATAATGTCATATAATACAAGAGTAGTACCTAAAGCTGCACACGTGATTCTGTGACAGTCTTTAACTGACTTTTTGCAAAAGAGCTGAAAGTATATGATGGTTCTAATCTGGTAGACTGATATTTCCACTTCAGGCATCTTGTAGTTAATGATAATGATGTTTTTTTTTTACAAATTTAACATCACTGTATTGTAGAGCGTCTCTTTCTTTTAAATGACAAATATCATTTTACAAAACATGAGCAAACATTCGAACGCAAACTGTTTGCGCAGACAATATTAGAGGTGGCGGGAAACTTTCGTTATAGCCAGATAATTTTTGAATTTCTTTACTGATATGTTGATTCATTTGTTTCATTTCAAATGTATTATTATTTATAAAAAATTTGTAATTTATCACATTATTTTATCACACAGAGTTTAAAATTTTAAAAATCGCTAGAAGTCTTTCATAAAAATATAATACATAAACTCAAGAATAAACCCGATTTTTCATTGTTTGTATTTTGGGGGAAATATATAATGTCGATTCTTGAAAATTTGACTTACAATAGGTTTTAATTGAGTTTCATAATATAAAAAAATTTGTTTAATAAGTAAGTTAAATTCGTTTATTAGTCAAAAACTGACACATTAGATATCACAGAAATATGTTTAACCCTTAATTTTCAGCAGATATGCTATAAAATCTTTGTTTACATTGTCTTATTTTCTGTATTTTATTTTCTAGTCAAATACGTGATGGATTAGTTTAAAATTAAGAATATAGTTATAAGAGGAATATCGTATATTTTTATAAAAATGTTCTGCAATTCTTTATTTCTCTGTTTTCAAAGTATTTGACTTTCACAAATTTTATTGTAATAAAACAAACCGAGAAGATTATGTTATTGATTAAAAAATACATTTGTTAATACAAATGTTGGAAAATAAGAAAATTTGCAAGCTATATAAATATAGCTCAGAAACTCCAGCAAATTTTTATACTCTTAAAGTAAATAAGTCCTAAATTAAAATTTTTTATTTATCATTAATTTAAATACTGAAAATCTATCGACATTTGTTCTGATCCACATACATAAAATATTTACCTATGAGGGAAAAACAGTTAATTTTCTGCAAATTAGGCATTTTCTGAAGTAAATGAATTATTTATATAGATTTTTTTAAATTTTCAAGGTTTTGTTTAGTTAAAAAACAAAACTATTCCATTTAAATTTAAAACGAAACGAAAAAATAAAACATTAATTTAAAGTATTTAAATGATTTTAACAGTTATTAAGAAAAAATTTACATTAATATATTTGAAAACGATTACACTTGTTTTGTAGGTGTACATTAAGTTCATTTTCGTCAAGCTTTCTACATACCTGAATATTGTAGAAAATATGAATTATTTATGTACATAATTCTTAAAGCGAAAGACTAGTTCATTTACCAAGCAATTTATTCAAAAGACTGAGTAATTTGTAATAAAAACTTTAAAAAATAGTGTTTTTTATTCAAATTTAAAATAAAAAATTACGACAGAGTAATAATTTTTAATAGTGTTTTACTTGGCCTATGTTTGTCACTTGAACTCATGGAAAAAATTAAGCTCTTATTAATTACCTTAAGTGATATAAATGAGAGATTAGGGGAATTCTGTAAATCAGAGACACTAGCCTTTTAAATGCATGTTTTATTAAAAACATTTTGTTCGAATATTCTACTTGTTTTTATCCATTTTAAATTAAGAATAATGTTTTTAAAAAAATTATAGTTTACTTTGATGATTAAAGACTCCATATTCTCATCATATATGTTACTTTTACAAGTTATTACCATTATTTGAATATGTTTCAAATGTAAAAAGCAATGAATCTTTATAAAAATCTATTAATGTATAGGAATATGTTTCTCAAAAATTTCATTATTTTTTTTATAATTGCATTAATTTTCCTTTTGCATGCATAATAATTTTCGATTCTCAAATAAAATAATTAGTAGAACAATGTACAGTTTCAAGTATTTTGAATTTTATCTGTACGATAATTTTAAGAATAATAACATTTTAATGCATATTTTTAGACTAACACGGGCGTCAAGCATGATTTCTCTCAAATGAATTAAGTTGTTATAAGCAATTTTAGAACTTTTAAATTAAAAATACAAACTAACTATAAGTTTAAGAGCATTTTAGAACTTTTAAAATTTTATCTCAAGTGTTAAAATTATGAATGCACTTCTCTTCAGCTTAATTTCGAATTTTAATTCCATTATGTGAACCTACTGTTTTACACAGGAAGACAACTTTAAATACATTTTCATCTTTTCTTTGAATCTCCGTAGATATTTCGAAAGTTCTAATAAATTCAAAATTACGGTACTTAAAATTTGCATTATGCTGTAGCATTTTCACTTAAGGTAAAAAGATACATAAATTTTTAGGCACATGTAAATATTGTAATTTCTTAAAAATGCTAATTAAATCTTAACTATCGTAAAATAATTTGTTTAGATTAAAAAGTATTACTGTAAGAATTTTTATGATTGTTATGAATTATTATGATTATTTAAAAAAATTCCCATTTTAAAATACAATTTTGTTGTTGAACTGATTAATATCGTAACAATATTCACATAGAAATATGACGTACACTATTTTAATTCAAAATACTTGCTAAGTATTGGTGAAAACTGTGATGTAGTTTTAAGTTTGATTATACATATAACTGTTTTGAAAATAATAATTTGATGAGATGGTTAATGATATCCATTTCTTGGATAATTTGTTTTGATGCGTAACTAAAGTTTTTTTTTAAATGTTACCCTTTAATGTAAATATACTCCATCTTGAATTATTTATATATTCATATCCATGATAGTCAAAGAAGAATATTTAGTTTTAAACTAAGTTGCTTATAATTATGCTATATACATAAAACTTTTGTTATATGGTTTTGTTATGTTATATTGGAATCAAGGGAAAAAGTCTTGGTGTCTCAGTAATTTTACTTCTCTTCTCTATCAATAAAAATAAGCTATAGTTTATTATTGGCATATTTATAAATCCTTTCAAACGTTCGTATTTTCTTTAACAATAAGAAGTCAAAGCATTCTTTCGATAAAATTGTTAATAAATCTTCCATTTAAAAATGCAATTAATTCAAAACAATTATTAATAAATTTTCTTAAAAATAAATATTAAAATTAGATTAAATACTTATTATTTTCGCTACGAAATTCAAAGAATCCTGATCACAACTTTTACACATAAAACTTATAATATTTTAGATAACACTTGCAAATTATTTAATTTAACCAAACAAAACATCTTGCAATAAAATATTTATTTTATTGAAATTACTTGCAACCTAATTTAAAAGTTTATATCAAACTTACTTGGCAAAATATAATGTGATTACTTTAGGCATTAATAATTATTATTATATTATAACTATAATTATAATTGTAGAAAATATAATTATAACTATGGAATATTATCATAAATATAGATTTTCTGGCTTTTTCTTATAAACTGCCTTTCTCTCTCAGTTGTGCCAATGTAGTGTAAAATTTTACAAATTACAATGAAGAGCCAAAATTATAATTTTTAAGGATATCTGACTACCCTAAAATTGTGAATTTTGCCATAAATTGCCATTTTTTAATGATTTTATTTCAAAGACCATATTTTTAGCTTTATAAAAATAGCAAACTTATTACTTTCCGTTCACTAAAATAAAAACTACAAGTGTTTTAGTAAAAGCAGATGCCATTACTTTAAGCAAGATATGTCATACTTTAAAACGCGTTTTAGTCAAAAAGTGTTTTTTTAAATGCTCTAACGAGGCCAGTGATTGCTAAAAAAGTTCTGAAAATCTCCATATCTCCATTTTTTTTAAAAAAAGATGTCGAAAGTAGTCGGATACCTTAAGGAAATGATTTAATATAGTCCTATATATCTGCAAATATTAATTAATTATTAAATTAGTTGCTTTTTTAAATTTACTACATTACATCCCTTTAAGTACTCGGGTTAGTTTTGCAAAAATGCACTAAATCCACTATACATCAATTATATATATATGTATAGATATATTCTTTTTTTTTACCACACAAAAAATCACCTCTTTACATATTGCAGACTTTGCGCTCTATTCATGAAAACTCTCTTCTCTAATTTTTTCTTTTCCCTCATAAACTTTTACATCTTAATTTTTCATCTCAAACAAGGTGCATTTATAAACTAGACAGTTCATTTCGTTTCAGTTCTGTTTGAAGAAAAGTAGTGAAAGGAAATTAAATTCACCGATTTGCATATAAATCATGTTAGAGAACTACCTTTTTTGCCTTATAATATATTTAACATATGGTTTTATTCAATTAGCTAAACATATTGAATTATAAGAGTAAATTAGAACATTAAACCATTCTCTTGTCTATGCATGGGTAAAAATAAACATTAAACATATGTAAAAATAAACATTAAGACTGAGTACTGTGCTGAACAGTAATATAAATGATGGTATTTATTTTTACAAATTTTAGCATTTGCTTATTCTATTGTCCTACAATTTAACACTTGAAGATTTTCAAAGCACACAAATAAGATATATTTCATTTATTAAATATATCTTATGAATTATTAAATATCCAGTGTATGAAATGTTTTTAAAAATGTGAACAGTTGTATAAAAGTATAATAAAAGTATTAGAATCACCCACAAACGGCTTAGAAAGTGTTCAAAACAATTGTGCACAAGCATTCAGTATGAGAGTAACATTGGAGATCGATGAATGATATATTTTTAAATTTTTCAACTAATGGTAGATGCTTAATTGAAATTATTTGCTATTATAGCTCAATATTTAGAATTAAACTTTGATTACTCGTTAAGTGTAAAATTCTATAATTTCTGGTTTTTTTGCAGGCAAGATACTTAGCTTTTAATTTTTGGTTCTATGAGGATGAATGAAAAAAATATTTATTATTTAGTTTGGAGATGAAAAAGCTTTTGAATATTATCTATTTAATTTTTCAGTCTAAGTATTTAAATTGAATAAAAAAAAACTAGGAAAAACGTACACACAATGCTTCATACCATTCATAAAAACGAATAAAAACAATACTTTGAATCTTAGAGTTCTCTTTCTCTCTCTCTCTATGTTTAACTCTGCAATCTTTTCTTTAACAATAAGAGTTTGCTATTACATTGATGTGAATATCACTGGGTACAAATAATAATTTATCTTATACCGCCTTTCTACTTTCTTGCTTATGAAAATTGTAGTATTTTAGTTTTAGTATGCCCAAATTTTCAACCAGTTTTCTATTTTTTTTTTTTTTTTGTATTTCAAAAGAGTCAGGGGATAAAATATTTTAATTACAATAATTTGAATTTATTTCCATACTTTTATTTTAACACGTCCAGAGCTCAACGCTATCCTTGCGAACAAGTTATGCTTTGCTCTTCTGTACGCAATATTTCAACATAGGATGCCTTCCAACTCAAAAGTTACCTTATTGTCGAGATTTGTTCCACACTTAACGTTTTGCTATTCATCGTAATCTAAACTCGCCACTTGAAGACCTTTCCCGTAGAGTCAACTATTTCCTTTTACCAAAAAACACAACGTTCTTACTCCAGGATTCTTTTTCAGTTTTTTGCTCATGCATGTTAAATATATCGAGATTCAATGTCCTCACGTTAACATGGTATGAACGTTTGGACAGTGCAGTGTAGGCTCAAATGTCAGCCTAGTCATTTGACCGAGGTTCTAAATAGCGAAGTCTGAAAATAATGATACTATACAAATAAAAGAAATTGACAGTGAATGTTAGAAACACACACACAGAAAAAAGTAAGAATTATGCTCTTTTAGAATCTTACCTAAATGAGCTATTTTTTGAGAAACTTGCCTGGGGTTGTATGTAATATTTTTCTTCTTATGGAGAGTCAAAGCCCGATGACATCATTTTTTCAAACCCCGACTCAAACAAACTAAGTTGATTCTAAATAAGTCAACAGTTTTATGCCAGATTTGTGATTGTGATTAACAGCACGACTGAGTAAAATGACGTTATTGAAAAAATATCTGTGGAACTGTGAAGTCTGAGGTCACTGTACCTATTAATGTGTCAAAGTGTGTCAGTTTTGCTCATTTTCAAAAATATGCTATTCATTACTTAACCAAGTGACATGGAGTTTTTATTTTTATTTTTCCGAGAACTGATATGAACACCTCCCCCCTCCTTTTCACGATACCCGCTTGACGTTGAGTTTCGGGGCACCCTGGATACATGTAATAAATCCTTTAAATCTGGTTGGACAAATTTTCTTAATATATATTTAAGGAGTTTAAGGAGTATTAAAATGTACTTTTAATCATTATAATTCTTAAAAATAACATCTATAATGATATTGGGATAGTTCCGAAAATGCAAGAAACAATATTCTACCCCAAATCATTAATTTGAAAAATGTCTGAAATATTGTTGAATATATGATAAAGCTAAAACAGTGTCATTAGAGAAATTAAAAATAAATTAAATACTATAAAAGTGAGAATAACTGTATATATTTTCAAAGATACATAAAACGAAGCTTTTTTCTTAAGAAAATTATACCTTGCTGATAAAATGTTAAAAAAGAGAATAATTTTTATTGATAGCAAACTAAAATAAAAAACAATGAAAATAAATTTTTTTTATGAATAAAATGATCAGTAAGCAGACAAACCCAGTTTTTGTCACTCGTTATTTTTCCCATTCTTTTTCTTATATCGATAAGCAACTAGGGAAATTGAAACATAATTTACGCTTTCGGAATAATGTATGAATGATATGAAAAGGGAAATGTCAATGAAACTGATAATAACAATGTTTGCTCTTTCATGAAATTTCCACATATTCGAATATATTTAAACGTTAATTAAATGTTATATTTAAGCGTATTTTAGAAATCACGATTTCATTTAAAATGGTGTGAAAATTAAAATAGTAAATACTTTAATATTTTGAGGTATTGAAGGCATTATATTTTCTGCTTCCAAAACTCGAAATTTTTAATAAAACACCAAATTTCTCTCTATCTCTGAATAAATAAACATGGATTAAGCATTAGAGTTATTGCATTTAGAGTATACTTCATATGAAAATGCGCATACTTATATATACAATTCTTTAATAACAGTTCATTCCATTATCAATGAAATAAGAACAGAAAATGTTTAAACATCTGTTTTAACACAAATAATTATGAATATAAAAAAAAATACTTTATCAAAATATTTCATTTATTTTTGCAATAAAGCTATATAAGCCAAGATGTCCGAGTATAATTATTTTTCTAACTCGGACTATAATACTTCAAGCATACCTCATACTTCAAATTAATTTTTATAGCGTCTTAAAAATTTTTAATGCATTAAAAAGTCGTAAAATAGCACTTTTAGTCAAATTTTAAAAGATTATGCCAATTTTAGTGTAATTAAGGAACTATATTATGTTTTGTTTATATATATATATATATATATATATATGTAACATTACGTAAAAGAAATTTAAATAGAAATGAAGCAATGTACATTGAATATTCGTGTAAAATGAATACTTCAAATACAATTTGAAATACAGTTTGGTAATGTTTTAATGTGTTAAAGTATAATTAAGGTTTTGGTTTTTATTTAATCTGACGCAACATTTCCTGATAATAGATAAACAAAATACCAAGTCTAAGAAATTATTTTGAGGTTCCCTAAGTACAAATCAATTCGTTTGGGAGCAACTATACATTTCTATTTATTTGTCGGATACAAAATTGCCTTATTTCATACCTGTTTCTTATCACTGTCGGGCAAAATTTATGCAAGGATCTCTTTCCCATTTATTTTTTACACTCTTAAGTTCATAAATAAATGGTTATACATAAAACAGTTTTCTTCATTGTGTATTTTTTACGTATTTGTTCATTTTATTTAAAAATATCAAAGTTCTAATTTTATCGAAGCAAGCTAGGCTTGAAATTCCTATTTGTACTAAAATAGATCATTTAAGATAAGAAAGGACTCAACCTACCATACTTTTGTGGCAGATATAATTTCCAAAGATTGTTCTTCATTTTCCTTTACCTAGAGAGAAAGACATCTTTATATTGCTAAACTTAAGGTTAGTTTTTACGACTTGCATAATAAAACCTCGGGATTTCCTTCGTATCAGCGTCCTTGGGCTAGGTTTATTTAGAAGCATCTCACAGTAGAAAATTGTATATATATATATAATTTCTTTTTTCTCAAGATAAACCATTGCTTTAGTGACGCGACTTGAATCAGTTCTGAATTCAATAGCGCTACCGTTTTATAGCCACATGGTACATTTAAGCTCCAAACAATTTCATCGCAAAGACCAGCCAACAGTGAGAGTTTTACTTCTATACGGTGAATGTTGTGTTATCTCGTTCAGCCCTACAGCACTCATGTCACTTTCAGAGCACTGATGAAATGTGATGTTGAACATTAACCACTCGTTGAAATGTAAATTTCTGGTTTGTAATGAGAATATATGACGTTATGCTTTTATGGCATTAAAATTATTACTGAGGAAGATTTAGCAATTTTCAGCTTCACGTTGATTAAATTCTATCCCTGGAATTCATTTTTAGGTCTTACAGTTTAATAGAATCAACTATCTGTTTAATTTTGAATGTAGTAATTTTTATTTATATTTCGTTTTGTAGTCAAATAATAATCTGTTTTCAAATTAATACAGAAGTATTGGGAGATATATTTTAATCAATATTTTCAGAATAAAATTAATATCTCATACACTAATACATGCTAGTATGTCTAATGTATAACATTAGCATGCTTCTTTTGAAAATTGAGGTTGTAATAGGCAGTTTAATGAAATTATTTTTTGAAGTTTTAAAACGTAAAAGCATGTTTTGATTTGAACATATGTTTTATTGAGGGTAATTTAGATTATGAGATATAGTATAATATTTTGAGTAATAATTACACTAATATTAATGAGAGTGTGGTATTATCAATAACACTTAATTACTATTTTTTTTCTAATGGGAAAATTTCAAAAGCTTTAAGCCTCTTCAAAAATGAAAAATTATTTTTAATTTAAAAAAGAAATAAATTTCTTCTCGCTTATATACCTCTAAAGACTAAATTTATATTTGTACTTATCATTATTTCGTTCAAATTTATTAAATAATAAAAATAATGATCCTCAAGAACTGAATGGATAATTATTACAATTAATCTGTTAGAGTGTTGACAATAACCAAATCTTTAATATACACATGTTTTATTCACAAAAACAAAAATATTTCTGAAGCTATTTGAAGCATTTAATTAACTCAGACTAAGAACAGATAAAGCCGTTTTCTACCACACCCATTCTATACTTGTTTTTTACTTACATGCTCCAAAATCGGTAGCAAAAGCTTGTGTACTTTCGAAATTAAAAAATTATGAATCTAACCCTACACTTAATTCGTAAAAGAAAATATTTCCATATTAATATTGAAAATCAACTCTACGAGGCAGTTTAATCATTACAAATTATGTTTTAATAAAGTTCAAAGAGTAAGTTAAAATTGTGCTGATGTAAAAATTTTGTTTTATTGTTACGCGGAAAAAACACAATTATGACTTGTGATGAAAATATGAGATAGTGAGTTTGGGCTTCTAATGTTACATAAGTTATACTAAAGATAAGCTTTATAATATTTTTATTCGAAACTTTTTTAGTTGAGCAAAAACATTGAATTCAAATTCCATTTGATATCTCTGTGCTGGGTTCGCATAATAATAACAACCACATAATTGTGTTTTCTAGTACACAAGAAATTAAAATTTTTATTTTACATTGCTTAAACAGCTGATGGGACTTTAAACTAAATTTTGAAAAAAAATCATATTGTGTTTAAAAAAACATAAATGTCTTCTAGTTTAAATACATACAAATGATCTATCAGAAAAAATAAACAGTACATATCAGATATTCATGAGGAAATAAATTGGATTGGTAACGTCAGAAATAAGATAAGATTATAAATTATTCAAGTAAAAGAAAGAACAATAAAGTTTTTGCATGTATTTTGAAATTTATTTCATGATAATATCAGAACAGATTACCTCATTTTATTCTCAAAGAATGCTAAGAGGAAATTAATTTGAAAAGGAAATGTTTTGTAATAATGTTAGCAGAATTGGCATCCTTAATTGGCAGTACTTAAGAAATCTTTCTCCCTGTTTACTATTATTGGATAAATTAATGTATTTATCTTCTTAGAAAATACTTAATTCTGATCAATTGTGTTCAATCTATAAATGCATTTAAGATAAATTCTAATTTTAAAGCAAAACTCTTTTTTTGAGTAAATAACATATAAAGTTGTTGTAAAGCAGCCCCAACCATTTTTACAGTTAGTTATAAATTTTGTCGAGTTGATTCCATTCAAGTTTTGTTCCATCTTTAAATTTAATTTGATTAACCCTGTAGTAGTTTTTTTCTATTTCTAAACTATTCGATAAGACAGACTTAATATCAATATCGACCGTAACAATTCTTGTATACGAAAAAAAATCAGTATTCTTAATTCAATAATTTTATAAAACAATGATAATCACCATTTTCTGCAAAAAAAAAAAGAATTGTTTTGCATCTAGTTCGTTGTTAGAAAAATAACACATTAGAAGAAAACTTATTACATTTGAACAAAAAGCACTTGAGAGACATTGGAATTGGTGAGCTCTGACCACGATCTTCTGAATATCCGAATAGATTCAATTCCCCTAGAGAATTTATTTCGGAAAGAAAATAGAAAATAAAAACTTCACGGCTGATAAATTTTGCACAATCATCACGAAACCAGGCTTTGCTCGAATTGACTTGGGAGAATAGTACTGAATTCTTGAACGTCTTGTTCCTTTTTCTACCTCAATGCAATATAGAAATAAGTTACATTAAGTTACTCTTATAAATATACTTGTATATGTCCAATTTAGTATTTCAATGTTAGCATGTTCTTTCATTGAGGCATCTTATTTTGAAAATATTAAGTGATTTTTTTTAAACTTAATAACACAATATTGGATATTTGTATTTATATAAGAGATAGTTTCATAAAATAAAATCAGGTCGCAATATTTAAAAAATATGTTAAAAGTAATTTAAAATATATATTAAATTAAAAATATTGATACAAATTTTTTCACTCGTTTAAAAACTTTATCCACATAATTATTGCACTTTAGTGACATATCTTCCCTTTTCATAGCATATTGTTATAACTTTTGAATGTATATATTATTTGATTCTTATAATACTTAGTAATTTCTCAGAATAAATTTGTAGTTGTTTTCGCTAATTGAAAAGTGAAATATTTTTTTATTACGACTGAAAAACTGACATATGCATAAACTTCACTAATATTTTTTTGTTTGAAAATTTCAAGGCTTATGAATATTTTGACTTCAGAACAAAATTGCACGCTACAGATTGTAGTTTTCCAGTTCCTGTGTCCGATTTTATAATCTAATTCTTTTATGGACATATTTTTTGTCTTTGTTTTTTCGACCCTATATCTGTAATACGTTGTTTCTATTGCAAATAAATTTTGTTAACGAAGTATTTTGAAATATATATATATAAATATCTATATCTTTGTATTTAGATTTCTATATTTATTGTGCATTTATTTATTTAACTACGTATTTCTATTTTCGTTCCCTTGAGAGGGTTTTCTATTAATAAATTTTTTCCCCTTAGTATTTCAAGACTCAGGATATCCTTTATTTCCCACTTAACGAAAGTAACATACTAATTACAATTTTAATTCTCAAAAAGATCCACGTCATCAAATTTTTGTTGTACGCCGACGTAATTTCCATCACGAACCGGACTTCTCCAATTGTTTTAGTAGAAAGTAACTGTATATTTTCTCTTTGAAAATTTTAAAAGATTTGTGGTTTTCAATGAGCTGATGACTTTTTGAATGTAAAAAAAAAAAAACACCTTTTTGCCAACCCTAAGTTTTGTTGACGTGCCTTAATGTTGTCACTTATGCTTTAATGTTTTGTGAAAATATTGTTATCTCCGCGTTATGTGGCATGTCCTAAGCATTGTACCATTGACAATAAGAGAATGATATATTAGCAACATTCCCTCCTGAACCCTATTAAACACAAACACATCAATAAAATCACGACTTAATTTACTCAAAATTTCAGGAAAATATAAATCTCGAAACTAATTTTTTAGCAATAAAAAACAATTGGGAATTAAAAAGTTTTATAAGTTGTCTTGTTTTATTTTATCAAGATAAAAACTTAAATGTGGCATTTTACATTAGGAAAGGGAGTCAATAACTGAGTAGTGTCATAACAAAAGTGAATAAAAGATCATCGCTCTCTATTTTTGTGTTTATCTTGTGAGCTGAAATATGGATGATTCTGAACAATATCTTCCACGGGGTTCACGATTAATTCTTGCAGTAATTATTTCATGTGTATTAAACGGAGAAATACATGGGATAAAAGTCAGGTGATTTAGAAAAACAAACTACAGGTGTCCTTTCAGGTGCTCTTCCAAATCTAGAATACGTGGCATCTAAGAGGTGTTGGACCAAGATCCAAAAAAATATGTTGGGGTGCCATTATGCATAGATTTTTATGTATGTAATGAGAGGAAGAAATTGCATTTATGAAAAATAGTTTTAGAAAGAAGTACTCTGCGTCTACCAGATGTTTTGGTTGCAATTCATAACAAAATATGCTTAAACAGTTTGCGTTGGTAGGTTTGCTCACATTTTGTTACACTACTTTCTGCATTTGAAAGAAAGAGACTTGCTTTAGAATACTATGTTGTGAAATCAGTATAAATTTATCGTTATCATTAATTACACTGCTGGGCACCATAAATGCAACACCCTGAAGGAAGCACGCATTTAACATGAAATTTACAAAATGCATTAGCGGAGGTGAGATATGCAAATTATTAGAACTTCAGCGCAGCCACACATGACGCACGCATGAGGCGCCACCTCAAAGCGCTATTTAAGGTTTGGAGATTTCGACGATTTCAAGTTCGGCAATTGTGTTTTTCTTGTGGTTTTTTCAAAAAACGATCAGTTAAGTCTCGTAGAAAACAACTATCAGCCTTTGATCAAGTATCCGAGTTCGAAAGAGAAAGGATAGTGGCCTACTGAGATTGTGGATTATCTTTCAGGGAAATCGGTAGTCGTGTTGGACAAAACCAAAAAACTGTAATGCAGATATGTGACCGTTGGATGCAGGAGGGTACGACGGATCGATCGAATCCACCTCAGTGCACCACTTCACGTGAGGACAGGCAAATTGTGCGCATGGAAGTGACGCATCGCTCAGTCACATCACGAACCATAGCACAGCACATTGAGTCTGTAACGCATCATTCAGTGTCTGCGCATACCATTCGATGCCGTTTACAGCAGAGTAGTATGTCCGCAAGACATCCATTTCTTGGTCTACCCTTGACACAGAACCACAGACGTCTCCTCCGCCAATGGTGCGATGATAGAAGGATGTGGGCGGCACAATGAAATGAAGTTGTCTTTACTGACGAGTCACGCATCTGTCTGCAACACCACGATGGTCAAATTCGAGTCTGGAGACACCGTGGAGAGAGGATGCTGAACAGCTGCGTTATGCACCACCACACTGGTTCTGCACCGGGTACTATGGGATGGGGCGGTATTGGATATCACTCACGCACTCCTCTAGTACGCATTGCCGGTACTTTAAACAGCCAGAGCTACATCTCCGAGGTGTTGGAGCCAGTTGTTCTTCCTTACCTTCAGGGCTTGGCCGCAGCCATATTTCAACAGGATAATGCGAGACCACACGTGGCCATTGTCCACAGACCATTGTCCAAATGTTCTTCATCAATCACCATATTGAATTGCTTCCCTGGTCGGCTCGCTCTCCGGATCTTTCGCCGATAGAAAACATGTGGTCCATGGTTGCTCAACGATTGACCCAGATTACACCCCCAGTTGCCACACCAGATCAATTTTGGCAACGTGTGGGAGCTGCTTGGTCCGCTGTACCCCAAGAACATATCCAAAGTCTCTTTGAATCAATGCCGAGGCGTGTGGCAGCGGTGATCTCCAACAATGGCGGCTACTCTGGCTACTGATTCTGGCAGGAACCACACTTCACAGAAGTCTATAAATTTTATCATTTGATACTTGGTCAACATGTTATCTACAAAATAAATTTTGTTGTGCTATCTTTTGCCTTTCTTGGTGTTGCATTTACGGTGGCCAGCAGTGTACAAGGTGTCTGAAATGGAACTATCATACTACCAGATTAGAAGTATCCCTTACTTCCAGTTCTATTGCAGAAAGACAGCTAAGACTATCTCATGCGTACAGCTTTAGGTACTACTATTGTAACATGTGACACTGTTTGTTACCGAAAGCTCAAAAACAAGGACTATGATATTCAAGAAGCACAACGTCCTGGCCGGTCTACCATGTTTGGCGGAAAGCAATACGAAACAGCAATGAGTAGAAGACATTGTAATACGTTGTTAATTGTTGCCCTAAAGCTTATTTAAGTAATAACGTACATGTATAAATTAAATTTTATCATAACATTTTCCTTTCGGTTTAGATAAATGTTAAATAAAATTTGAACTATTATTAAATTTATAACGATTTTTTTATTTAAAAAAAGCCCTTAATTTTTTTTATTTAAATTTTAATTGCATATATTTCAAATTTAATAAAAATATTAAATATGTTGCTATTTTGAAATAACGTTATTTAGAAAATATAAAGCTAATGGTTAATATAAATTTCAATATTTGACTTGGAATTCCATATTATAAAACGTTTGAAATTTAAAAATAGTTCACAAACAACAATTAAAAATTTAATTAAAACTTTTACTCGAAGCAATAGAAAAATATCTGTATCTTATTGAAAAAGAAAATTTAAAAATAAAAGTTATTTCATTTTTCCTTTCAATTTAAGAAATTTACGAACTCAAGTTCTAAATTAATAATACAGTTGGAAGTAAAATTCACAACTCAATTCACAGAGCTTAACACATCAAATATTATACTAAAAAGACTCTAAGAATAAGAAATACCATTTAAGAATTGATAAATTGTTCACTGTATTATCACTGTCACTCACTAAATTTTCCTTGTGAGTTTTTGTTCATGAAAAAAAAAATGCTTGGGATAAATTTCAAATAAAGTAACAAGTATAGTTAAAAATAAGGAAAAAAACCTCATTACACTTTGAAAGTTTATAAAAAGTACAAGAGATTATAGAGCAAAAAGAAAGCCTTAACAGATCCCGACTATCGATTTTGCATCAACGTTTCTTTTATTCTTATTTTAAAATCTCACCTTAGCTAATTCACTTCAACAGAAGGTTCTTGAGTTGATAGGTTGCTAAAAAACCTCAGTTTCTGAAAAAGAATGCTTTTTTTTCTATTTAACTTTTTATAGTTCTTTATCATCCACTCCTGCTAAGCATTTTTTTAAAAGAAGAAAGAAACACTATTTTTGCTTTTATGCCAAATTGTCTATAGGGTCCCTACTATATAAAAATATCTGATAAGATAAATTGCAGAAACTGCGATTTAAGAAGCTGATGAATAGTAAAAAAGATATAAATGTCACAGGGGAAATCAGAGTAAATTAGTTTTTTTATAGTTAAAGGAACTTTTTTTTCAATTTTTCCCCCTAATATAATGAGTAAAAAGCACTTAGAAAGGCACCGTTATTTTTAATTATAAAACAAATTCAAATAACTTCTTTATCACAAATAATTACATTTCATAAAATATAATTCGTTTTCCTAGTTTATTTACTACTTACACTGCTGTGCTACATTATTAGAAGTTACCGACAAATTTATTAATTTTAAGTTACGATTCAGTTGATAACAAAGATACCTTAATTTTTTAACCATTCCTGAAATGTTCGCATCTTGCTATGAGAGAACTTTTGAATTTAATATGTTTTACATGTAATGATTCTCCCTTGTTTATTTTTTGAATGTTTGCTGGCTGTCTTTTTCTGATCAATACGAAGGTCTGCTAACTGTAGCTAATAATTCTAGTAATTAAAGGGGGGGGGGGTATTAAATGACAACATCGACTTCCAAACTTTATTCTCCAAACCTACGCGATGTCAACGTAAGGACTTTGAGCCTCGATTAATGTAACATGCATCAGCCCATCTGAATGTTGAAACGTTATTGAAAGCTGTGTTGGAGCATACGGCTCGAATAAAACGAGCTCAGTGCCAAGTTGATTAAATTACGAATCAAATCGGCCATACTATCTTTAATATACCTAACGAGCAAAAAGAAGACACAGCAGTCTTGAGTCGCCTTATTAAAGAGTTAAAAGCTTAAAATTTACAGGAATTGTCTTAACGTTAAAACAACACTGCCAAGTTATTCTTGTCTTGAAAATATCGAAGAAATTAATATTCTGTTAGAGACGGTGATGCTTTTCACTATACTTTTTTCTCGCTTATTTAATTACTGTCTTCGAATGGTTATGCCATGACCAACAATGACATTGACCAGACGCATGTTCAAGGTTAATTCAAGTTAAATCTATTGGGGCTCAAATTCGTCATGTACGCATGGTGTAGAAGTTAGTAAACGGGAGTGTGACCTCAGGTCATTTAACCATGGCTTAGCATATTTATTTTTTTGTTTTTTCTATTTTTTTGAAAACTATTTTTATACTAGTCAATTTAAAGTAAATTAACTTATTATAAAAATGCGCTTGAATAACTTGTTGAACGAGTAAAGTACAATCAATGAAGTTCTAAGCATGTTCACAACATTTGAAAGTATAAAAATTCTAAAATGGTTAATATTTTAATTTTGTAAGTTGTAACACTCATTCGAAATATTTTATTCTTAAGAAACAAGAGACAGTTCAATTTTTAGTGCATAAATGTAGAACTGAATATATTTTTCAAAATTATTTTCATCGAACTTACGATGCTTTTTTAAGAACAGAGTTAATGTGCAAAACTAGTTGTATTGCATGCATATTTACAGATAAATGTAAAATTTGGTTTTTAAAGAAATAAAGAAAGTTTGGTAACGATAAAACCTGGAAAATGGTCAAAGACATTTTTAAATGTTTACAAGAAATAATCCTTTATCAACTATCCAGATTGATTATGTCACAGCATCCTGCAAATATATATTTTTCTCCTGTCTGTAAATATCATCAGTAATTTCACTTAATAAATAATTTTATTTTATGCAATTGTGCAAACGCGTGCGTAACATGAACTTAATCTTAAAATGTATATTCAAGTAAGTATACTATAAAAAATATCTTATATAATTATGACCTACCCATAAAATATATATAAAAAATGCTTAGTTATAAGAAGAAATCCAACACTAATTCTATTTTTGTCTCTCACTGGAGTAACAAAGTGATTACTTTTGATTTCAAATTTAATATTATTCCATGCATATTATATAACAGGGGTGGGCAGACTTTTCCAGGGTACGTGCTACTTGTAACTTTTTCAAGGTGTTGCGGTCCACAATAACTGCTTAGATTCATGAGCTTTAATACAGGATTCATACCATAATAGAATGACTTCCTTACTTTCATGAACACATCAGTTATTGCTCGTATAGTGCCAATTGTTATAGAGATGTAACAAAATGGTCTGCATCGGATGTGATGAGACTGCCTTTGAAGAAACGGTTTCTTAAAATGGCACTAGAGAAAAATTCCTGGCATAATAAATCAGATAAAAGCGTTGTAGCTGATTAGACCATTTATCGTTCCGGTATTCTGATTCTAAGGCATTCCACTCATCCACACTATAATGTGGGCTAACGCCTCTACATCCTCGTCACGATGGAACCACATGCGTTGTTTGATGTGTGCTGGAACATGGCTCAATAGTTCTGGAAACCCACTTACAAAAAGCAAATGCACGAGCCTGAATAACCATCCAGGTGACTTTGTAGCAGGTATGGTCGAATTAGAGTCATACACATTTCCGGTCCAAACGATTCCTGGCACAATCATGGAGTCATGGTGCATATATTATCAGTTGCCACACATGATAGCAGAAAATATTCGAAATCTTTTGCGTGAATGAGGCTTTTGCCATACGGTATTGTGAAGAAAATTATGGGTTCACCGTAATCTGTTGTAGAAACCACTTAGAAAATTTGGCACGTGTGGAGCCGTTTACGTGACATATCTTGAATTCAGGTATCTCGTTTGCTCTTTTCAAGAGTTCATCATACCGTCTGATGTGATACTTAAACAGCTTGAGATAATGCTTGTATCTTAATTCAAGGCACTCTGATATAACACGCAATGTCCTTTGTGTATGGTATTCTTATAATTTCCCCATGTCTGACATCCTGCGTGGGATTTTAATCTTTCTCGCATTTAGGAATCGTTGTGCCGGAAAATGTTCTTTGTGTGTGCAATGTTTTCTTTGCATTTCTATCTAAATCCATGTATATATGATGTATATTATCCCTATTCATTTGCGCATGCATTGCATCAGAATTACTCAAAACAAATGTAGGGGGAAAGCTGTGATCAGTATTCATTTCAGAACTTCATCGCTTGATTTCAAAACCATAGATTATGCAGTGTATTATTCTTAACTAGCTATTTTCTACTATCCACTTATGTATTTAGCATTAATTTAGGATATTCTGTATAGTTTATCGTAGTATTTATGTGTGAGGGAACAGGTAGTTTTCATGTAATCATCTTAAATCAACAGATCAAAAGAATGAAAGGATTTAAAATCTAGTGAAAAATAAAGCCAAATTTTTTCTTCCTAAACAAAATAAATTTTGATAATATTTGCTTTTTCTCTCTCTTTTGATATATTTTTTAAATCTGTAACCAGTCCTTGTCGAGTAGTTTGGTGGTAACAGTAATTATAGCCATGTCACATTTCTATCAAGCTTGACAGCCAATACATTGTAATGCTTCTATATCAAAATTGAATTCATTACTTAATGCTATAGAGTTTATATTAGAGATACACTAAAATTAAATTCTTATTTTGTAGCTCAGTTTTAGCACACATCAAATTAACAAAATATATATTGGTTTTTGTAACCAATTATGTTTGATGGAAATAGTCTGAAAGGGAATAACAACTTTTCTCATATTTTTAATCACACGAAATGGTTTTCTGAAAATTTTAATTTCTGGGAATTAAGTGTTTGATCTTATTATTTGTTTTTGTTCGTCTTTAATTGTTAATATTTTAAAAGTGATAATTTAGTGTATTAATTTATGAGGTGTTTAATATCTAAGAATAGTTTTGATATCCAATATGCGATTTTGACCTTTTTTTATTAACAAATTAAAATTGAGTATAATATCATTAATAAGTGCTAAATTCATTGCATTTTTCTTATTTTAAGGCATTGTGTATTTTTGTGTTTATTTCTTACTTCTGTAACTTTAAAGTTCAAACATTTTTTATACTGATATTTTAACCTGATGAGCAAGAAGAGAAAAAATAGATAGGAAAATATATTTAATTTTTGACACATTGGTTATAATTTGATATATCAGGTGACGTCAAAATCTCTTAACATTTGAAAATTCAACATTTAGCGGAATAAAATTGGTAAAAAAGCAAAAGTTGACACACGTGCTTGAAATGACATGGGGTTGTAATGGGTCTATTCGCGTGCCTATTACTAATTCTCTTGGGGAAATTCGTTTTAAATATTGTTCAATTGAAAACTTTCTCTCTCGAAGAAGATTCTTGTAAATCATGTCGTATATTTAAGCATTAACTTTTAGGTTCCAAAAGAGACTGAGGTTAGGAGTTGGAAGATAAAAGTTTATAATTAACGTAAAGTAATTGACGAGAACGACTGGTCGGTTAATTAATTAATAGATAGATAAGCTTAATAATTAACGGTACACTCAATAAGATATTTGAATTAAAATCGAATCGACCAGAAGGTGATTAGATGAGTAAATAATTAAGATTATTTAGAAAGTAGATTACTAAACGTTCCAGAAATAAGTGTTTCTACTCATAATTAAGAATTAAATATCTCGCCTTCCTCACTTTTGCTCTAATACTTTATATAAGAGCATTTCCTTTCCTGGGTTTGTGAGACTTTTAAAAGGATTAATAAATAATATTTGTTTTGATTATGGTTGGTGTTCAATCTAACTCTCAATCATAATTGGATTTCAGGGGAAATCCTTTACAGTGTTTTATTGAAACCAAATTAGGGCAAAAAACGGCCAACAAATGGAACTTTCTATAACAAAAGCAGTAATTAGCATGTCAATTTATTTTTAATAATAAACGATGTTCTTTATAAGAAATATTCCGTGTGTCGGCTCTCATTCTTCCGCACTGTACAGCATATATGTTAGTATGGTAAAAAATTGCCTTCGGATGTTTTTTCTTAGCATCCCTAATGACATAGAACGATTGTATATATTTGGGACGTCAGGTAACCCCACAAACAATAATTGCATGGATTGAGGTCTGAGGACCTGGGTGGCCAAGTATGACAGAAGAGGTAGCTTAGCAGGCGATCTTCACCAAATGATGTGTGCCCAAGATCTTAAACATCATTCTTCTGGCGATAGGATCGTAAGGCTACAGTAACACATTCTCCATTCTGATAGTAGAGCTCTATTTATATTGTTTTTTCTGGCAATGTCAACACATGCCGTTATTGCTGGTGCATTTGTTTCCTCTTTTTCTACAGCTCATTTGATGGCCGATTTGAATGCAGCTTCACTGACATAGTGCTGTTTCTCTGTTTTGGCCATTTTTGCACTTTCTTTTTATTTCAATAAAACCCCATGTCATTCCAAGCATGTGTGTCATTTCTTACCTTTCTACCTACATTATTCCGTGAATTATTGAATTTTCAAATTTTAATGGAATTTCGAGTCACTTGGTATATTTCAAATATCTCTTTAAATCTTCGTGAGTGTGACTTTGTAATTTAATATAATAAAAACTTATTTTAAAAAGTTTTTTCGACCTGATTTTTTGCTTTGTTTTTTCTAAAACCCTTATAAACGTTGAATTAAATAACGAATCCAAAAAAAATCGATTACGAAAATAATATCACAGAAAACGAAATTTAAATGCATTTATCAATCATTCTTATGGATAAAATTAGACAAAATAAGTTAGTATACAAATAAATATTTGTCTAAAACATACACATGGTGAAAAAAAACACTTTTCAGTACATAATGACTAAATCAAACAACAATAAGTAAAATCTACCAAGAAAATATAAAAACATTGTTTATTTTATTTTATAAGTATCATGCCTAATTTTGTAATGGTTTGTAATTATTTGAAAAGGAAATAACTATCTAATTTATACCATAGGAAACCGTTGCAATAAAACAATTTTCATCCAGAAATAAAAATATTTTTTTCAATATCTATTTAAAAAGCAAGAAGTATTCTTCAAATCACTTCTCTTTTATAGAACAGACTTCTGAAAACATCTATAATATCGCCTTTTTGGTTTCCATCAATTTTCCGTTAAATTTCAGCCTCTTGTAAATATCAATAAAAATATTACTTGTCGTTCTTTCTAAACTTCCTTTTGTAATCCATCAATGTCAACGGCTAACATTGCAGATTAATGTCATTTTCCTATCTATAAAATAGCATTTTTTCTTTTATTAGTGGTTATCACAGACGTGTTCAATATCCCTTTCTATTTATTTTCATCCTCTACTTTAACCATTTCAATCAATATATAGTCTTACCACAAAAGTTTTCATGTTTCTAAATCGAATGTTAGAAGAAAAAAATTAAAGCACAGATACAGTCATGTTAAAAATGTTGCTTTTTTATAATTTTTACAGGATAATATCTCTTTAATTAGATTTATAAAATAAAAGACCGTGGAACTATTTTTGTGTTTATTTAAAATAAATATATATTCCAAAAGGTTTCATTTTTTGTTGTGCATTTATAATTAAGTTTAGTTATGTGTATTTTTATTAAATTATGTTTAATTTTTATTATTAACTGATTTAAAAATCATATTTTTTCACATGATATACAGTGTTATAAATCGTTTTACAATTAAATATTTATTTAAGAACTTTTAAAAATATCCTTACATAAAATGATAGAATCTTAAGCATACACAAGTCAAAAAATTTCAAAGAATATGCTCAGCTAATTTGCTTTACGCCGTAAAAAAACTGATTTAATTCAAGCAGTTACGCAGTTTAAATATTTAAATTTTCTAGTTCTTTTCATCCGGGAAAAGCAAAAGGTCATGGTAACAAACTTCTTGATTGGGGTTGTCGAGTAATGGATTCGTGCCCAAGTACCATTGCAGATTATGCTGTGTAGAATGGCTGATGCTAGCTAAATCGTTCAAGGATTAAAATCCTCACTGTGGTGTGGTGCGAATTTTCCATTAACAGATATTTGACCAAATATTATTTTAGAAATTCAGGGAAAACATCTTCAACAATTATTTATTATTTTTCTGTAAATTGTATTTTTTGTATAAAAGCAATGTTTATAATACTGCAGCATCCCCCCCCCACACGCATATATATACAGGGTGTCCAGCCTTAATGTGACCCAATAGCTAATTCCTGAACCGTTCGGTTTAGATATGCACTTCCAATATGAAAAATGTTTTAAAACAGGTAAAGAATGTTTTTACATGCGTTTCGAACCAAAAAACCCATTTACAAAAATATTACAAAATTTAATTTTTTATACGGTCCCCAGGTTCTATCACTTATATTTAGGGAAAGATGCAGTACACAAAAACAAAGTAAACACAAAAAGTTTCATTTTATTACGATAAAAACTAGCAGAGTTATGGAACTTTGAAAATCATACATTTTATCCATTTTCTCCACAATTTTCAAGAAGCTAATAAGGGGCCGACTCCAAAGAGTAATTAGTTGGAACTCTGCCAGGAAACTTTTGCTCTTTCATGTCACTCTTATGTAAATCATTTTTAAATTTAAAAGCATACGTTAATAATACAATAATTGAGTACTTAAGAAATAAAATTTATTCTGTTTACGTGTAAAACTTAGAGAAAATAAAATATTTTGGACGAAGAAAACATTTTAAAAGCAGTTCCAAAAAAATAGATTTATATGCTGCGGCTTCAGTCCGATTCTGCGTTTTTTCTGATCATTACGAACGTTAAAAATCTGTTGCGCAGTCGCTTGCAATTGCATACAGTCGTATTCTAATATTACGAATTCTAGTACGGGAGTACGAGATGTATACAAATGAAGAATACTGCGAAATGGTACTGTTTTATGGACAGTGTAATTGAAATAAGAGAGAACCGGCAAGACTTTATGCCATTAAATTTCCCACTCGAAGACATCCATCTTGTTGTACAATTGCCCGTGTTGTTCAACGCTGGTATAAAAGTGGTAGTTGTCATAGACGTATTTTCTTGTCTCGTGCCACACCTCGTGCCTTCACCATTATTTAAGTTAATTTGATCATTCTGATATAATAAAGCTTCCTATTTATGATTGGTACATCATTCCACATCATGCTATAATTTGAACTTCAAATCCTGTATTATTTTGCTGCTATTTGTTAAAACCAGCTGTTTTAATCTTTTCAGTACAAGTTGTATTTCTTTAACTTAATTTTTATTGTTTGCCATACAGCAATACAAATTGTCAATCTATGATGTTTACTACGATGTTTTAATATTACTATGATGTTTTTCTCTTGCTCTTTCTGTAGATAGTGAATAACTGTTCTATAAACTCAATTTATATACGACCCCTTTTTCTGAGCAACTCGGATGCTTCAAATTTATGTAGGCATAACTTGGTCAGTTTTTATCGTAATAAAATGAAACTTTTTGTGTTTACTTTGTTTTTGTGTACTGCATCTTTCCCTAAATATAAGTGATAGGACCTGGGGACCGTATAAAAATTTAATTTTTTAAATTTTTTTGTTAAATGGGTTTTTTGGTTGGAAAGGCATGTAAAAACTTTCTTTACCTTTTTTAAAACATTTTTCAAACTGGAAGTGCATATCTAAAGCGAACGGTTCGAGAATTAGCTATTGGGTCACATTAAGGCTGGACACCCTGTATATTGAAAATGCAATGTTAGAAGGTTTAAATAAGTTTATTTAGAAGTATATATTAATTTCTAAGAATTGTCCATAAATTCAATGAGAATTCTCAACAATTCTAAATCTGCTATTAAGTTTCATAATTTTAAATAAAATTTTAAAAATGAATAAATTTCTGAAAATATTGACATGGAAAATTACAATGCAGAAATCTGGCATTTGAAAACACAAAACACATCACATTAAATTAATGCGAAACTGTGTTTCCGATATATATTTAGTGTGTTTGAAATGTGCAACTATTTCTTACTTTGAGAAAATGTTTTTGATTGATTGTTAAAAGTTAGCACTTTGTAGAAACAGAGAGCTACTGGCGACGGATCTCCTGATTTTGAGTCACGTTTATGAGACGAGGAAGGCGTCTGAGCTGTTCTCCCTTTTCCCTGTCTGAGAGATAAGGAGGAACAAGAGTAAAATATATTTATTTCATTTACCTTTGATGTAAACATAAGACAATTTATAACATATAATTGCAAAATGACAGGATAAAATATTACACCCAACTTATTTGACCATTTACCTCTAGATTTCATCCTAAAACGTGTTTTGAAAAGATTTGTAATTTCATCAGATTTCGAAATGTGTCCTACTTCTATAATGTATAAATTTAGGTAATTTTATCACAGTAATCATTTTTTGCATCATTAGTACAATCTTAATCTACCTTAGTAAAAATAACTATAGTTTCAATAATGAAATAGACAGTTAAGAAATACTCATAATTGAAGTTTCTCATTATTCAGTTTATATCAGTAAAACATGAATGTATTAATTTTTTTGAAATATTTGCAATATTTTAAGCACAATTCAGACATAAAAAGGAAACTAATTTACTAAAATGGATCCCAAAACATTTTAAATTATATAAAGACGTTTTTACTACATGAAGTTAATAGTTGTTAAGATAATTATAAACTGTTTTGCACATTTTAAATGCCAATTTATTAAAACATAATTAATAGTAACTAAATTTTTTTTAAATAATCTATGACCTAATTTGTAACTGATTTGTAGAAAATTTACACAAAAAACTCGTATAAGATTTCAGTATCCTGAAACGAATAATATACTTATGCTTAAAAATATGAATTTGGAATTAAAAAAATACAAATAAAGTATACAAATTTTGTGAATAATTGAAATTTAATATTACTGTTATTTTTTTTCGATTACCTTGTGGGTCGATTTAGTTAAAACGAAGTTAAAATATTATGTACGAAAGATGTACTCTAAAAGAAAAAAAATCGAATGTGAAAGAAGACATTTAAGGTATCCGAACACGTTCGGAGTACTTTTTAACAAAATAGCATACTAAAACATTATAAATTCTCTTTTAAGACTCAATACCAATAAATATTACCATTAAACTATCAAAATTTAAAATAAATTACCTGAATTTTACAAAAATCACAATTATAAGTGAAATTTTAGCAATATTTTTGAAAAACTTGAAAGCAGTTTGAGAAAAAAGTAATAAACATATATTAGTAAAAGTATTACTAAAACAAATTAGATGCATTTATCTAGAAAATGTACTAAAATTTTAATTTTTTATTAAAATTTAAAAATATTATAGCCGATTGAGTAAACATTATAAGAAATATTACATTTTTTATGAGACCATTATTTAAATAACAAGCCATAACTCAAAAAGTATTCATACAATCAGGCATATTTTAGTACATTCTCTAGAAAATAGCATAAATATCAGGTTCAAAACGTTTTATAGAAATACATTCGTAATATTTTGAGTTATCAGACTCGCCATGATAGATTTTGAGCAATTTATATAAATGCCCACTTCTGGTAGATCAAAACCCCACTTCCGGTTTTTCTAAATTTATAAAATGGATTGTAACTTGGCCTCTAGGTAGTGTAGAAACAAAACAAAGTATGTTTCGTAAAGTCAAAAGATAGCTCTATTCAAAGAAATAAAAAACAAAAATATCTGTCTTGACTGAATTTGGTCATTTTCAACTTGTTCGGATACCTTAAAAGATAAAAATATTAAATAAGTGTAAAATATCGTGAAACAAGAAGTCTAAAATATTTTTTTGGGGGGTCATGGAAGAACTCTAACTTTTGTGAAGTATCGGGTTGAAATCTTTGTGTTTCTTATGTTCCAACTGATGCTGGTGCTATTAGTGATGAATTCATCCTAATGTATGATAATTTCAAACTCACTTAGTTAGGCTTATTCATAATTAACATTTCGAAGATCAAAGCTTAGAGCGAATGCAATAGTCAGCTCGCTCTCCAGAACTTAATTCAAACGAGCATTTTTAGGATTTCCTTTGCAGATGGATGGCTTCTTAAAGGAAAGAGGCCTTAGTCGTTTCCATGGAGTGTTAATGTGGGCAGGCATTATGTTAAATAGACTAACGGAGCTCCATATTTTTGACAGCAGCTCACTTACTGGAAATCGTTACTGCGATGAAATATTATTCTCCTAAATGTGCATCTGTTCCAACGTGCTACTGAACCGTATTTTATTTTTGGAAAACACAAGGATCATCCTCCCAGGACCTCTACTCTTGAGGAGCTTTTAAAAATGAGGATATCTGTATAATGGATTGACCAGCATGCTTTACTGATTTAAATCATATTGAACATATCCGAGAGATACCTTGTGGTAACCTCTGGTTAATCCTTACATCCGAACCCTCTTGTCTACTTGTAAACCCGGCTAGATGTGTAGGAGGAATAGAATAATCCACAGACATTATTTCCAATCAAAGTAATTTATTAATTCGTATTAACCAATATCGATCAGACACAATACAATTCTAATTAAGATATATGAACTATGGTAGAGTGCAGAGGTGAGATATTCTAATATGGGGATACTATTACTAAACCCTCAACTGAATCTAAGACAGCTTAAATGCGCTCAATTACAACTACGTCGCACACTAATAATTAGCTTCTATTTAATTAAGAACACAGTACCTGTACCTTTAATGTAGTAGAATCTACACTGTAACTTGCAGGCACTATCTTTGGCTTGTTCAATGTCGTAGGTTCCACGCTCTGCAATCCTTTTACTAATTCTTGAACTTCAAGTTCACTTCTACTTGCACACATCAACGTATCAACTTCGGCTTGTCAACAACAGCGTGTCAACAGATCACTTGTTCCCTTCCTTTCCTTCACTTTACTTCACTTAACTTAACTTAACCTCTTACTTCACCCTCTTGACAACTCGCGAAAACCGAATTTATATAAAATACCTCATTTACATAAATCACGTTTGGTTTCTCGATAAAAGTTGGTGAAATAAATATTTTGATTTAAAGAGGAAGGAAGATATTAGTAGAACCACGTATAGATCCGTCACAAACTTGCTGCAAAATAGTATCTTATGAAAAACACCAGGGATCTAAAATAGACGCTATTAACAAGTGACAACTCTTATTTCAAGAACTGATCTGGATAATTCAGAATTGAGTATAAACAGATGGTGTCACGAAACCACTGCAGTTAAAGGAGATCATATCCCTTACTAAAGGACTTCGGTTTGGTGTTTTTCATAACCACACGCTGTTTGCTGTTTTTTACTAACGCCATTCCGTAAATAAAGTTTTTTTCTACTTTGATTCATAATATATGCATACAATTCATATTGGGCTACTATACTTTCATTTACTTTTAAATAATACATTGTGCTTCTGTAGTGTGAATTTCATGTCACTCATTTGATTTTGTTTTTGGAATAACGATCCTATTTGTAATTTAAGTTTTGTACACTAGATTTTAAATTAAATGAAATATAAAATACGGAAATGCGTTTGAAAATTATTAAAACTTTGAATCAAATATTTAAATTTTAACTCTTATAATCACGTGGAATCTTTTCGCTAATATCTGCTTCACAGTTTTTGTGGAATTTGAATTTCTATCGATTATACACTGCTGGCCACCGTAAATGCAAAACCAAGAAAGACAAGAGATAGCACAACAAAATTTATTTTGTAGATAACATGTTGACCAAGTATCAAATGATTAAATTTATAGACTTCTGGGAAATGTGGATCCTGCCAGAATCAATAGCCAGAGTAGCCGCCATTGTTGGAGATCACCGCTGCCACACACCTCGGCATCGATTCAAAGAGACTTTGGATGTGTTCTTGGGGTACAGCGGACCAAGCAGCTCCCACACGTTGCCAAAATTGATCTGGTGTGGCAACTGGGGGTATAATCTAGGTCAATCGTTGAGCAACCATGGACCACATGTTTTCGATCGGCGAAAGATCCGGAGAGCGAGCCGGACAGGGAAGCAATTAAATCTGGTGATTGATGAAGAACCTTTGGACAATGCGTGCCACGTGTGGTCGCGCATTATCCTGTTGAAATATGGCTGTGGCCAAGCCCTGAAGGTAAGGAAGGACAACTGGCTCCAACACCTCGGAGATGTAGCACTGGCTGTTTAAAGTACCGGCCATGCATTCTAGAGGAGTGCGAGAGTGATATCCAATACCGCCCCATACATATACCCGGTGCAGAACCAGTTGGTGGTGCATAACGAAGCTGTTCAGCATCCTCTCTCCACGGTGTCTCCAGACTCGAATCCGACCATCGTGGGTTGCAAACAGATGCGTGACTCGTCAGTAAAGACAACTTCATTCTATTCTGCCGCCCACATCCTTCTTTCATCGCACCATTGGCGCCGGAGACGTCTGTGGTTCTGTGTCAAGGGTAGACCAAGAAATGGATGTCTTGCGGACATACTACTCTGCTGTAAACGGCGTCGAATGGTATGCGCAGACACTGAATGATGCGTTACAGACTCAATCTGCTGTGCTATGGTTCGTGATGTGACTGAGCGATCCGTGACTGCCATGCGCACAATTTGCCTGTCCTCACGTGAAGTGGTGCATTGAGGTGGATTCGATCGATCCGTCGTACCCTCCTGCATCCAACGGTCACATATCTGCATTACAGTTGTTTGGTTTTGTCCAGCACGACTACCGATTTCCCTGAAAGATTATCCACAATCTCAGTAGGCCACTATCCTTTCTCTTTCGAACTCGGATACTTGATCAAAAACTGATCGCTGTTTTCTACGAGACATAACTGATCATTTTTTGAAAAAACCACAAGAAAAACACAATTGCCAAACTTGAAATCGTCGAAATCTCCAAGCCTTAAATAGCTCTTTGAGGTGGCGCCACAGGCGTGCGTGATGTGTGTCTGCGCTGAAATTCTAATCATTTGCATATTTAACCTTCGCTAATGCATGTTGTAAATTTCATGTTATTTGCGTGCTTCCTTCAGGGTTTTGCATTTTCGGTGGCCAGCAGTGTATTTTCATGAACAGTGTACGATCAGAACTTATTTTCTCAAATGGTTTGAATAAGGTTGTACATTATTGTATTGAATTGTGTTCAATCAAATTTCATTTGAATTCTTTCAAAAAACAATGATGAAATGTATACAAATTTTACTTGGGGTAAAGTTCACATGTATTTTTTGATTAATTTCAGTTCTTTTATTAGCTTTTGCTGTGAACATAAAAAGCATTATTTTTTAAAAAAATAAATTCAAAATCAACACAATCTTTTAAAGATTCTGTGACGTTTGGGAAAATTGATGGGTAACGTGAGAGTGAAGAAATTAAATAATTAATTTATGTCATTTACAGCTATCTATTAATTGTATGCAGTTGGTTGCAAGTTATTCTAATTATTGACTATCCCCATTCTACAGTATATGTTGTTAGTGAAGGAAGAGTCAAACACACTTGGGGTAAGGGCGGTCGCATTTTTCAACTGGAATTTCATTCGGGGCTAAGGCTCGCTGGAAGTCTCAAGGCCATCAGTTGTCCGTGTGATGTCATATAAAAGGACTCCGCAATATTTTAGGGTGAGCTTGGGAACATGGAAGACGCACTGCTCTCGTTTTTAGGAAAATCGTTTTTACAGCTTCGAGGTGGAAAATGTTACAATACCAAGCTTACCGCATGGTATTTAAAATTGTATTACTTAATTCGTAATTTTACATATGTAGTAATAATTTTACATAATTTTACATTTTTTCGGTATTAATGGCAAACAGTCATTTTTCCTCTTAAATAATTCTCTTCATTTCCAATCAACTTTCTTATGATGTAGGTTTTGTAAAACCCACATAACTTTTTACTTTCGTGCACATTTTTCCTCCTAAAATATGCATGTTTCCAGAGGATGAAAAGGTCTTTAATGCATCCTACTACCCTAAAATTGTGAGTTTTGCCAAAAATTGACAATTTTTTTATGATTTTATTTTATAGACCATTTTATTGGCTTCACGAAACCAAAAAGTTTATTATTTTCCGTTCACTAGAACAAAACCTACAAGTGTTTTAGTAAAAGCAGATGTCATTACTTTAAGCAAGATGTCACACTTTAAAAGCGTTTTACTCGAAATGTGTTTTTTTAAATGCTCAAAGAGACAGCGATTGCTAAAAAGTTTTGAAAATAATTAATTGAAATTTTTTGTGTATGTTCTGTATAAAATTGGAAATGTTTTAACGAAGAGATTTATCAATCACTGTGTGACGGATCTACTATACGCGGTTCTACTAATCCCTTCATGACACTTTTAGAAAAATATTTTATTTCAACCAACTTTCGCCGAGTAAGAAAGCGTGATTATGGAAATGAAGTATATTACAGTAATTATGTATTCGCGAGTTTGAGGAGTTAGCAAAGAGTTGGCAAGTGAGTTGGCAGTTTGTTAGTTGAAGATTGAAGGATCGTAGAATTATTAGGAGATTTTGCAGTTTGTCCATGAAAAGGATTACTGACAGTGGATCCAACGACAGTGATTAAATCCAGATAAAGATCTCCCGCACGATTCAAGTGTAGGATATGCTTCATAAAAGTACAGATATCGTGAGCCTTGTTTATTTAGAAGTAAGCTTATTAGTGTGCGACATAGTTTATATTGAGCGTGTATAAGCTATCGTGGAATCAGATGAGGGTTCGTAGTATTATCCCCGTGTTATTGAATCTCACTTCCGCGCTCTACTATCTGATCGGTTATCTTAATTAAATTGTAATTGTGTCAGATTGATATTTTGGTAACTATAAAATAGTTAGTGTGAAATCATGTCTGTTGATTATTCAGTTTCTCCCACACATCTAGCCGGGTCTGGGGGTAAGCAAGGGATTTCAGATGGAAGCAGGAACCGTCCGGCATTACAACTGTTTTATTACAAAATTCACAGTCCCTTTTGTGAATATAATCACTGTTTTTTAAGCAATTTTGTATAATAACTAAGATAAAATGCTCCAGTTTTTGTAAAAATTAAAGTATCTCTTATCTTGAAGGTCATTTCAGAATGGTACAGAATGGGCCACGTTTATGTTATTTTTTGTAAATGTTTACACATTTTTTCCCATTGTAGTAATATTAATTTCTTTTTCTCTTCTTATTTTTTGTATATTTTTCTTAAAATGTACAAAACAAATCTAAAATCAGAAAAAAAATCCCATATCTCCCTTTTTAAGAAAAAAAAGTTGTCGCAAGTCAAAACCTTAGAGCAGATACCTTAAAGCGCGTAATTCTAACTAATAGATCTATCGTTTTTCAAATACTATGAATAGGGGTAGTACAGTGCTTCTCAAAGTTTCAATGTTCGTGGCCCAATATTCAATCATAATTTTCATCGCACCCCCCTCATACAATAGCAATGTATTGAATTCAATAATACTATACTTTGATGCTAAAACTACGCGATATGACTTTAACCCCTTAAATAAAAACCGACGTATATAAACGTCTCGCTCAGCCAAAGCGTTGATTTCCCCGAACGTATATATACGTCTTTCCGAAGTACGATCTTTTCTGTGCACTGCTATCCATAAAATTATTCCGAAGGCTTTGGAAATAAATAAATGTAGAAAATTGCTGGCTTTGGGAGTGAATCGCTCAACTTTTATTCGGCAGTTAAGGGATTAATTATAAACCGTATTAATTATCACGATAAGTGTTAATTTTTGTATATAATTTTATACATGACAATCCCATGGGGTCACTGGTAATTATTAAACTTGCTTTTAACTTAATATTGTTAAATTAATTATAAAATACTTTGCGTAGAGCACTGATACATTTATAAGTGTAATATATGAGTGTAAATGAATTTTTTATTTTGTATCACGTCAGATTGTATTTTTTGCTTGTTTACTTTCAGTAAATTAACAATTATTTTAAATATTTTTTTGACTTCAATTTTTTGATATGCTCGAGCGCTTTATAGAGCAAGAGCCCACGACCGCCAGACCTTCGTTATTTTATAAAAGCTGAAAGTTTTTCTACGGATGTCACCAACACAGGTAAGAACGATCAGCGAGTATGGAGTTTGGATTGTGGTTACTTGGGCAGGTAACAGGTAGTAAAGGTGTATAAAATAGTACCTCACTTTCTATAAAGTATAAAGCTCAATTTTTTTATATTTTCTTCGGAATAACATAAGAAATCACGTCATCCATTGCCGGACACTTAGTATGGTTAGAACTCCCTGCCAGACACCCCTGAACTTTAAAAAAATAAAATAAACTTTCGTTATAGTATAAAAGCTGAATTTTATATATGTTACTTGGAGGCCTATAAAAAAATGTTACCCCAAAAGCCAGACAGTTTTAATGGTTTTTACATCTAGCCAGACACATTCAAAGTCCGCTGTCGCGAGTACAACGCAACAGCAATTCAAGCTGGTGTGAGTGAGATAGTGTTTAGTCTATTGCGATCGTTCCCCGCGCACCATCACTTTTATAAGGTATTATGTATTGAACTGTTATGACTTCAACCTACGTTTTGTTAATGATATTTGTACAGTTTTTTGTGTGAAACGAAAGTGTGTAACGAAGGTCAAAAAGACACAATAGTACGCACTCTATTAACCACGTGAACATTAGCCATTCGGCCTGCCGAATAGTTGGTGAAAGCAGATTTAAATAGCCACGCGCACAAACATTTCGTTATAGTTGATTATTCCACTGTTGGATGTATTGTAATTGTGCTCAGTTTTGAGAGTAAAAGAGAGTTGGAATAAAAAATGACGAATAAATGTTGATCTGAGCTAACCGCCGTAGTTTTTCTTTGAAAGCAGATTATAAGTGTAGTTTTAGTAAAAAAGATTATCATGGAAAATACATTAATTTGTTTCGTTTGTAATAAAAGTGATGGTAAAATAATATTGTTCTCAGAGGAAACATTAAGAAAATGCCGAACTGTTTTGAAAATCAGAAAAAAGTATAACCTAAAATACAAAGACATTATTTTGCCTGACGAATATATTGGCAATGGTTATCACCGAGAATGCTATAAGGCATTTACAGGAGTTATGAAAAAGTACTTAACTTCTAAACCTGTAAATTCTACAAAAAACAGTGAAAAACAAAAATCAGTCAGTGTATCTGCATACAATAGTTCTCCAACCCCGCCGTTGATACCTGAGTTGACCGCAGAACCATCTTGTTTACAGTCTTTAACAACAGAATCTTCAATATAATATCCCAGTCAAGTTTAATTTCTAATTTTATAGAATCAAAACCTACAACTTTTCAAGGAAATCGTCATTTACAGAATTTACCTACAGAATCTTCATCAATATTGCAACCAAGTTTAATTTTTGATTCAATTAAACTCCAATCTACAACTTCTCAAGAAAATATTGAAATTTTTGAACCAGATGTTAGTGATAATAATGATTCAACTGAGGATGCAAATATACTGAACGAAAATGATGCTAGTACTAATAATTATCAAATTGTTTGTGTGTTTTGCAACAGGGAACATAAGAAATTACATTCAAAAATGCTTCCACTTCATAAAGCTGATACCAACCAATTTAAATCTAGTGTACTACCCGACATCGAAGGTCAAGAAGAATATGCGGAATTATTAAATAAATTGAAAAATTTTTCTGGTCCAAAAATATCTTATCATACCGAATGCAGAGTTAATTTTAATAATAAAATATCCTTTTCAAAAAAACCATCCAGTAAAAATGATTGGCATTGTCATCGGGAATATCACCAATTAGCGTTCAATGAAATAAGTGGCATCATCGAGGAAGACGTAATTAAGAAAGGGCGCTGTTATTTATTAGTATATTTACATGAACTGTACATTGATTCATTGGAGAAGAACTATGAAGAAAATTCTGTTGAAATAAATTCTATTTTTACGGCACACCACCTAGAAGAAAAAATTTTGAAAACATTTTCTAAGAATATCAAATTTTTTACTATTCGTAATAAAAAACTAATAGCACCCAATTATTTACAAGCAATAGATGATACAATATTTGAAAACTTACTAACTGAAAATACTTTGCAAAAAGCTGCATTAATTTTAAGAAAATTAATACTGCAAATGGAAAAAAATAAGTTACCGATTAAAAATATCACAGCACAGCATTTAATGTCAGGAGAAGTTTCGATACCACCACAATTACTAGACTTTTACTTTACCCTTCTAGGTGGATGTAATAAAAAACGGAAAAAAAGCATGAAATGTGCTCGTCAAGTTCATTCTTATTCTCAAGATGTCATCTTTGCAGTCCATAATGGTCATGTGAAAACGCCAAAGCACATCATGTTAGGTATGACTTTAAAGAGCTTAACAAGCAGTAGGAAAATTATTGACATTATTAATCGATACGGTCATTGTATAAGTTATCAGGGCATCGAGGAACTTGAAACTGAAACAACGTATACTTCTTTTGAACAATCCAGTTTATGCCCAGAAACGATTAAAAAAAATCCTGAACTTTTTACTGGTGTGTCATATGACAATTTCGACCGTTTTGTGGAAACTGCAAACGGAAAGGATACTTTACATGATACGGTGGGTATTATTTACCAGAACATCGAGGCCAATACAACCGAAGAATCTGAGATGCCCAAAGAACTTAACATGTCCGAAGTGCTGATTACAAATAATGAAAATAATTTACCATGTACAACAAAAAAAAAGAAGAAGAACCTTTGAAGCCATATCTATAGAAGAGATTCCGTATCCTAAAAAACCGAAAATGACGAGTGAACTGCAATCAACCATTGATGATACAGAAATTATACTCTCAACAAACTCGCAATTATACACGGAAATTGACAATATATGGATGATTAGTCATGTTATGCAGCTACCTGACGTTCCTATGTGGGTTGGTTTCAATAGTCGGATTTATAAGAATGATAGCCCGCAGCAACTTATTTCTTATTTAACCCCAATCAATGCATCACCAACCAGTACATCTATAGTTCTAGAAACTATGGAACAAAGTAAAAAAATAGCTGAAGATTTACATCAACGTTGCATCCAGGTTACGTACGATCTTGCGATAGCAAAAGTAGCGTTTCAAATACAAGCTACGGAAAAACCTAAATTTGATAATTTATTTATACATCTAGGGCCATTCCACATTATGATGGCTTATTTTAAAGCAATCGGTAAAGTAATTAGTGACTGTGGGTTAACAAATGTTATGGTTGAGAGTAGTTTGCTGGCAAGTGGTTCTGTGAATGGTTTTCTTGACGGAAAGCACTTCAACCGCTGCAAAAGATTGCATCCTCTAGTAGCATTGGGATTAGAAGTTCTAAATTTTAAATCATTTTTACAACATGATAATATAACATTAACAGATGATATGATAGATGAAGTGAAAAGACTACAAAACTGTGAAATATCGTCATTTCATATTGAAAATGAAGATCTGAAAGAATTGATGAATAATTACAATATTTTCAAGCAACGATGTTTCAATGGTGAGCATGGTAAAACTTCACAATTTTATTTAATTTACATCAACCTTATACATCATTACTTGGACCTGTCACGGAGCATTCGCACTGGGGATTTTGAACTTTTCATATCAACGTTGCCTAAAATTACAAATTTATTTTTTATATGCAACCAACAAAATTATGCCCGGTGGACCGTAAAATATTATGATAATTTGCTGAAAGTTGCAGAAACCCATCCTGACTTATACGAAGGATTTAAACAAGGTTGCTTTGGTATCAAACGGACCAATAAACCATTTTCTAGACAACCGATTGACCTGGTATTAGAGCAAACTATAAATGCAGACGCTGCTAGAAGGCTCACAGGTGTTATACACTTCACTAATTCAATTTCGGCACGTCAACGGTGGGCTCGTAATCATGATGTTAGGTCTACGATTATAAGTCAAGTTTATCTAGAACTAGGACTGCAAACTCATCAAGATGTTTCAACAGACTTAAATCTCCATAATATCCGGAAAAATACCAAACAATTGAGACAATTTATCGCTACCTTCGATCAATTTATTAATCCCTTCAGCTCAGAAGTGCCCAAAGACCAACTGATAAATATTTCATCTGGAAAATCCGCATCACCACCAGTAGAGGCATTCCTTCTAAATATTGAAAAAAATGGAGATTATCATCGTAAAACATTTTTTTCCGAATGTTTATCAGATATCAACAGATTTGAAAAAGCTATAAAAAAAATATCCATTGACAATTTCTCCAAAGATTTTGAGAAAAAGAAGAAAGTTCAAGTAGGTGGTAAACTTCAAGAAGTTAAAATCCAAAGAGATTTATTTGGACGCATGCTGGGTATCTCTATGGATTACAATGTAGACATTTCAAAGATTTTGTCTTATCCAATTACCTCAGTACCCTTGTCCATGTGCCATTTGGATGGCACTATTTGTAAGACCGATAAATCTGCTCTAATGAAATGCCTAGAGAAAGAGGTCCAGCATGAGCAACCACATCATATAGATGTTCTAATAATTGATGGTTTTTTCCTATTGCATACAATGAAAAATGTTCCAAAAACATTTGGAAATATTTCAAAAAAATTGTTGCAAATGGTCACTCAATTACAAGCATCGAGAATTGACGTGATCTTTGATCAATACTTTAAACCCTCGATCAAAGATTACGAGCATTCCCAACGGTTAGAATCTGCGCAATTAGAGTACACCATAACTGGGCCTGAGCAAATTCGATCAAGTGACTTCGCGAAAGAGCTGAAAAATTTAAATTTTAAAGAAGCTCTGGTTGATTTTTTTATTTCACATTGGGCTACTGATGAAGTGGTGCCCTTTATTGGCAACAAAATTATACACATAAATTTCAGAAAATGCCATTCCTTCACTGTTAATGAATCCAACAAAGTTGTCTCAAGATTGGTTGAAGAGTTGTCATGCCCAGCACATGAGGAAGCAGATACAAAGATAGTATACCATGCATGTAACATCAACTATCCGGCAGAAATAGTAATCAGAAGTATTGATACTGATATTGCTGCAATAATGCTTGGTAACATGCACCACCTTAAAAATCAGTCGGTTGTTTGGATGCTTACGGGTACAGGAAATAATTTAAGGTATGTGGACCTAACCAAAATACACGCAGAGTTGGGACAGTTAATTTGTCAGAGCTTACCTGGATATCATGCCATCACAGGATGTGATTTTAATCCTGCATTCTTCAGAAAAGGAAAATTAAAGCCTTACAAAATATTAAAAAAATTTCCAGAGTACCAGGAAGCTTTCAAGAACTTCGGTAACAGCGAATTAATTGAAAATACAGATGAACAGCAAAACTTCTTTAATATTATTCAGAGATTTATATGCAATGTATACAATGCCGGTAATGCAATTGATGTTGATGCCGCTCGACTTCAAATGTTCATCGACTCGTATACAGTCTCTGATGTAAAAGAAGCTTTTGACCGAAAGAAGTTGCGAAAGTTTGACGCTAGCAATCTACCACCTTGCAAAAGCGAGCTATTGCAGCAGTTTCTGCGAGCAAACTATATATGTACCATTTGGAACAATGCTCATCTGAAAACTCCAACCACATATCAACCAGCCAATAATGGCTGGATATTGGAAAATAATAAATACCACTTTAAATGGTTTGAAGGGGATCAACTACCAAGTTATGTGAGTGATTCCCTCAAAACTCAATCAGGTATGTAATTATTATGTCTAATTATTGTACATAATTTTTTAATTATTCATAATTGTATAAACTTGCTTAATTTTTATCAGAAACTGATGGAGAATGCGATATTGATGAAAATCAAACAACGGACGGGAGTAGTAGTGACGAAGATGGAAATATCGACGACAATGATGAAAGTTTTAGAAGTGATTAAATATTTTTTTACATGTAATAATACTTTTTTGTACTTAGTAATAATAAAATAAAAAAGTGGCAGTTATAGAGACTACCGATAGAAGTGAAAACTTATAACTTTTAGTATTAAAATTTGAAATTTCATAATGTTTGAATTAAAATTATCAACATCATCTGGTTTTCACATCTATTGACACTCCGAGCAACTACTAAATGCATGTTTATATGGTTTTTATTTTTCAAATATATTACGGGCTGTACAAGATCATGACGAAATATAAATAAAATTCAATTGAAATAACAATTAATATACAATCATATTATTTATGGATAGTATTTATATTTACTTAAATTTCATGTACTTGATTTTTAACTTTATTTTAATTGTTTCCATCATTGTCATCATTATGTTAACAATACTTAGACTTTTTATACTTTCAATTATTTTATTTTGTTCTAAAAAAGATACAATAGGCTTATAGTAACTAAAGTAAGAAAGGGAAATGTTTGATTCAAATTTATTTAAGTATCGCTTAAAAACCGCATCGATCTTCGTTTTATATTTTGTAAAATGTGTATCTGAATTTTCGATCATTAGACATATTTAAATTAAGTGTTTTATTTAGAAATTCAATTAGTGGTAGATTTTTATCATCTGCAAAGTTAATATTGAAGTCTCCACTTAAAATCATCAGTACATTGTCATATTTTTCGCCAAATCTCTTTTCGAGTATTTCAGAACCTTTTTTTTTTTTGTATAAATCATCACGTTTTCGAATAAAATTTTTGTATCTGTCTCATACATTTTCCAGGTGAAATATAAACGGCAACCATTAATATGTATTGCCCATTCTCGGAATCGCAACGAGCGATGCACAGTATATACACGTTGGACTTTTCACTAAATCCATTCAACTTCACTTATAAGATATACACAGCACTATACGTCAGCTGTATAGCTACAGATATACTGCTATAAGTATGTCGGTGGCGCAAACGCACGAGATTTCACCCATCCAGAAAGTGTCTAAGGAGAACAGCACACTGCGCGTGCGCCAGTCAGAGCATGTCGGTGACGCGAACCCATAAGATTTTCCCCTATCAATAAGTGCCCAATGCCGCTAAAGAAGTTTTCACTTCAATAATGTTTAAAATATAAGATGCTTATGAACGTAATAAAATTATTTTTTCATTGGATTTCTTAAGCGATCGCAATAGACTAAACACTCTATCTCACTCACATCGGCTTGAATTGCTGTTGCGTTGTACTCGCGACAGCGGACTTTGAATGTGTCTGGCTAGATGAAAAAACCATTAAAACTGTCTGGCTTTTGGGGTAACATTTTTTTATAGGCCTCCAAGTAACATATATAAAATTCAGCTTTTATACTATAACGAAAGTTTATTTTATTTTTTTAAAGTTCAGGGGTGTCTGGCAGGGAGTTCTAACCGTACTAAGTGTCCGGCAATGGATGACGTGATTTCTTATGTTATTCCGAAGAAAATATAAAAAAATTGAGCTTTATACTTTATAGAAAGTGAGGTACTATTTTATACACCTTTACTACCTGTTACCTGCCCAAGTAACCACAATCCAAACTCCATACTCGCTGATCGTTCTTACCTGTGTTGGTGACATCCGTAGAAAAACTTTCAGCTTTTATAAAATAACGAAGGTCTGGCGGTCGTGGGCTCTTGGGCTATTAGTAGAGTTGTCACGCGCCCCACAGTTTGAGAAACGCTGGGGTAGTAATTTTTTTTTAGTTTAAAATGGAAAAAAAGGAAAAGTAGTAAGCCCATTGCAGAAAGTTTGCTTCATAAAATCAATTAAATAGTAAAAATTAATAATTAAAAATTTCTTTAAAAAAAGTAAAACAAAAAGGACCACACAATATGTCTAGCAAATCTAGTTTAACTGGAAGATATTCTAATGTGGCATTTATGTAAAAAGGCAAACGAAATAATGTAGAAATAGCGTGCATGGTATAATTTAAACATAAAAGAACATATGTAAATACACTTTTAAAAGGAAGATTATCTGGAAAACTTTTGTTCACAAAACTTCAATATTCCTTAAAAAATGCAAACGACAAAATCTTTTTCTAAAGAAATTTTTCGCAACGAAAGTAGGATTGTTGAGAAAATCGCTTTAGAATGTTTTGTAAAATAAATAAAACAACAAATCAAATGAGAAGAAAAAGAATAATAATGGTTTCTTAAAAAATTTCTAAATTTAAGGAGATTGGTCTTAAAAATAGGTAATCAATGATTAGATTAATAAAACGGTATGATTTAGAATATACGGTATTAAAACTTCATTTAAAATTTATGTTTCTTTCTTGTAAAAATGGATTAAATAGTTATACATTTAAACAAATGATAGCTTTCTTTGGTTAATATGTTTAAGTAAAACAAAATAATACTTTTAAATGATAAATTCATTATGTTTTCAATGATTTATCATTCTATTTTCAGTTTTATTCATTGATTTTGGGGAAGTGAACTCTATTTAATGCATTACCTATTTCATAATTTTCTGTTCTTGTAAGTAAAATCCATGATCAAATTGTTTTTTGTAATGTTGCTGTGCAATTACCAGACAATATTTTATTATAATTTATTTCATAACGCATTAAAAGAAATATTTAAGTCAAATGATTGTGACAGCCTCTTTAAAATTTTTCAATGTTGCCTTATAATTGTGCAGTACTCGAAAATATTAATAGAGACCATATTACATCTAGAATTTTTCGTTTAATTTTTTTCACCAAATATAATATAAAAGGGGGATATTTTATAATTGTTCGAATTCGAGTGTGAATCAAATGTTTGTATTTAAGAAAGAAAACACTGAGAATCGTCAATTTAACAAAAAACTTGCATTAATCTTGATTCAAAGATTAATGATGGCACGGCAAAAATATATTTCAGAAAAACTCTCGTTTCATTTATAAGGGAATTTACTTATTAGGAAAAATGTGTTGTTATAGAAGTTTATCTATTTGTAATTTCACATAGACCACTGTTAAATTTCGTAATACAATGTTGACCATAATGGTGGATTACAAGGGACCATCATTCTTAGTAAGAGCGACCTAATTACGCGATAACAGATTTTCAGTATTACAGCTATATAGAAGGTTTCACGAAGAGTTCCTTAGTACTATAAAGGGAAATTATATAAATTGCATGCAAAAACTTCTATCAAATTATTATGATTATAAACTGGCATTTGCTTTTATATTTTTCAAGAATAGTGGTAGAAAGGCTGAGCATGGAATTTAAATATTACAGACAACTAAAGTGTATTTTACTATCAGATTTGAAAGGCCGAGTGAAACAGATGGGATGAATAAGACGAGAATGTTTGGTTCGCTCTTTTGTTAATCACTTTTTGTGCTCTTTGATTTTCTTATTCTCTGTGATACTTTTAAATTTTACAGCGTCCAGTTTCCTTCATAAATTATGTATAGAAAAAGAAGTTAACCTCTAGAACACATTCCTTCATTTTGTCATAAATCCTTGAATTGATCATACCTCCTTATCATTGTCATTTTTCATACCCAATTGATCTTATTTATGTCTGAGATATATACTATATTGAGGCTGACTTGTTACAATCACTGTGCAAGAAATTTATTATAAATATAACTATATATGTCCGCCTGGTGCCTTAGAGGTAGCGTACCTTCTTCGTAAGCCTAAAGGTTGCGGGTTCGATCGTGGCTGGAGAGAGATAGAATTTTTTAATGCGAAAATCGTAGGCACTCATGCCATGTGTATGGTGTTCTCTTCGAGAGAATTCATCGACGTGACAGGTCTAATTAGGAGATCAGGTTATTAAAAGTAGTTTATTCAGGATCAAAAACATTTGCTCTATCTATTGTAGTAAACTTAAAAATATACTTCAATTTAAAAGCATTTAAAGAAAAAAATCATTCCGACCCGATCTCTTAGGTACGCGTGTCACTCTAACAGAAAAACATCTATACCTCCCTTCATCATCTGTAGTTGTATATTTAAAACACTTGATCATTTGCATTTAAGGTATTGCCAACTGCAGATGACTAAACGTCCACGGAAGGGGTTCAAACTAGATTCGAGACTCGAATCCGAGATTACAGCACGAAAATTGGAAAAGCATTAACTAGTTTTTATAAACTGTAACACATGTGTGGTATGTACAAGATGCCTTGAGTATCAATTTGGCTATCCTACTCTTGGTAAAAGTAAATCAGGGCAATATTTAGCATCCGACGACAACTTGAATTTCAATTAATTGAGGCATCAAAATTTGGTAGCAATAGCCCCCACTACCCTCACACTTGAGGGACTTACAGTGTTTTCAATGGCTTGTAAACCAAAATGCAGCCCATTTGAAAAAAATTATTATAATTGATAGTAAAAGGCCTTTTGAGTTTTAGAAATGTCTCCTTCTTTGGTTAACTCACTCACTAACGCGAATGGAGGTTCGCAATAATTTGGTTTCCTGAAATAGATAAAAAAAAAACTTTCTGAAAAAACTAGTATTTACAAAAAGTTTTAAATTGTCTTTGAAATATCATCTACTGTTACACTTTATCTTAAATATTAAAGATATTTTTATATATTACCTTACGATTGTAATAATCATCTGCACTATTAAAATCCGAAGGTAAACAAACCTATGTATGTATGTATGTATGTATCTATCTATCTATCTATCTATGTGCGTCTATCTTCTCACGAACCGCACCACGCAGAAACTCGCGGAAGGTACCAAAAGATTATGAATTTTCCGGGGAACCGTATTGTCCATTTAATATTCTGATATTCTAATTAGATGAAAAGATATTAATTAAAAATGTTAAAAAACTGGGGTTTTTTAGCTAACTTTGATGTGTGTACATTGTTGTAACACTATTATTGTTACATCAGTAACAAAAGCAGGCGTCGAAAATCGGTATTCAGCCGAACTTGAAATTTCATGACATTGCTCTATTGATTGAATTAATTCACTCTGTTTAAAAATAAATGCTTTTAACGTGTGACTAACTTGAAATGTATTATTAAAATCCCAAATTCTACAATATTTTACATTTTTTATAAATTTCTATGGATTTTCTTGGATTTAAATTCCAATAGAAAGAAAGTTACAACTATTTTTCAAGTAGATTGGTACATTGTATATCTCTCTTAACGCAGTCAAGTTAGACTTTGTTGGAATATTGTAAAACTTTTTAAAAAAATGTATAGAATTTTGTAATTTTGAACAATTTTTATTTTTCCAATTTTCGCACATAAACTATTTTTAAAAAAGGCACTTTTCCATTTCAAGGAGATATCAACGAAAAAAAATTGCTAAAATCACTAAATGTCAGTAATGATTAATTGTGATAAACCTACGACAGAATTGACCGGTTTGAAGGCTTATGGAGCATGCGCAGACAGCTACTTTCAGATACACCAGAACTGATAGTTTTCTTTATTTTCAAGAAAAGCAATTTAGTTAAAAACTTTAAAAGAATATAAGAAAATGCTGAAATGCTTTCATCAAATAATATTATTTACATTTTTAATCTTTATGCAGTGATATGAACGAATCTTTAGGTTTTCTTTCCCATACTTTTTTTTACAGTTACATATTTTTAATCGAATAATCAAACACACATCCAGATATAAGCAGTCATTTCCAGTGCAGGTTTATCCATTGGGTGCTTGAAGCGGGCGGCAAGGGGCCCGGGGACCCAAAAGGACCAGGATAAGCTGGACTTAACTAGATGTTCTGATTATAAATTTCGATTCTCCAGTGCCAAAGGGGCATGTAGATATTCTGTGCTTAGGGCACGTGATGAGCTTAAATCGGCACTGGTCGTTTCAATAGATAATGGTAAAAATTTTATTATTTATTATTTAATAAAAATGGATATAAATTAATATTGAAAAAAAAACAAATTACTGTATATTTTAAAATTATTATTCATTGCAAAATTAGTTATTTAGTAGTAAAATTATACTCTATCTTTTTTTTCCTTGTGGATAAAACTAGATCAGTTTTAAAATTTAGAAATCAAAAATAGAATTTTAAAGAAAAACTTAATCACTGGGGGGGAAAAAGAGAGAAAAAGAGCTGTACGCATGAAAAAGCCCATGTAACGCCGGGCTTAACCGAGGGAAACGGAACCTGTCTGTGTATAAAGGGGAAAAAATTAAAGACATTTCGGAAAAAATAATTTTAATGACATAATAAAGAAATCACACACATCGCGAATACACTATCACCCAGATATGCGGGCATTGAGAGGGGAAAATGAAAATTTCATTGGGATAAAGTTATACTCTCAAAAAGACCGTGCAACACCGGGCTGAGTGGAGGAAAAACATACACACCCAATGGAGTAAAGAGGTGAAAGATATTTAAAAAGAGGGAAATTTAGTGACATTGATACAAAAATCCCACACACACACCAGGAAATGCTGATACCTAGAGGGAAAGGGGCAATTTCTCTATGGGCATTTAAAATTATACACTCGTAAATGCCCGCGCAACGCCGGGCCATACAGCATGCTACACTATTAAAATCCGAAGGTAAGCAAACGTATGTACCTATCTATCTATGTATGTATGTATCTATCCATGTGCGTCTATCTTCTCACTTCCGCGCAGAAACTCGCAGAAGGTACCAAAAGATCGGGAATGATCCGAGGAAGCCGTATTACCCATTTATATTCCGATATTTCAATTAGTTGAAAAGATATTAACCAAAAACCTAAAAAAACCCGTTCTTTGATGCAAATTTTAAATTGGTCTCCATTGTTGCAGCAATGTTATTGTTACATCAGTGACAAAAGCAGGCGTCGAAAATCGGTTTTCAGCCAAACTTGGAATTTCATGACATTGTTTTATTGATTGAAATAACTCACTCTGTTTAAAATTAAATGCTTTTAACGTATGACTAACTTGAAATATATTATTAAGATCCCAAATTCTAAAATGTTTTACATTTTTACAAATTTCTCTGTATTTCTTGGATTTAAATCTTAAAAAAAAAGAAAATTATGACTATTTTTAAAGTAGATTGGTAAATTGTATATATATTTCTAGACGATGCTAAGTTAGACTGAGTTGAAATATTGTAAAAGTTATTCTAATAAATTAGGAAATTTCGTAATTTTGCAAATTGTTTCTATTTTTATGCTCTTTTCCACATAAAATTTTTTAAAAAAGGCACTTTTCCATTTCAAGGAGCCATAAAATTTGAACGAAAAAAATTGCTAAATTCACCAAATGCCATTAATAATTAATTGTTACAAACGTACGACAGAACTGACTGGTTTGAGGGCTTATGGAACATGTGCAAAAATACATCTTTCTGCTAATTACAACTGATAGTTCTCTTTATTTCTAAAAAAGCAATTTAAAGTGAAAACATTAAGAATATAAGAAAATGCCGAATTGTTTTCATCAAATACTGTTATTTATATTTTGAATCTTTTTTATGCAGGGAATGTGTGTGTGCAAACAAAAATGTCCTAGTTTTCTCTCCCATCTTTTTCTATAGTTACATATTTTTAATAGAATAATTAAATATACAGAAAAAAGAAATCTTTTTTATAGTTAACGGTAAGATTTTTTTTGATTCAATATCTAACAAAAATTGATATAACTAATTAAAAATAGCTGTCACAATTGCTCTTTAATATTCATTACAGAATTAATTATTTAATAATAAAATAGTGTATTGTCTTTTTCTTGTGGATAAAACTAGATTAGTTTTCTAAATCAGGAATCAAAAATAGAAATATAAAGAAAGATCTTATCACTGAGGAAAAAAGACTGAAAAAGAGTTTTATACAGGAAAAGCCTGTGTAAACGCTGGGCTATAAGCTGAGGGAAAAGATATCTGTCTGTAAAGGAAAAGAAATTGAAGACATTTCGGAAAAGAGATAATTTTAATGACATAATATAGAAATCCCTCACATGCATACACTCTCACCCAGAAGTGCTGGCATCGAGAAGGAAAAAGGAAGTTTCCATTGGGATTAAGTTCCTCGAAAAATCCCGTGCAACGCCGGGCTAAATGGAGGGAAAACAGACCCATCCGACTGGACAAAGATATGGAAGAAATTGCGAAAAAGTGAATTTTAATGCCAAATTATAGAAATTACACACAACCGAAGAAGTGATGACATCGAGATGGGAAGAGGAAATTTCTATTGGCAAAAAATTATACATTCGAAAAAGCCCGTTTAATGTCGGGTCATGCAGCCATAACATATGACACAATGACATAATATGGCACTAAAATTGATTTAAAGCAAACTGAAATTTTATGACGTAGCTTTTTTAATTTAATTCATTCACAGACTAAAAAAAAAGCTTTTAACATGTGATTAACGTGAAATATATCCTTGAAATCATAGTTTTACAATTACATATGTTGTGGTAATAATCCAGTTTTCAGACTTACTGGAATTTTATTGACTCATCCCTTCACTTCAATTGAAAAATAACTGCTTTTGATATATTATTTATTTGAGATGTTTTTTTTTTTATATTAAAAACACAATTTCTAAAACGCAAAAATCTATGTTTTTTTTTAAATTTAAATTTCGAAAAGAGATAAAACAGTTTTTTAAGCATATTGGTAAATTTTTTACCTTTTTCAAAGCATGCAATTTAAATTGAAACTGTATATTGAATAACATCTTTAAAAATTCACCAATTTTTGTAAATTTCTTATCTTTTGACATTTTTTATACATAAAACTGTTTTTTAAAAAAAGGTAGTTTTTCGTTTCGGTTAACCGTAAAAACATAACCAAAATAACGCTCAATATCGCCCCCTACTAATAATAATTAATGGTGGTAAGCCTACCACAGAATTCAAGAATTTGAGGGTTTATGTTGCATGCGCGGAAAGACAACTTTCGGAAAGTACGTAGGCAAACATATTAATTGTGTATGTGAGAAACAGAATAACAAGAACAGTTGTACACAAGAAAAATCCCGTGCAACGCCGGCCCATGCATCTATATATGGATGTAAATTAATATTTTTTAAAAAAAGTAAAACACAGTATTGTTTTTATAATTCATTACTAAATTATTTTAAAAATCGTACAATGGCTGCTTTCTATTGGATAAAATAAGATTAATTTTGTAATTTATTAATCGAAAATAGAAATTTGATCTTATCCTTGAGGGAAAAAAGAGGGAAAAAGAGTTTTATACTCTAAAATGCACGTACAACACCGGGTTAAACGAGGGAAAAGAAATATTCCTAATAAGTAATAGAATAAATTTCGGATAAAAAGAGAATTTTAATGACAAAAATATAGAAATCACTCTCTTAGAAGTGCTGGCGTCGAGAGGGAAAGGGGAAATTTCTATGGGGGTAAAGTGATGTACTCAGTAATAGCCCGTGCACCGCCTAGCTACTCTGACGGAAAACAGACCCGTCCGATGGGGCAAAGAGGTGGAAGAAATTTTGAAATAGGATATTTTAATGATATATTAAAATGGAAGTCATAAACACACCAGGAAGAGTAATTGCACCGAAATGAGAAGGGGAAATTTTTAAGGCAAAAATCTATACACTTGAAGAAGCCCGTGCAACGCCGGGCCATGCAGCCAGTTTAACAATAAGTGCTATTATTATTTACGAATGGTATAAATACGCTGACCTCTTTTACAAGAAAATTGCAATATAAATTCAACAATAAAACATATCTTCGCTTGATAGAATTTTTATAAAAATTTAGATTGTTGCTTAAATTTTTCTTATAGCAGTTTTTTGCAAAGCATGTTAGGTAACTGAAAACTTTTGTAAAATCATTTTAGAATGTGACAAGAAATACAATGTATAGTCACCACTTTTGTTCATGTTTTTATTTTCATATATTCATTTGTAGAAAATTGTAACGAGCATTAATCATGCATACCTTAGGTTCACTAATCCTAGTGTAAAATAGTCTTTCAATACTTTATGGTGAATTTTGGATTCACTGATGTCATTCCTTCTGAAGGTAAAAAAAGAAAAAATGCTCTTTTGATATCTTGGCGAAATTTTGCATGGAATTCGTGGTAACCCTATTTTGAATAGATATCAAAAGCGGTGATAAAGAATAAAAAAATCAAAGCAAGCAACCATCAGCTGGAAATATATGTTAGGATGCACTTCAACTGCCCAGTTCATGCAATTCTGACATCGTACTTAAGCTTGCCTCTCTCCGTAAGTACCTCTCTGCCCTTAAAATGAGTTCCCTAAGAATATATACGTGCCTCATGAATGGCCATTCTATCTTTGAATTTTTTTTTTTAGCGTTTAGTGAAGTTTCATTCACAAAAAAGTTTTTTTTATAACCGATGGAAAATATCCCATTTTTTTTCTCTTTTTTTTCTCTTTTTGGATTTATATTGATCTATATAGAAGACACTTTTCTGATATTTCTTTGGGAATTTTGGAATGAATCTGAATTTTATACACGGCGAGTTTAATCACAAATCTTGAAACTGAAAATAAAAATGTAATCAAATACTTAAATATAAATATGTTTGCAATTTTTATTTCAATAAATTAGTAATTATAATTGTATGGCAGATAAATACATTTATGGGAAGATGTATCTCATATTGATATAACTTTAATGTGTGATACGCAATTCATTGATTTTATCAGCTAGCTATACATGAATTTTAAAAATACACACACACATTGCTTAACTCTTTCTACTTTTATCAGATTTCAACGGAATTGCATTTTTCCACTTTTTCAATTTGGATCTGAAATCTATACAAATAAATAAAATTGAAGTGTCTGTTTGTAATTTCAAATTAGCAGCTTTTTACTAAATGCATTTAAAGGTATATACGGTACTTATATACAAAAAATCAATTTTTAAAATTTTTGTCTGTCTGTCTGTCTGTTCCGGCTAATCTCGGGAACTTCTTGTTCGATTTTAAAAATTCTTTCACCAATGGAAAGCTACGTTATCAGCAAGTAACATAAGATATATTTTATTTCAATATTCCTACAGGAACGGAAACTATATGCGGGTAAAACTTTGACGTTGCTTACTACCCGCCAAGTTGGCGCACAATTATGCATTTGGTCAATAATGAAAATTTTAATAAAAATTTTCTCACATTTGTAACAAATAACTGAAACATAGTAAAATTTAGCATCTTTACAAAAAGAAATTTTTTTTTGGTTTTTTACTAAACGTCTAACGTTTAATAAAAAACTCAATGTCAAACTCAAACTTTGAGAAATATCGCCAAGTTGGCTTAGAAGTTCTCTATTCCGACAATTCTAGAAATTTTAATGGAAATTTTCTCCCACGTTTTAAAGAGGGAAACAAAATAAAGTTTTAGCGAATTGCACGCGCGTGATATTCAAAATTCTATGGTAATATTAATTGACAGTTTCATAAAAAGTTTTGATTACTTTAGTAGCTTTGATTAGTTTGATTAGTTTTGAAAGTAATTATTACTTTGAATTTTTTTAACCTAATTATACAATATTCATATTTTGCAGAGAATTTTTTACTTATGCTGAACTTATATATTTTACATGGAGGTATTACTTTGAAGATATACTATGGGGGCATCCGTACCATGTCACTCGCCGAATAAAATTAGGGATCTTTACGCAATACTTATTTCATTTTCGGTCTTTCTAATCCTCAAACCGTTTATAATAAGTACAAAGACTACACATGGCGGAAGATATTTTGCGACGAAAAACAACCAAATATGCCTTTCAATGAACACATCTACAACGAAACACAATAAAGGTTTTCAGAATAGTTAGGAAGAAGCTACATGATTTTGGAATGATTCGCCCTAGACTTGTCGACGGAAATGGCTTCGATAATGAAATTATTTGAGAACTACGATTTTATAGCTTTGCAACATCCCAAGTAATAGAATTTATCCCTAAATTAAATCCAGAACAAAAAGTCACGTTTTCCAACAAGTGCAAAATAGAATCCGGCAGAGGTGCTTTCTTTTTTTCTCGAAGCTTCTGGAGGAACAGGAAAAACATTTTTGCTAAACTTATTATTAATGTCCATCAGAAAAACCTAGAAGATAGCAGTTGCTATGGCTTCTTCTGGTATAGCCGAGGGTCGTACTGCACATTCCAATGGTCGTACTGCACATTCCGTTTTAACATTATCGCTTAATCTTGTATTTGAAGATTCCCTCATCTGAAATTTCAGAAAAAATAGCTCTCAAGGCTGGATGCTTCCACAATGTAAGCTTTTAGTGTGGTATGAAAGTTCGGCGTCTCACAAGAAAGCTATAGAAGCGTTAAATCGGACTCTTCATGATTTACGAGATAGTACAGATATTATAGGAGGAATGGTACTTTATTATATTTTGGCTGGTGAATTTAAGCTTATGGGGAAAAGTTGAAAAATTCAGTCTGAAAACGAATATGAGAGTGCATCTTCATAATGACGTAGATTCGGAACATTATTCAGAGAAGCAATTGAAAATCGGTTATGGATGTTTGGACGCAAATGTTGGAGGTTATATTTTACTTTCAGAGAATTTTGTAATGTAGAAGAGAAAATGATGTAAATCTTATTGCTCAAATTTACCCGGGCTTGCAACAAAATTTAAATTGGGTTCAGTGGTTGCGCACAAGATCAATATTGGCACCTAACAATGACATTGTCCATAAAATTAACATTGAAAATTTAAACGACGTGCGGGGGAGGGGGAAATTGAAGAAATATTTATCAATGAATACAATCATGGATAAAGAACAAAGTACTTCATATCCCACGGAGTTCTTAAATTCACTTGAACTTTCGGGTGTACCCTCACATAAACTTCAATTAAAATTAAATGTACCAGTTATGCAAAATCTCGATGTTCCTCGACTATGTAAATGAACGTGGCTTTGGATTACAAAAATGATGCAGAATATACTTGGTGCCAATATTTGAACATATGTCATGAAAAGGGATAGTGTTAACATACCTCGAATTCCAAGTATCCCCACTGACCTACCGTTTCAATTTAAACAAGTTCAATTTCCAGTTTTACTGTTGCTATTAACAAAGCTAACATTTCAGGCAGCAGGGGTGCATTTGGAAAAGCAATGTTTTTCCCATGGCCAAACTATATGTAGACTGATCGGTGTGTCCAATGCCCAAATCTTCACATATTTGCAACTGACGGAAGAACATATAATATGGTATACAGTAGCATCTTAGAATAATATTCTGTTTTGAGTTCTTTTAAAGAGAAATTATGTATTAAACGTAGATACTTTCGATTTTTAAAAATATTAATAGTTTAAGTTATCGAATATTTGTTGTTAATTATTATAATAAATTACGTTTTCAGTTTTTTTAAACTAAGCTCAATTTTAGAATTTGTAAATTTGATTGGTTTCAGTCAAGCAATAAAAAAATTACCATATTGTATTATTTACTTTCTAATGATAATGCTTACGACTTTGACAGTTATTTAAAGACATCAACGCGAGCGGATCCGCGGGTAAAAGCTAGTTATTATATATGTCTCTCTTATCCATAACACAAAACTCACTTTATAATAACAATTGAAAAATTATTTTCTTACAAAGATTTATTTTGACAATTAGTGTTAATAATTTTTCGTAATCATTAATTATAGGAAATGATTCTTAATATTTATTTATATAAACTCGATTTGTGAAATATGACAAGAAAATATTATTCAAAAGCTTGATAGAAAATAAAAACTTTTTTTAAAGAAGTTACAAAAGCGAAATCCAATTTATTATTGTTACATCTGAATATTGTCGTTTGTTTCTTTTGTAATGTCGCCAGATGGCATTTTTCTCTCTTGGCAATGAGTCAGAGTTTAGTGAGAACTATTGTTAGTTTTGCGGTTAGTTAATATAGTAAGCGCAAGTAGATGCACATTATAATGCTTTTTGTTCCAATATAGTTTGGTAATAAATTCCTAAATTAGATCCACCGTTGTGTTATTAGTGCAATACGACATTTTTCATTTTTCATATAAAATAACATAAAATGTTATGAGTAATAAAAAACTTGTTCATATTTTAAGAAACTTTCGCATGACTGGACTCGTTCATTAGGTTTTTCAAAATTTTAAATGAATGTGGAAAAGAACTCCTGACATATGGGCATTTTATTAATATTTGTTAATAAAAACAGTGCGTCTAAATAATCTTTTGCACGCTTATGTATATTTTCTTTTCGATCAGAGCTTAGGAATTGAAAGTAATGAAGACATATTTATTTTTTTGCAAAGTAACTTTAAAGAACATTTTTCTCGTAAATAGAAGTGCTTCATGAGTAATTATACAAAACAGAGCCTCCTTCAGAAACACATCTAACAACAGTTCCAAAATTGAAATTCATTTCTCCTTGAATATGTTATTACTTATAATATGTTCAAGAAATAAAACTTTTGAATCTCAGAATTTTTTTCTAATCTATTTTTTAAAGTAGTTCTTCAGACAACTGCTTAGCTACCACAAACACTTTTCATCACACGTGATTTGCAGTCTTAAAATATTTGTTTTTTTTATTTTGTAGTTCTTCTTTAAAAATGGTAGAAAGTTAATGATTTTAATTACGTAATGGTCTTAGCAATAATTTCTTTGGTGAAGTTTCGTTTGTGTGCTCATTAAAATTTTTCCTTTGAACTTTATTTCATTTCCATAATACACTCCGTAAAAAAGTAAGACATGAATTTTTAAAGAAAGATAAAAAAAAAGTTTTGTTATTCTTTCTCAAAACTCCTTTTATGCGTAAATGTTTTGATTAGAAGAACAACAGTTGATGAGTTTTTGCACTATTTAAAATTTTTTTAAAAGATAATTTCCTTTTTGCTCTGAAAAGAGTGTAGAAAAGTACGACACTGCAATTTTAACAGAAGGGGAAAAAACCCACTAATTTAGCAATAAACTCTCTATACCCGTTTACTTTAATCAGATAAAAAAAACTCTATTTGGCATATCGAATCAAATACTGATTGTATTTCAGTTCACCAGAAATTATCCAAAACGTGAATGAGTGCATTCTTCATCTAATGTAATACTTTCCTTTACCACAAATCCCCTGAATAAGCATTGCCTAGATATTTTTTACAAGATTTATAACATTGCTTTTTGCTGGTAATGGTAAAACTCGAATAATGTCTTAAGCGAATCAATTTTTCACAGCATTTGCTGTAAAAATAGATGGAACATCTTGTTGATATATCCATTCATTTCTATCGAATTGTAACGCATAAGGTAAAAGCTCAGATTTTAACATTTACAAGTAATTTTAATGGCTCTGACAACCACACATTTAAGAACACTAGGCTAATTCCTCCTCCACATAGCCAACAGATAACCACATCATCAAACTTCATCCTCACATTTTGTGAATGAATAAAATTGTTCGCACACGCACGTCAACTTTAAGATTATGCCGGTAACATTGATAGCCATAAGGACCATCTAAATCAGAATGACAGAACTCCATTTAAGAATTCATGGCATGTGTTCTTTTGCTCAACCCAATTGTCAGGATCTGTGCATTTTCGAACCACTTTGGTTGATGTTTTCTCTTTTTCAACTGGAACGTTCTCTACTTGGTGTCTAGAGACATGCGTTAGTTCTGCTTGTATTTTGACTTTTGAAACTGGTTGTACAATTCTTTCCCTTACCCTTCAATAAAAAAATTCTCTTTCAATACGAAGAATCAGTTTTTGTTCACCCTTTTTTCTTAACGGATTTAGGATTGTCAGCTAGAAATCCCTTTACGACTAACTTTAAGTAGCAGGTAATATCTCGTATACTTTAACCTTATTTTAATGGGCTAAAATTTTCCTTTTTTGAAAGTCATATTCAAGGGTCTTCTAGGCATTCTCTAGAAAGAAAATATGTTATAATAGAAAGAAATATAACTTATAAATATACCACGAAGGAAAATAAGTAATTACTCTATTTTGCCGTATATCGTCAGATGTGGAGGAACACTACATCGAATATTCGAAGTGTCCATCTACTTTTTACAAAATTAGAAATAAATATCTCATAGTTATTGAAAATGAAAGAGATAGATATTAATTTTTCTCATATTTATCATAAGAAACTAAAATTACTACTAATAATACTAATATAATAGAATAAAATTTTATAAATGTTCTTAAAATTTCATTGTTTTACATTTTATAGAGTGTATTCTTAAATATTATTAAAGTAGTAAAATTTTCGTTGCGAAAGGAATATGTTTACATTGGTGCAGAACTCTGAGGGCCCCATTCTCGTAAGGGTTTGATTCTAATTCAACTTGCAAGTCGATGAAAAAATCTTTAGGGTAAACTTGAAAAATATGGGCTTCAAGGTAATATGGGCCCATTTAAGAAGATACCCGTATTAAGATTAAGGGTTTTGAGTTGATGCATTTTCATTGCGACGTTGGTAATGCTCAGGTATCATGGTGACTGCGTTATTTGTTTGTGTTGTGTCGTAGGGTTCAAATAAAAGCGCAAACAGACCTTCTAATGTAATTACAACTACTTGATACTTCAAATTTGGGTTGTTGTTATATTTTAGTTATCTTACTTAAAATTTAACACGCAAAATTAATTAATTTTACATAAAATCTATGAATAGCAGCAGTCTTATGTGAGTGTAGCATTCATTGGCGGAAAAAGGTAGTTTTGTTCCTTCTCCCTTCAACAGAAGTAATAACATTTATTGAATAAAGTCACTAGAACAAATATAGACCGTAAGATTAAGGGTAATATGGGACTACCGAAATTTGATGAAGTAAGGCTTTCCAATCCTACTCCCGGACTATGCTCTCTTCCTACACGTCCTTTGAACTCAGTTTCCTTCCCCTTCCTCGTAATGTTACAGCAGCACATGGCTACTGAATTCAGCAGCATCATTTAAGAAGGAGCTTAATCCAATTCGAACACTGAAAACATCCCGCAGAAATCCTGGAAGGCGTAAGAACGTTGCAAGAAAGCTGACAAGTGCAGAAGGTCTGGTTTCTACGAAGTAGATAGTTGCCAACTGAGGTCTCAGAGAAGGTGTAGGGACGAAAGGCAGAGCAACAGCAAGTACTAGCAAACATAATGATCCTACACTGTCCTGTTTGTAGTGTTTACTCTTATGAGGAAAAACAAAGACAGGGATAGGTGCAATGTCGTGGTTCTTGTTCAAAATGGTTCCATAAGGAATGTGTAGAGTTATAGGGTGACTACTTTTATTGTAATGAATGTAGCGTATGAGACAAGAGCAATTCTTGATTAATTGTTTTTTTCTCCTTAAGTTTATAATAATTCGTGTTAATTTAATAGTTTATCTGATTTTTACAATTAAATTATTTTAAATTTTGAGATAAAACTTTGGGTATTTTTTTAGACAATTTGTTCAATAACAAAGATTTAATTTTACTTCTTATCATTTTCCAAACATGTAGTTTTGTGTAAAAATGCATTTCTTTTTGGAAAATGTGAATGTAAAGGTAAAAGTTTCTCTTAACTTTTTTATAATGAAACCAGCCCACATTTCTGGCGATTGTGCCCATATTACAAAACATATTAGGCAAGTAATGGCAATTGCAGAGTTTGTTTTACATAGAGCAACAAGAGTTAGAAGTTGGTTTATATACCATTAGAAAGACCATACTCTATAGAACTTGAATTATCTTGATTTCGGAAAAATGGAAAGTGTTTAGTGTAGTATATTTTTAATTAAGTGTTTTGGTGCCCATATTTGCCAATTTTACTGTATGATATGCATCAATAAAATCACAAATACAAATAAACTACTAATTATTAATTTATCCTCTAACCTAATGTATGGCAAGATGATTAACTTTATATGAAGTTTATTTGTCCTAATTTCAGCGAATAGGCTGTTAGATACTGGACACTGGTTCTAGATACTGTTGTTCATATTCATCTATAATGAATCTCAGAATGAATACATTAATTGGATCTAGATCCTACTGAAACTTTGTCTAATTCCCTCTCTATAATTCACATTAAGTTCAATCGACTAGCAATATCGCCTAGTTATGAAGTGCTATCTACCTGGCAGTGCAATTACTATCAATCTATGTCTTAACGGCGCTTCACAATTGTTTATATAATACTTCAATCTGAATTTCACTGTTCCTCTGAAAGAAGATAACAGTTAAGCTTTCAATAAAACTTTCAGGAGAACCTTCGAGTTAGTTTAAGAGGAAAGCATCACGCGAGATAACCTGTTGCATATGTTATCAAAATATTATAATTAATCTTGATAATTTTCTCATATCAGAATTTAAATTTCATCTTTTATTTAGTTATTTTTTATCAGCACATTCTGTTCTTTAAGAAAACAATAATATATTTCAATTTTTTTTAAGTGAACTTGTATTAATTATGCTCCAAAACCATCATTTTATTGCGGTTTAACCTGATAATATGAACTTCACCTTCTCAAAATGTGGCAACAAACTAAGTTTAAGAGGAGCAGAGTGATTAAAAATAAATGATATTTTATTTTTGAAAATCACAAAAATTTATCTTTAAACTTAAAAGTTCAAAATAAGGCATTTTCCGCAATATTATCGGTTGCAAGATAGAATCAACATATCGTTGAGCTGTTAAAGGTGTATGCAGGATGATTAGAGATGACCTGCTTTCTTATGAGATAGCACCCCGCAACGTCCCACAAGAGGTTATGTCTGTATGCCTTTGTAAAACAACGGTCGATTGAGATCGCAGTCCCCAATATCTCCAGACACAAAGACGATGGTTAACTGCTTCAAGAGTAAAGCAGTAATACAAATCAATACATAAACACAATATGCAAAATAGTGTACTTTAAGAAACGTTTATTTATACTCTCTTCTTAATTCAACAACATTTATAAAATACTTTCTCTGTTTTTAGTTAATATCGAAAGAAAAACTTTAAGAATATTGTTCATTCCTGTTTTTCTAGTTGAAGGTAATCTTTTTTTATTTTAAGTTTTGTATATATTAGTTTTCTAGATAATTGCTCACCTATAAATGCTTATTGATGAATGTCACTTAGTATTCTATAAGAAATAAATCTTTTTTATTAATGCATTATATTCCGTGATAAACTATTATGTACAAATAAAAAGGATCACAGCAACTGCTTCTGCTATCTACTCTTGCTTTATTTTCAATCCTATTTATCTGTGAATTTTTTCTTACATGGAGAAGATAAGAGCCTTATTTTAAAAGAAAAACTATTTTAAATTTGATATTTTATGTGAATAAAAATGATAAATATATATATAAAACAATAATGGAATTATTGTATTTATATACTGCAAATGCTCAGTCTATTTCCTTCCTTTCATCTAAACGTATATTATTTTCATATGAGGCAAAGAAAAGAGGCTTATTTTGAATGAGAGGATTTTACCTTTCGTATGTATTGCCTACTTAAAATTTCCCCAATGTTTTCAATATTCTAAAGTAAATCATATTCTATATAGCCTATGAGATGAATGTAAATGTATTTCAGGTTAATACATTACAAATATTATATTTTGAATTGTTATAACTGAATAAGAGGATTCGAAGTCTATTCTTATCATCGGTTTCGTTCTCAAAGGTTTCGTATAGGTTCCTAGCAATAAATACAGGAAATCTATAAGATAAACCCATGTGAGTTATCTAGAAGTAAAGGAATATTTTAAACAAATTCTTCCTATAAGTTACATAAAAAAATTCAAAATTAGGAACAAAGGAAAACATATTACAGAACAACAACAAAATTTCTAATACGCATTAACACTTTCAGGGAACTCAAAAATAATTGTATCAAATAGACTGTCTTTTTTAAAAGAAAATATGTAAACATTGACTAAATGTCAGTTATAGAATCATTCACCCCCATAACTAGATAATGTGGAAGCATAAGCTGTCACACTGAATGAAAAATACATTATTTTGTATTATATTCCAATACACAGTTTTTAAGAGATACGATTTAGAATATATATATATATATATATATAAATCAGATTCACTTATTGAAAATCCTACTTTAATATGCGTCAATGATAGCAATTTTTTTTTTTAAAAAAAATAATTCAATTAGAATAACTTAAATAAAATTTCAATGAGGAAAATCTTTTAAAATTTTTTAGACTCGTATTTTACTCATGTGTATTACTTAAATATGTACATAAAAAGTAAATAATATTGATTTGTACAATTGTTGATAATAGTGTATTTAATATGAATTTTTTAATTTGTAACTGGAACTGCAGTAAATTTATAGGTAATAAAAACACTTAATACAAATTGTTCTTAAATATATTTTTCTAGATAAATTACTAAACTAATTTTTAAAGAGAAACTGAAAAGCTTTGTGAAATCCATTTATAATCTAATTGATATAAAAATGAATTTAATACCAGATATTATTAGTATATTTTTACATTTAAAATATCTTTCTTAAGCGATAAATTATTCCATAGCAGCTCATCAGGGTACATTTAAACAGAACGTAATTAATTATTTTATAGATTCTAACAAAAGAGTTGTTTTCAATGAGTTAAAGTTAAAATAAGGAACTCAAATTATAAGTAGTTACATTAATAAAAAAATAACAATCATTGGATTAAATATTTGATACGAGAGCTGTAAATTAAGTAATGACAACATAGATATAAATCAATTTTTAGACACAACTTACACGTACAATTTTATTACATTCCTACTATATCTTCACCAGCAAAGCTTATAATTCTTTGCCAAATATCAGGAAGCCATTTGAGACCATTGTTTAGGTGTTGATTGTTGATGTCAGTGACAGAGTGCCCTATCGCGCGGCGTACAGATGAAACACCACGAAATCATTGGCCTCGAAGAGGTTCTTCCAACTTCGGGAACCAATCGGACTCATGTCAGTTAAGTAGGGAGGATGTTCCAAAGTTCCCCACAGTCTCCGTCGCAACAGAAGAGTGACATTGTTTGAGACATAACAACGATCGTCTTATCGATGGCGATAATACGCTGCAGAAATGCTTCTCCTTATTTTAGGATGCCTCCAGATGAATGTCAGCCAGTGCATACAGGTAACCTTTTATGTACTTCGATGAATTAATGTGGAACCCAGCAGATAGTATCTATCCTCATGTTCAGACATTTCGTCATTACGTGCCGCACCATTTTAGGACTGAGACCAACCTCTAAGGCTAATTCTTGGACAGTCCATCGACGGTCTACGGAAAGGAGACCATTCAGGATGGCAATCTGATATTGTGAAATAGAGGGCCTACCTGTGTGTTGCAAGTCCGCAATTTAATTCCGACCCTAACGAAGCGCTTTAACCCACTGGGCAACTTTCCTATACTGTAATGCATTTTCGTCAGAAACTTCCAGTAATCCTGTAACATTCTGTGCATTTATGCTACAGGAAACCATGATTTTAAGCCTCGACCACTGATAACATTTTGAAAACATGATTTAGAGTAATGGAAACAAAATTCATTTTAAGGCCCACAACAACTACTCTTCTAACTATATTAAATGTTTTTTGCTCTCTAAATATCAACAACAATGCCATCTCACCGCTCCCATATTCTATTTGCGAATGACCGCTTTTCAGCTAGTTTCTAGGTTAATTTGCCACAATTTAATTTACAGCCCTAGTACACAATACTATAACTTTAGTACGTTATTTAGTAAGTTATTTGGATTATATTACTAATAAATCTATTTTTATAATTTTATCTTTACTGGAAATACATTGAAAGCATGACACATTTTAAACCACTCTGATTACGTTAACCATCACTTAATCTTACCTCATAATATTAGCTTATTTTACCTCAATATTTAATTAGAAGCATAATTTAAATTGAATATAATTCAAGAATAAATTAGACATGTATTTGCGAAATAGTAATAATTCAAAGTAAGTTAACATATTCAGAAAAAATACGGAAGTTTATGTCTTCTTCATAATAATGTCGTTTTCCATTAAAACTTCCATGCTTTCTTGAAGAAATATCATCTTTGCAGATATACATATCACGAAAGATCGCTTTTATATTTGAAATATTTTGCTCAGATGGAAATTAACTTTTATTAGAAAGAAATTAAGAACAGCACCAAGTTTATACCCCGTAGAACAAAATGGGCTTGTTTAAGGTATAAATCACAAAATTAAGCAACAAAATTATAAATTAAACAGATAAATTATAATTCAAGAAAAAAAAAATTACACTTTATAAAATATGTTATATATAAGTATATATGCAGATATAATATACATAAATTTCAGTTATTTCATTAAATTTTAAAATTTAAATATATGCTTTAGATTTTAATTTTTTCTTCTCGTTTTAAATTTAAATATGATATAAATTTCAAATTTTTCATTTAATTATGAATTTAAATTCTATTTATATTTTTAATATTTTGGAACTTTTATTTCTTTACTTCATGTAGTATATAAAAAAATATTTCAGCTGTTGTGTGATGTTAAGCTATAAAAATGGCAATGTTCAACTCAAATTTGAGCTGCAAATTCAATCTTAATTTTTGGCAAAGGCATTTTTAAACCTGGAATTATGTTATTTAAATATTGCAAAAAATTGATTAAAATGGATATCAATGTATTATTAGAAAACTGTGAAATAATAATTCCTTTAAAATTTTCTTTCATTCAAAAAATGACATTCAATTTCTCAAAAGCTGTAAGTGACTAGTCTTAAAAATGTAGAATATTCCATTAGATTAGAAAATACTTCGAATGAAATGAATCCACTTAAAAAGTAAAATATTAAAAAAGTAATGAATTAAATTTTTACTAAGAATTACTAGTCAAATGTACTCCATAAAATTAAAAAGTGCAAAAGACGATTAATGCACATTATTAATCATAAAACTCGAGTACTGAAAAAAAAATCGTTTTCATTTTGTCTCTAATGTTCGAGAATTAATAACTATTAATTTTAATTCTTCCGATAATGGTTCATAATTTCAAACATTTTCTGAAAAATCTGATCAGTTCATTTTTTATTTTAAGAGGAAAGGGATGTAAAGAGCATGTATTTGTATGGGAAAATAAATATATTTTTTTCAGAACATTAAGCAGGATCTTCAAATATACAATTACCTGAAAGATTTAAGAATATGAAAACACTATAAATGAAGACTATTTCCTAAAAGGTCCAGAACACAAACTCGTACACAGTGTTGTTGAATCGTGGGTTCGAGTCCTGATGGTCATGAAGAGCAATCTTAAACAGAAGCTGATGCAAGTTAAATATGTCCAGGTTCAAGGCTCTCATGTTGTTGTAGTGGGGAAGCTAGGAGAGTTGGATATCAGTTTAGGTGTCGTTTTCATCATTTGACCGCGTTTCAAAATAGCAAGTCCGTCCCAATCGCCCTCGTTCTTTGCATTTAGAATTTTAGATTTACCTTTAAAACTTTCTTTGTGAAAGAAAAAGCTTCTCTTTTCAGCAAATTCTAGTTGAATTTATTTTCAAAGAGCTAAAAATAAAGTTATCATTTGAGAAAAGTTCAATGTCTTGTTTCACCGTGTTTATAAACATTTCACATAATATAAATTAAATCAATATTCCATTCTTGTAATCAACAGAATATGTTAATATCTATAAACAGAGATTGTTTTCTCTTACTCCCGTACAATATTTGCAATTACTATCCATATACCGAGGAATTATATTTCAAAATATCTTTAGCAAGTAATTTATATTAAATAACAAAATGTACACATTTATTCCCATTTCATTGAAGGAAAACTCAGTCTTAATAGCTTGATGAACTATTTATTATAGTTGCATTGAAAACCTATTGAAATGTATACAGTAACACTGAACTTCTGTCAAATGATGAGAAGGACATCTGAACTGGCACACCACTTTTCAAACTTCCTCAAAATGCATATGCTTAATGGATTAAATGACATGTAAATGTTCCATATTTAACAAGCAAATAGTAATAAACAAATTATTTTACTGAGAGTTTTTAATGCGAAATTATTAACATTATTGATGAAATAAAAATATAAATAGTTTGAAAAATATTCATAAAAGTTAAGCAGATATGGTACCTTAAAAATCATTAAAATATCGAAAAAATTTTATGGCTTATTTGATACCCAGAATCTTTACAAATATGCCTGCAAAATTTCAAAGCTTTACCTGCATTTTTTATTAAATAATGGAGCAACGTTTCATGCTAAACAGAAACTACCACGCCTACATTTCAGATTATCTGCTAGAAAAGAGCCTCATAAAAAATGATTTAATTATTTTTCTAATGCGCATTAATGAGATTGACATTATATATGCAGTAATAAATCATTTTAAGAAAGAATTGTGCAATTAATGCAAAAATTCTAGTTTGTGAATTATTTACTGGAAGATCAAATGGATTTGGTCAAGATTTAAAAGTTGTGCGAGCTTTTTATGATATTATCATGAATGAAATTAAAACTTCAAAACGGATTCTCCCAAAGCACAAATACTAAATCTCTTTTTGATAACTCAAATAATTAAAAATCTAATTCGCAAAGAACAGAAAAACTCTCCCATTTTTAAATATTTGTTTTTGGTGATATATATATATCCCATGTATGCGAGATTCAACACTTTTATTATTAAAATATTTTAAGGTATTTATTTAAACAAATGCACATATACAGTTCTTAGATTTTGATGTATTTTACCTATAAATTGTTAGTTGATTTTGCTTTTATTCGTGTACAATATGCAAAGGCTTTTAAAATCATGGAAATAAAAAATAAACGCCTAAACATCTTTTGTACATGTTGTGCATTAGCTCTGAGCATGGAATTAGCTCTGAAGTGTGTGTATTTTTTTTTATAATTATTAAGATAAAGTTTTATGAAATATTGATCTTTCATTCGTTTTTTTCTATATATTCATTATGGTAGTATACTGTTTAATTGTTCTACATTTGTGCAATTTTTTAGGGTAAGTATTTTTAAGTAAGCTAATAAAGATTTTATAAAAGTTTCAGACTATTCGATGAATATTTTATCGTACTAATCATGAAATGAAAACTCCATACTCATATATTTCTCCATGTTGAATTTTTGTTCATATACTGTTATTCAAAACCCTAAGGCTTTTTTGATAATGTAAGCATGGGTTTGAAATTTTTTTATACATGTTCCGAAATACATGTTTTGTAAAACTGCGCATGGAATTAGCTTTAACATGTTTAGTACTTTTTCTAAAAAATTTCAAAATCAACATTAATGTTTATTTGGGGATTTTTGGAAGCGTTTAACTATAAAAAAATTAATAAAAAATTAAAGAGCAGCAGCAGAAAAAAACCCATGCACAGTTTTATGTAGTATATTATAAGGTATTTGGAAAAAAATTTTGAAAGAAAAGAGACATATTTAAAAAAGCCTTAGGGATTTAAAAATGCTTAAAAAAGCTAAAAAAATTTTAAATTTTTGCAAACATTTTGCAACAAATTAAAAAAATTTTGTATGGAATTATTATTAAATATTAAACTTTATGAAATACAATTAAAACCAAATATCAAATATTAAAAGTAAAAAAAATTGCGAAGATGGTACCATATCGCCTTAATGGCTATTAATTACGAAAGTTATTAAACAAGAGATCAATGATTGGCATGGCCAAGGAATTTTAGCGCGTTTTTCACATGTTGTATTTTACAATAATGCAACTAATGAACCTTTTACTAACAGAAATTAGTACTATAATTTTAAAAAAATTTTTTAAAGTTTTTAATTTTTTTAAAAAGTTATTAAATTTAAATATGATTCGGCTTATCTAGGGCACAAATGCGACCAAATGCCGAAAACCCGAGGTCAATCGGTTAATTATTGGCTGAGAAAAAGGTACGGCAAAATATGTAACGAAGACGAAGACAAAATTTGCGTCCTAATAGCGGTTTTTTTCCACTACGTGGAAAACGCGCTAAAAATATGGATTAAGTAACAGACATATAATCCTTCGAAAAAATTTTAAAATTTCGATATAATTTTATGTATTACCTCTTTTTATTCCACTATATATTGATTAATTTGATATATTGATATAATTTGATTTGATCTTTTATTTAGTATCACTGTAATGTAACATGAGGGCTTTTTATATGCTATTATTCCTAGTTATTAGTTTTACATAGTTTCATCACATGTATTAGCAATAAAGTGTTTAACACCTCCTACCCTTTTTTACTCGAAAGAGATGAAAAAGATGGTTTCTGTATAAGGCTTCTTACTTTTGAGTCATTTTCCTAAGGGAAAATGACTCAAAAGTAAGAAGGGAAGGTAAACTAAATGGGTGAGAAAATTTGCACGCAAAATATGTATTTTCGGAGCAATAAGTTCCAAGTAGAAAAAAAAATTTTATTTTTTGTTTTACTATATATATATATATATATATATAACGGAAATTACATTTTACATAAAAAATGTATATATACATATATATAAATATATATATTACCACATACATTATCACTATTAGCTTATTATTATTAAGATAACGTATGCTTAGTTTAGTTATAAAAAACTACCAGGTGGGGCCTTTGTTTTTTGCTTCTATGCTTCAACATAAACGCGTAATTTTGCACGCGGTTTTTTACTAAGATGTCTTCTCTTTAAAAATCTTAATGGTTAGCATATTTACGTGTAAACTTTTACCTTGGTTTTTTTAGAAAATGTTTTTTTCTTAATGTTCACCTCTTTATGAGCAATCTTTCTATTCTCACTATTCATACATTCATTTTATTTTACACTCTTGTACTCCTCTCATGTGCAGATAGAGTTTGACCTATATTTTCAATTTAGTTCTGTTTTTTCTATCATGTCGAAATTTTCTGCTGTACGGGGAAGGTGGATCCATATAAAGTGTTGCTTAACACTAATTCACTGGCCTATTTCAGTGGCAGTATTATAAATCATATTACGTCTCCATTTTAGTCCAAAGACTATTTCGGTATTTTCAATTTTAAGTGCTGTACACCTCTTGTTCCTGTATTTTGTGTTTTTTCCAATTTTAGTACGATATTCTTTTGCACCATTTATTTTACCTATATTTTGGTAGGTTTTGATACGTTTCTTAAAATCTAATTCATTCTTTCTTACCTTTGTAGCAATTAAAATTTGTTTATTATTATTATTTTATTATATGTATGTATTAAAACAATTAATTTGCAATGTATATTAAATATATTGCCCTTAAATTTGTAATCTACGCTTAAATGAAGATTACAAAAATTAATTGAATGATTTTTATTTAGAGATTATTTACGCTATAATAATTATCTTACACATTTTGAGTTAGTCATGCTTATTAAATTATAATCTAACTAAACATTTAACTGCACAGATAAACGGCGTAATTAATAAGATTAATAAAAAAGAGAAAGAAAAAAAATGTAAAATTTTATTAATCGGGAAAAGTGCTAACAGCATATTCATAAAAGAGCTTTGCTTCATCTTTGAATGACAATGTACAAATACTGTGAGGATTTTAAATATTAAGTTTTTTTAAAAGCCCATCTTTTGCCTCCTACTTTATACATCTAGAATATTAAATTAAAAATTTTTATCGCAGATTTGTTAGAGATTACCCCGATATTAAATATTTTATGTTTGATTATGATCTGATCAGGGTTTCTTCAGATTAGTTATGCTATTCATAAAGTCAAGCTTTTATGTGGCGTATATTATAAGAAATCGGCACGGTTATCAATTTGGATCTGATACTCTTGGAAAAATTAAATGACTACAATATTTAATATTCGACGAGAGCTTGAATCGTATAAATTCGTGTCAAAAATTATGTATTAAGAGCCTGTACTAGATAGTGCTACCAATGAAATGGCTCTCTAATTTGGGGACTTGCCGTGTCTGTAAAAGCTATACTGTCGAAATGCAACCCATTTGAAAAGAAATGTATAACATACTTGTAAGAAATAAAGGAAACTATTCCGTTTTGATACTTTTTTAAGCAAACAGCTCACCAAAAATGTCATAGTTGTTACACAGTGTTCGCATTTAATTTCATATGTCTTATTTGAATTAAAGTTAAATTTTCCCCATATTAAAACACATTTACATCAATAAATATATATCACATATATTCTTCAACAACTTCTATTACTCTTAATAAATCTGTGTACTGTAATTCTGGTGTTACTGGGGAAAAAATTCAAATCAAAAATTGCTACTAATATTAAATATATAGAAGCAGTTCTCAGATTTTCTAAATACAATTTCAAGAAATATATGTAAAAAAAACTTCTTATAAATGAGCTAACTTTTGGTATAGAGGGTGATATGACTATGTATTGGAAAGATAACTTTTTCACTTCCATATTCTTCGAGAAAAATGAAATACAAAAATACTTATAGCTTTTAGACTAAGAAATTTGTGAAGAGTATATCTAAGAAACTTTAAAAACCTCTGATTGTATCATTTCATTTAAATAAAAATTCAAAATATAAAAATTCAAATTTGAAATGCATACATACATAAAATTTTATTATAAGTAACAAATAAAAAGATAAAATTAAGAGAGAGTATTATAAACAAAGATTTAATGTTGATGCCATGCATATAATTTTACGTTTCGAAAAGTATTTTGTGCTCATAATTTAAATTTTCAAATTATTTCGATATGAAAACTGAAGACTTCGAAATATAAAGCTGTGAGTAACTTTCATGGCATAAATTATCGCGATAATCTCAGTGTACATTATTGAAATTTATAATTGGAACAAAAGAAAATCTTAACGTATAAGAAATAGATTGTTAGATTGTGTTATAATTTAGAAACCATGTAGTTGAAACATACATAGGCACATGTGCACAAAATTGAAATTAAATTTTCCAAAACGTTCCAAATAGAGTAAACAGATGGGCATAAGTTAAATTGAATCGGTCATTTAGAAAACATTTTTATCGAAAACCTATTTGTATTTCGTCTTAGTAAGACCTAAAACATATACCGTTTATATAAAACTAGGGAGAATATCAGTTTATTTTGTAATTATAATATTTTTACTAGGATCTTTTTTTATGGTTTTGTAGGAAAGGTATTTAAATAAAATAAATGTCAAAAGAAGTATAATTTCAATAACATTAATTTTTCTTGAAAAAAAAATGTTTCGTTACAATTTAATTACAATGGCAAGATTGTAGGTTTTTAATATCTGTGTGTTAACTGAACTGTTGCAAACGCTTTACGATCTTTGTTTGTATTTCGTTTAAAACAAACAAAAATGAAGAGGCAATATAAAGAACCATAGAAACACATAAAGCTGTCACCCTAAAGCGTTAAGCCATTACTTTGTTATAAATGGGGCCATTAGATTTTGTTTCCTTAAGAAAAGAGAGAAGGACTTTGAAATCTGATGCTCACAAGCAAATTAGAATTCTGCTTTCGAGTTATCCTTTTTTCTCTCTGAATTGTCTAAGAAATTGCTCTACGCTCAATAGAGAATGTTATCATTTATTACTTTGTAATAGGATGCCAACTTTATTTTCGGATCGATTAATATTTCATCTTATTTCATAAAAGAAACATTAGGAACTTTTGAAGGTAAAATGCCTTCTACTGAAAACAAACTATTACAAAAAAGTTACAAAGATAAATATAACTCTTAAGTAGATAAATATTTTTAATCAAATATTATTTGGATTCCTTTGTAAAAATTTATTTTGATTCGTTTCTTGAAATATTCGTTATTCTTGGATTTTTGAATTTAATCAAATGTGTATTTTTGAAACAATTATGGCACTTGTAGTGACAATTCAAAAGAGTAAACATATCGTTCAATAAACAAAAGCGTTTTTCTGTTTTTACTCATAACAAATAATTCTTCTTTCGAATTTATTTGATTTTAGAAAACACAAAAAGGCATTTAAAATAATCGAAATTATTTCATTGAATATAATGCCAGTAGTGCACTAATTCTGTGATTTCCCTAGAGCAATGGTTGGCAAACTTTTCAACAGAACAGCCAAGCTGTAAGAAAAACAAGATAACTAAGGTATCAAAGAGCCATTTATACTAAGAGTCACATATGCGCTCAAAGGAGGGGAAGAGAAGTCTCTGGTAGTAGTCACAACTGTTGCACTCCAATTATAAACCTTTACATTAAGTACATTTACCAATCCTCTCAAAATTAGGAATTTTCGAAGATATTTCTAATTTTGAGAGGTGGCCTAATTCCTATAGTGGCTCAATATACAAACAACCAATGTCAAAAGATCATAATGCTTGGATAAAGATTCCAAACATCGTGAAAAAATGTTCCTACGAATAATACAGTTATGATTTTATTTTGCAATTTCCCGTGTTACACTAATGATTGAAATTGACATTTAATATTTTTATGGATAAACGCCTCAATTCTATTCTCTTTTTATTAACTCTGAAACATGTCACAAAATACAGAATAGCTTTTGTCACTTTTCTTGGAGTTTTATGTGTATTTCTTTTAAGTATTCAAGAGTACTCCTTAAATAAATATGCAAAAGATGCTGGAAATTACTTAAAGGAGTGTCTTCCCATCACAGTAATACTACCAATGAATTCGATTTTTATTGTTTTAGAAATTTCCTTAATATTTTCACTGATTTCGTTCGATATAATGTCAGTAGTGCGGTAATTTTGTGCTTCTCATATTCATTCAGAATGACTCTTTGTTTGAAATTATAGATAAGAAAAATGGATGACTTATTAGCGAAATTATCTTTGTATATATTTTGCAAAATATTTTATTGTACATTTATAATAAGTCAATAGTTCGGAATAGAAAATTTAGGTCTATGAATAATAATGAATAATGTGCTTTATTTTATTGAAAAAGTATCCTTTTTAAAAATTCTACTCATTTGAAAAATATTTAAAACTGTTTTGGTAAATATATGTCACTTTTTCATCTTCAATACATTTTTAGATTAAAAATGATTTCAACCCTGTTTGTCATTACTTTTGTATTTTTAATGAAACCTTCACATATTATCAAATATATTGATATTTTGTTGCAGCTAATAAATCTTGACCCTTCTTTTTCGAAATATTTTCACAGTATTTTGTTTGTTCTCTTTCTCTCTTACTCTTTGCGCACTATATTACTTTAATATTATTTATCTCAAATTTTACGAGCCTCCTAGTCAGATATATAATTTTATGTATATTTTATTCTGTTTAAAGAGGAATAGAAATGTTTTAGAAATATGATTAATTATAATATTTTAAGGTGAACGTTTGTGTGGAAAATTAGATATTGTACCCTTACAAAAAAAATGTTTTTTCTTACATCCCAAAAAAACTTGAAAAATACATTATATAAAAAGTTTTATAACGAACAATATCTAAAATATACCTTAAGAAATTAATTACTTTTCTTCAAAATTGATAGACACCTGTTTTAAGCAAATAAAAATTGATAAATCATTTGCTACTCTTTTGAGATATTAGCATCATTAGATAATCACGCATTTTGCCTAACAGGCTTGTTTGAAAAAAATTGTAATTTTATATAAAAATCTATTAGTTTATTCCTTATATCTGTTATTATTTTTAACGAAGGTTAAAAGAAGCTTAAAGAAGAAGGAATATTTTAAGCAACAATATTTAAGCGCATATAAGTCTCTGAATAGAAAAAATATTTAAAAGAAAGTTTGCTTCAGGAACAAACTTATCAAACGGCATTTTTTCAGAAAGTCATCAGGATGTGAATCTAATTTCGTAATAATTATTACTAAATATTTGAGGCATGCAAGCATTGCTTCACAAGGTAAAGAGAATAAAATGTTATAACTGTAAGAAAAAAAAGTGAGAAAGGTTTGATTAGTTACTGGTAAATGATAAAAATATTGGCTAAGTACACACAATTATCATTTGTACCTTGCGTGTTCTGAAACAGTTTACCTAAGGTTAAATTTTGAGTAATAGAATGTTTATAAGTATGTGATTGTGGAATGATATATAAAAATAATCATGCATATTGTAAATTTAACCTGAAATATATTCCTGCATTTTACTTGAACATTCACAATTAAATTTATCATAAAAATAATATTATTCTACCTTCTGATTGAAGGAAGATTTTGAAGTAAAGAAATACTACAAGAACTGCACAATTTGACAATGCATAGAATAAGTTAAATTCCATACAAAGTGAGAGAAATTATATCAATTTTTACACATTATGAATTTAATCGTAAATACCCACATGTATGAATATATTAGACTGAATGAAGTACTGACATAATATATATGAATGTACTGACTATCCAACTTGTAAATTATTTTATCACAGATGCCTAAATTTGTATTCTTAAAATTATGCAGATTTATTCGTTGGCTCAAATTTTTATTTGTGTTTATTCATGAATCTGAATCACAGAGACGAATATTTAATCGAAAAAAGATTTGTCTCATACCTCGATGAAAAAAACCAATGCATTGAATGACAAAGGAAAATTCCTTTTACTTTGTATAATCAGAAAATTGTTTTAAATTATTCAGTAACAGGAAAAATATTCTTTTATATAATAAGTATTTAACTCGGAATTAATTGAAAGTTCGTAAAATATACATCACAGCAACAAATGTCTCTAATTGCACTATTACAATCGGAGAAAAATACCAAAATATTTTTAATAAAGCCAAATTATCTTGTACTTTTTTCTTTTTTCCTCTTTCCCTCCCTATTTCTTTTTCTTCTTTTCTGCATCTTTTTATTAACACTCGGGAAATAATATTTTGGTTTCTAATATAGGGAGTCTCTTGGTTACTGAAATGAACTTCCATTGGAAAAACAATCTGGTTTAATTAAAATAGTTAGAAATAGAAGGTCATAATTACGGAAACATCACAAAGGACAAAAGCCAACATTTTGTTATTTTTTACATCGATCAGGAAAGTGGCTCCATTTTTACCTAATAAAACATTCTTAACTTTGATATTTATGTAAGAAGCTTGTTTTATCAATAAACACATGTTTTTTTACATTATTTCTTTCATTAAATTCTAGTTATAAATCTTTTTTCAAAATTTTCTATATATGTTACCGTTAAAGTGTGAAATCCGTTATTTCATAGAATAACCAGGTATTTCATGAAATAACTGGACAAGTCAGTTAAAGTACATAAAATTATTGAATTCTATGGTTTAATTAGGTATTCTATAGAATAACGATTACTTGATTGCTAAAGTATAAAATACAGCACTCAAAATTTTTTAAAACTGATTTTAGGTACTTTTAATCAGTTTTGAACCGCTTAAAGCTAGCTACTTTTCAGTGACGTGTGTGTGTGTACACTTCATCCTGTTGCTTTTAAACGTAGAATTTAGGCGGTGTATTTATGTTAGCGTTTTACATTTTGAACTATTGACAAATATTTTTTCAACCTGTTTTCAAGCAATGATTTCTGCAAGAAGAGAAGACTAACTTGTAAATAAGAAAAACTCGATGCGAGATATCTGAATCTGTATTAAATAAGCCTGAGACAAAGGAAAAAAATGTGTTGTACTTATTCATAAAAAAAAACACTTACTAAAACAACATAGAAAAAAGGACTACGTGACTATTGGTTACTCTAGCATTATGGTATCCTTGAAGTTCAAGGAGTGGAAAAGTTAATTGTGTGTGCCAGTAACAGATGCAAAACATATTTTTCCCCTTTCTCTGTTTAACTAAAGTTAATAATATGAGCAATAATAAGTTATACCATCTGCTTTTCCTTATTGTTTATCAATTAATCATCCATAATAGGGATAAATGTATTTTTCAAGAGGTTTTAGCTATTTATGATCAATTAAGTTATAAAATAACTTTGAAATTTTTTATTTTCAATTTAACGCTTAACCAGCAGTTAATCTATAGAATAGATAGTTATTTCATAGAATATCAAGGAAAAGTATAAAATCCCCCCCCCTATTATATACTTTAACTGGATTGCCTAGTAATTTCACGAAATACATAGTTATACCATGAAATAACTGAATTATATACTTTAACGGTAACATTTACACACTAATTTCTGCACAAATGAAATAAAATTTAAAAGAAATATGGCGGTGAATTGTTTATCCTTTGAAATTTAAAAATATTTAGTAAAAGTGTTTGTTTAACAGCGTATCACAGATGGTGCACGAAAGGAAAATAATGCGTTTATTTTCTATTGAAAGGCACGAAAAAATGTAGTATCAAAGTTCAATGTGAGATCCGCATCAATATGGAATGTGACACATTATTTTAACTATACAGCCACATTGGCGATGATCCATATTTAAAAGAGTCGTATTTATTAGTTCTGATGGGGGAAGGGGGTCAACGAAGCTCATTGCTTTAACAAGATAGAGAAAAGTAGATGAAGAGTTGTAGAAGCAGTTTAAATGTAGCAATACTTTTCCCTATAACATCTCAAATATGATTAATCAAGAACAGAGAACAAGCTGTCTAACCCATAAGTATGTTTCTCTACGAAGAGAGAACATTATGTGCTGCAATATTATCGTCTCGGGAAAAAAAGACAATTGCACCTACGTAAGATAAGCAGTCGACTCAATAATATTGTCTTTATATATAACCTGAGGGAAAAAAACGTCGTTGTAAGAAATAAATATGCAAATGCATAAAATTCCCTTGTTGTGTTCAATACAATAGGCGAAAATTGAAAATCCTCATTAATTTCAAAACCTTTGTGGAAAAGATGTTCTATGTGTATCGACAAAGATAAAAATAAATTAAAAATAAATTTTTAGGTTAAGTACTTCCATAAGGGGAATAAAATTTAGGTATTTAATTTTTTTCATGTGAAAACAAACCAAAGTAAAGAAAGCTGGTCTTTTAGGGCTCTTTAACATTTCTTGCGATGAAAGTACAACTACTAATTAGTTTTAAAAAAAACACATAAGGTACATTTAATAACTTCTTTAGTAATAAATTGGTAATTAAAAGGCAAAAACCAACTGTCAAAATTAAAGTGCAAGACAAAGTCGAAGACAGAAAAAAAAAATCTTAGATTGAACTGCGGGGATTAGAGATGTAAAGAAGAGAGAGAGCTGGGTTATACAATGCTGTAATGTTATACTATGCTATTTAGTACTCACCAATTAGTAATAATCACTTTTGATAATTTATTTTATAGTTAAAAAATTATTTTTAATCTAAAATCATCTAACCCAAATCAAGTCTTTCGTCTTTTTATCGAAAATTCAGCCCCTTTGTAATAATATTAAGTTCTGAAATCATTATTATTTTTTTTTAATTATTTTTCTCCAAATTTTTATACTATAGAACAACTTTTCCGCATAGGTAGGTTCTGATTAATAACATTTTATTTTCTCCGTATAACCAGGATTTACCCAACTATGCAATTGATCTTTACTTTGGAAAGTATACATGAAAATGTTCTATGCTGTCGGGGAAGAGATATTTCTCTGTGCAAGGGTCACTTTATTAGCCTCAATCAACAAAGAAAACGACTAAAGCGATCACTGAAATTCTCATTATCAAAACCTGGAAGTAGATTTGTGAACCACAATAGTTGATACAAAATGTTAAACTAGCGAGACCGAAAAGCTCTTAAGTAACTGGTGAATAAAAATCTTAACAGCAACTGTTAAACTTATGAGCCTATTTAATAATGAATATTGGTACATTTAAAAACGAAAGAAGCAACAAAACTCTTAGGAATGGAACTTTACAATTCAGATACTTTAGAAAACCAATTACTTTGCTGTTAACCGAAGAAAAATGGCTTTAATTTACTTAAGAGCATAAAGCAGTGAATCTCAAACTTTCAATATTGTCCACACAATTTTCAATTATAATTTTCATCACGCCCTCCCCCCTCCCCAAACAACAACATTGTATTGAATGTAAAAATAATGTACTTAGACGCCGAAATACAATACGACTTTACTTAAAAATAACACAAATTATCAAGATATATTAATTTACGTATATAACAAGCTCAAGTAAATTGGTCTATCCTGTAGTGAAGAAAAGTCATGTGCCTAAAACAGAAAAATTGCATATCAGGGCGAGAAATGAACCTTGCGATGCAATGGTATGGTTCTTTCTTGTATGTTTTCCACTGAGCCGGCAAATAGAGTTAATATTTTTTATCGGAAATTGGTTCAATAGTCTGATCTGGAATCATAAACATTATGTGATAATAAAATGAAGTCACTAAACCACTTAAATGTGATTAATGACCAGGTCATCCCATCAATTGATTTGTTTCTTCCTCACCGCGCATAAATTATTTATAATTTGTTCAAGAACATGAAAACTAATGTTTCATCATGAATTGGCCTCCACAAATGTCCTTCTTTATACCAGTCAAAAATATTCGGAGTATACAAGAACAGTGTGGTTATAGGGATGGCTTAGTCTTTTCCTTCGCCATTTCAGCATCTCGGGTAAAAATAGTTGAATAAGCAATAAGGGTTGAAACAACTATACAGAGTTTTACTGAAATTTCTCTTCGAATACATGCTTTAATTCACCTTGCGGGGGTGACCTATTTGGCACCGCTCCTTTACCATCCTGTCTATCTAAAGGTGTGGGGGGAAACAAAGCATCACCAACAACTTCCATAATGACTATTATTTTATTTCTCTTCAAACACACTTAATCAATCCTAAGTGAAACTACACAAGGAGACCCTAGGAGTGATATATAAAGCGAGCAATCTAATCTCAATGAATAACTCTAAGTAAACACGATTAAGTGAACTAGACAAGGTGAACAAGCGCTAGTGATCCAATAACTAAATCTAATTCAATCTATCGAAGATCCTCAATCTAATAATTTAATATCTTAGCCACTACTTCCTTAATTCGCGCTATGTTTGTGAAATACTCTATGAAATATTCTAATATTCTCACCTACTTATCACCGCAACATCTCTCCGGCTCCTTCTATCTTACATCTACAAAATCTAGACTTTATATAGTCAAACTAATTTAAATATCAGGGTTTCTTCTTGAGAGGCTGTGAGTTAACGCGAATGCTGGCCCCAAAGTTTCCCGAAGAGGATTAGTGAACTAATGACGCGTATACATCCGTCACAAACTCAAAAGGTAGCTCAACAAAATATTGAGGTGACATTTCTTAGACACGTAGTGTATAACTAAACATTATCTATAACAATCGACACGGTATATACATCAATACCGCCATCTGAAGAAATACTGCTCTCACACAAGTGGACCATTGACTCTGATTTTCCTTTGAAATCCTGACAGAGTGAGGGAAAATGTAATAGAAATAAGTGCAATTTCTACACAAGAATAGATGAAAATTGTCTGGCTTTTCTGAAGAAAAGTGAAAATATGTATAACTATCTGTCCTGTTCAGTCGTATGAGTTTGCTGTGGTATTGTAATAAGAACGTATGTGAAAACGAAAGATGAGAGAATAAGCTTCTCCACACGCATATGCTGGACTAATCAAATATATCTCTTTTGTGGGGTAATAGTAGATTTCTCACTCTCAACAAATTAGGACTTAAGTGCTGTAGATAAATTAGTTCACATAGTTGTTATATGAGAAAACAATATTTGTACGGCAGTTTTCTTAATTTTGATAATGTAAGAATTTTTTTTTCTGTTTTTCCTTAGATTTTGGAAAATTGGTGTAGGAGTTTTCAAATTGTTGTTTTACTTCTATATTTTTTCATAACGAAAACTACTAGAAGTATTATTATTTTAATTGATATAGAAAAAAAAATGATACACACAAAAATTATCATAGTTAAAGATAAAAATTCGGAATTTTCTTTTATTTCCAATGAAAGTTTATAAAAGTAGAAACACCTATATTAAGTATATGTATAAAAGCCTTTATATATATATATATATATATATAAAGGTAGGGAGAGTAATGGGCATGTTTCTATATTCAGAAATATTATCATTAATTGCATACAACGCAATAAATTTCTAGTTTCAAATAAATCGGAAAAAATAATAAACTATAAACATTTTACTAAATTCTGTTAAATTCAAAAATATCCAATTAATTTTATTAATAGATATTTGAAAAAAGAAATTCTAAATAGTAAGGAATAAATTTCCGTAGTTTGTTAATAGATTATTATTATAAATTAAAAATTCTTCCTTGATAGTCAGTGACCCCCATATTTTAATTCTAATTTTAGACAAAATTACTGGTTCTCTTAGTTTTTTTTTAAAAATCATATATCATCTTAGTGTCCCTAAGATAATGGTAGTATATTACAATTCTTAATTTATTATTTATATTCTTTTCATACTTTTGCTAAGTGCTACTTTTCAGTCATTCCTATGCTTTGAATTTGCATTTGGGTCCAGAATCTGACAATAACTTTTTTATTGTACTCAGATTTAGCGCGGAGTCTGCATTTTTTAATGCAATTTTTAGGTAAGTTACCTTTTTCTCAGAATGGATTTAGATTTTCAATAGGTTTTTGCTCAGTATTATTAACAGAAAGGGGGAAAGTTGGCTGACCACAAAACATGTTCAACCTCACTTTTATATAAATTATTTTATATATAAGCAGTCCTAAGTCAGCAACGTTTATAATACTGTAGCATCCATTCTTTTATATTTAACTCTATTATTTTAATTTTTCATATTTCCTTTTTAACTCTATTGTCTGGTTATCTTGTAATTTCAATTCTTTTCAGTTTTGATCATATTTATTCATCTCTCTCTTGTAGAGAAATTTTGATTTATATATATATATATATATTAATTTTATAAATATAGATCAAATTAAAAAATAACATTTAATTGTTTCTTTAACCTTATCATTTCCAATTATACTTTGATATATAATCACACATTCTGATGCTGAGCTGGAATCACTGTTTGGATGGATTTATTTGTATTAGAAAAAAAATTAAAAAAGGGAAAACCCGGAAAAAATCCGATAAGCTTAAATAAAACCTTTTACAATAAGATGTCCAATTCCCTTAAAATGAAATATTCATTTTAAAAGAAATCTAGATTCCAATTTCATTGATCTATTTATTTCCATCCCTATAATAATCCCTGAAAATTGATAATAAATATTTTTATGCCAGAAACTTGTCTCATTCTTAAATAATATTGAAAGTTTTAAAAATAATTTAAAGGCTTGGTATTGATGAATTAAAACAATTTATAAATGTCTAAATAAAATAAAACTTTTTTTAACATTATTTTTAAAAATTAAACATGGATTAACTTTTAAAACAGTTATGTGTATGTTTTACTCGATTCATTAATGAATTGTTCTTCTTTTTATCTACAATAATAGTAAAAGTTAAGCTTGGTTCGAATTTATGTCTATCTAGAAATACACGATTAGTATAAAAAAATGGGTTTCGCAACTTTGCTAACGGTTATATTTGAGTTGTTTGTCTCATCTTTGCAAATTCGGTTTTTAGTCATATTAAACTCAAAGATCAAATGCAGTTCCAAGCATTGAAATTCCTTTTTATTCATTAGAGTAGTCATTATTGATATTAGAAATCCAGCTTTTATAAATACACAAATGGAAAACTACAAATAATTTTACTGGCACCGCAATCACTCGCTGGAAAATAACAACTTAAGTAATTAATAAATTTATTTCACTTAAGAAATTAAACACTGTAAAATTAAAGGGTATATGTTCATGTAGAAATGGTTAGGAAAAAGTTATCCTACATATTTTGTCAAATATTACTAAAAGATTCTTTAGTTATTTTCATTTTTTTTAAAGTATTTCATTAAAATGGTAAAAAGACGCAATTTTTCACATAAAAGGAAATCCGAGTAGCTTTTAAAAACTTGATGAAGAAATAATTGACCAAGAAGTACACGGCGTGTACTTTCTCATCATTTTTCAGCCAGCCAATCCTAAGAAGTTTCATTTATTTTCTCTAAGCCAGCAAATCCTCTTCAAATAGTTGAGATGTTAAAATACTTTCAATCACAAAAAATACGAACCTAAAATCCCTATTAAGATCTGAATCACTCGATAGATAGAATAAAATACTTCTCCCCCCCCCTTAATTACAGATAGCATTTATCATTTCCTATTAACTGTTAGTCCATGAAAATGACTTTCAAGGCACTGTGAGCAGAAAGTGGGTCAAAACCGGGCTAGACATTATCGATTTAAAAAGTGAAAACATTTTATTACAAAGAAGAGTATTTTTTAGCACATTTTAAAAATATCTTACAATGCCCAATATCAGTATTACTTTGAATTGGTACAAAAATTTAAGAATACATTACTTAGCATAAAAGGCTAAGTGAAATTAAATAAATTGTTAAAAAATATATTATTTCATGAATCTGAGTAATTCGCCATATGTTCTTAACATTCGTCAATAAAAATTAATTGACAAATAAAATTAACATTTATTGATTTATATTGGGCACTGTTGCATTGAAGTGAATAATCTTTCTTTATACAAAATTCGATATTTGTCTAAATTACTATCATTTATCGTAATTTAAGGTATAATATCATTTGAAGAATATACAAATGATAGCTTTGAACGAAATAAACTTAATTATTGTTTCAAAAGAGAGGGAGAATAAAAAAGAATCAAGATAAAAAGTTTTTATTATTGATATTAATTTATTCAAAAACAAATCTAGCTTAAATTCAGTGAAAATATAAAACGAACTAAAGTTAAATACTTTAATTTTTTTTTAAAGCAAATAATTAAAAGAGTTTTAACATTCTGAGCATAAGTTCTTAGTAAAAAATGAATAAAAGTTTACATGTAGTAGCAGTTTTCCTCACGTTGTCTTGTGATATCGGAGATGTTCTTAATGATTCAATAACTTTCTTATGTTATATCTAAATATCAAGTTATTGACTTGTATTTAACACATAGCTTTTTAATTTAATTGTATCAAATTTTGGGTTAAGACAAGTTAATATTTTTTTTTTCAAAAAAGGTTTTTAAAAAATTCATTTTTTTATGTGTTTAATTGTATTCTACGAATATCAGTTAGTGATGAAAATATATTCATCTTTATAAAATAATTCTACTTTTTCATTTTATTTAATTTTTTTTTCCTTCTTTGTCATGAACATTTCCTTACAAATTTCCTTTTTATTTTACTTCAAAATTATTTACGCATTTTTCCTAAATGTTTTTCATTTAGAATTCATTATAAGTATAAAAGACTTCTGTTATTTAAACTCCAGGGTAAAAACTGTCTTTCTCATAGCTAGAATTCAAACAAAACAAAAACATCTTTTTCATCTGAAAAAAGATATCTCATTTCTCCATAATTTAAAAAAAAATACAACGAAGGAATAAGGAAAAATGGACCAAAAAATGTTTTAAAATATTTATATGAAAGAAAAGATATTTCTTTTCATAAATTTTGAGTGGTCGCGTGCATTTTCCTATTTCAGATTAATCAAGATTTACCGGAAAAAAAGGTTTTTTTAAGTTTAAGTTTTTTTTCAGGTTGAGGCAATTTTCCTAAATCAGTTTTTCCGTGTTTGGCACTTTTCTTATTCCATTTTCAGTGGGTTATGTAAATGCATAAAAAAAGAAATAAAGAATATTATTCATCTGTTGTGAGAATATTCCTTGCATTTTTGTTCAGTACAATTTCTAAGAGTTGAAAAGATAATAAAACAGCATTTTCTATTTTATAAAATACATTGAAACAAGCAGAAAATAAAAATAAAAGGATAAAGTGCTTGACTCTTGGGCCAAAAGAAAGAAACTTCTTTTGTAATGGAGAAGGAAATAACTTTCCAGTAAATGGGATAACTGGTAATAGACTTTCAAACTTACTTTACAGAATAATTTTTTTAAAGAACTAAATTTTCGAAATAGAAAACGTTTGTTGCTGACCAAAATTTTAAATGTGTCTCGATTTTTTTAACGTCTTTTTTTTTGAAAAATTGACTGAACATAATTTTGTTTGTTTTTGTTCTTTAGAAAAACTTAGCTTGTAATGGCTAAAACTTCTTTTCAGTGATGAATACTTTGATATATCAGGTAGAATGAAATAAAATATTATAAGGAGATTGAAAGGTTCTGAAAGAAGTTGATATCATAATTGTTAATCATTTGAAATTATCTAATTAATAAGAAGGTTTCAATTTTCATTCATATCCATTTTATTGCCTTAGTATATTAAAATTATTTTACTCTAGTACTGCTTTTAGTTTTAATGAATGAGTAAACCTTAACTCTATATTTTAGTAAAATCAGAAAAATTGAAATAAATTGTTTTAAAATATTTTAAAGCTATATACTGTACTATATACCGCTATTGATCACCCCAATAATTTAAGAACGGCAAGTACTATGGTCACATAAAATAGGGGTCTAAGTATAGTCAAGTTATATACCGTACGCTACACAAAAAACCTGCTCTCAGGGTCATCTGGTGGATAAATTTGGAGTTAATATTCTGATCTCAAAAACAGTACAAGATACATGAAAGAAGTAAACTACAAAGTTGTTCAGCATCATTGATTTAGTAAAATAAGATACTTTTTGTAAAGAAATGTTAAAAATAGAAGGAGTAAAGGTACATTTATGGTTCGTAACTCCCGAAATTGGAACTCGACATAAAACGGAAGAAAAGAGAAACTGTCCCACTCGTGAGCCTACTTAATCGTGGCACAGAGGTAACATGCTTGATTACAATACGATGGGACTCCAGCTCATCTTTGCGCATAATACTATGCTCAATAATTAGAACATCCATTTCTGGTTGTAATGGGCTTATCCGCGTTTTTCTTAATAATCCTCTTGGAGAAATACTTTCCTTAAATGTTATTTAATTGATAACTTCCACCCGAAGAAGAAGACGCGATATATGTAAATTACGTCGTGTATTTAAGTATTAGCTTTCGGGTTCGAGAAAGGGAGAAAGAGAGAGGCTAGAAGCTAAAGGATAGCGGTAAGAATTAACGTAAAATAACTTAAAGCTAGGCGAGAGCACTTCGTCGATTATTTGATTAATATTAAGATTGACGACTTGGCCAATTAGTTGTTAAAAGGGATTTTGATGGTTTGGATTAGATTACTTTAAAAATTATCTTCAAATATAAGAAGGTGTATTGCCTGAACGGCAAAGTGTTATTATAACTCCAATTATCTCGTCTACTTCACTATTGCTAACCATATTTATCAATTGATGCATTTCTTAACTTGAGCTGTTGAATTTGAGCCGTTGAGGAAACTTGTAAATAAATTGTGTTGTTTTATACGGCTAGTTTTTCTTCTATCTCTCATACACTGATAGTTGAGGAAATGCATCCATCATTTCATGGTCACTGAATAATACTAAATGTGCTGTCAAAGTTCGACATCAAGTTCACTGATCGATAAATGTCGGTGCGGAATATTCAAAAACAAACTAAATGACTCGGCATTTTACGAAAGCTCGTTAACGAGATCACGAAACTTGGCGTTACTGAAGGACGTACTAACTGATTTTCTAGAGGATTTGCCGTTGAGTATTCTCTGGAATGTATGGTTCCAACATGGTGGTGCCTTGCCACATAAGGTATCACGTGTCACACAGTACATTCGAGACACATTCCAGCAACAAGTCATGGAGTATGGTGATTCCATTGAATAGTCTGCACGGTCACCTGACCTGAATCCATTGGATTTTTTTTCTGTAGGGATACATCAAACAAGGAGTATATGCAACTCATCTATCAATACTTCGAGCACTTCAAAATTGTATTATGAACGCTTGTGCCAGCGTATCACATGCCATATTCAAGAAGGTGCAATGGGAAATGCAAATCCGTGTACATATGTGTGTTGTTGCTCAAGGACACCATTTTCAGAATGATAGATAGATCAGCTTCCTTTCTGGAAAGCGCAGTTTTATTCAACGTGATTAAACATATGCGTGCTTCGTGCTTTTCATTTGTATAATTTTTGTGGGCAAGATCTTTTTGTGGAAAATCTGAAAAACTTTGTAATTGACTTTTTTTATGTATCCCGTACTGTTTTTGAGATGGGAACACTAACTTAAGCAGTTTGTGTGTGTAGAGCATGGTAACTTTACTCTATCTAGATCTCACTTTATGACTATGAAATAAAATAAAAATAATCCATAAACTATTGGAGTAACAATTGACTTTAGCCGGCACACTGTATACGCATATATATGCACGTGTGTGTTAACGTAGGAGTATCGTAAAATTTTAGTTATTATTCTCAGTAATTGCGTCAAAATTTTTTTTGCCTCTTGAATGACGCTATTTAGGTTGTCAAATCTTCGACCCCCTAATGAATTTTTGAGTTCTGGGAATAAAAAAAGTTCCTTGAGTGATTTATAATTTTTAGTTTCAACATCATGTACATCATAAGGGCCAATTTGTATGCAAAATAAAATTTAACAATATGTCTTGGTTATTTCTTAGTAATAATTAAACTTTTTACGATGTTTCTATGCAACGAAGTAAATACAAAATGAAAAAGACAAATGAAATCCAGCTTTTTTATGATACACATACTTTATTTTCTTATTTTTATCTACATAGAGCATTCAAAAAGCAAGTTAAACTTATTCTTGTTGATAATATTTCGCTCAGACGTTCGTTCAATGACTTCTGATGCTGTCGTTTCGTTCAAATAATCAAAATTACTACTATGTATTAAGTCAGTGCTTCTCAAACTTTCAATACTTGTGACCCAATTTTCAATCATAATTTTGATGGTGCTCCCGTCCATATAATATCAATGTATTGAATTCAATAATAATGTATTTGAACGCAAAAGCTACAATTGGATTTTATTTATAAACGGTTCAAATTATCAAAATAAGTATTGAATTTTGTATTTAACAAACCCATGAGAGTCACCAGTAATTATTAATCTTGTTCTTAACTTATTATTGAGAAATAAATTATCAAATACATTGTGCAGTACTGGTGCATTTAGAAGTAATGTACATGTCAGAATGTGTTTTGTTTTGCTTCCTTTGTGATAATTTGTAATTTGTAATTTTTTTTATTTTTTACTTTTTGATTTGCTTGCGCCACATTTATAAGATTATTACGCCCATCTAAAGGTCACAACAGTTTGAGAAACTCTGTAGTAAGTGAAGAAATGAGCGTCAGCTGAAAATTTACTCTAATGTTGAAACACGTCGAAACAGTAAGAATTTCGGCAGCAAAAAGAAAAATGTGTACTGAAATATGTCGTGAAATATCAAGGTGTATATCTTACATGCAATGACAAGTCCAGCAGTAATGAAAGGATTCCAATTGTGTGTGTGTGTCCATACACATTTGACCGATTCAGAAAGATAAAGACCATCAAATTCAACCACAACATTCCTCGTGCAGTCCTTACTATTTATTTTCGTGTGTTCTACAAGCTAAAGAAAAATGCATTTCATCAACGATGACCAGGTTGAGACAACTGTTATATGCTGGCTCACTGACCGAAGAGTGGATTTATATTTTTATGGCATAGAATGTTTGTGGTACATTCTGACAAATATTTACTGCAATTGTGAAGAGAAATGGCCTCGTATATATATGTGCTTCGCATTGCATTTCATTTCTTTGTCACCATAAACAATTATTGATCAATGCAGAAGTGCTTCTCAAACTTTCAATATAGGTACTCAATTTTCAATCATAAATTTCTTCACGCCCCCTCCCCTACAATAACAATATTAGATGCAATAAAAAGCTACTTTAATGCTAAAACTACATTAAGACTTTAATTATAAACCATAAAAACCATCAAGATAAATATTAAATTTTGTATATGACAAGTCCATGGGAAGCACTAGTAGTTATAACTAGTTTTTAATTTAGTATTGTTAAATTAATTTTCAAAAACATTGAGCAGTTCTGAAACATTTATAAATATTTTACATCAGTGGTCTACAAACTGTGTTCCACGGAATCCTGGGGTTCCAGAGGGCATACCTAGGGGTTCCACAAGTCATAAGAAAAATTAAAAAAATTATAAATGCGTATATGCAAAATGGATTCATGTTCTCTATGAAGTTTGTATATTAACAAGTATTTCAAGTCTATCTCAATCATTAAAACTGAAAATTTACATGATTTTTGTTTTGTTATGCTTTTTAAACTTTTTAATATTTTTTTAAAAATTTTATTATAATAAATGTTTTTTTATATATACTAGAAATTACTCTGTTGTTTATTATTCGGTGTTCCACGAAATAATTTTACACTCGTTAGTATAGCGTTTTGTAAACTAAATGGTTTTCTAATGGAAAAAGCACCTTTTTCATTTGTAAAAAAACATTCATAATGAAAGTATTTGACTGACTGACTTTAAAACTGATTTGACTTTAAAATATAAATTTAAACGGGAACAGATCCCTAATTTTAGGTTGCAAATTGTTGCAAAATGCACAGCATTTCTCCCACAGCTATAGATGTTTTAATGCCATTCCTAACATTGAATTTAAGTGAAAAAGATTTTTTCAGTGTGAGTGGCTACAAAAACAAAATGTAAATACAAATTAAACAAAGAATATAAAACACAACTGCTGATAATTTCAATAGATCTAGACTTCAATAGTTTGTGTATAAAAAATGCAAGCATATTCCGGTTACTAATTAGTAATCCGGTGACCCTTGGATTACTAATTAATATCGTTAATGAGTAAATTATACTAATTTCTTTTAAAAAACAAATACAATTCTTTATTTTCAATTGCCTTTACAAAAAGGTACCTATATAACATGTTGATCTGTTTTAAATATTATTTTAAGATATCTTCTTCTAAGTGTGTATGGAAATGGGGTTCTCCGAAAACACCTTATAATTCTAAGGGTTCTGTGAGTCGAAAAATTTTGATGACCACTGTCTATTAAGGGCAGCTGCCTCCAAAACCTTAGAGATATAGCATTGGTTAATCATTATATAGTCAATGCGAGCTAGGGAAGTGCAGCAGTGAAATTCAATACCACCCTAAATCATCATACCACGTATGGGACCAGTATGGCAATATATAAGGCAACAGCTAAACACCCTCTCACTAAGATGGTTGGATACAATTTTAACGCACACTTTTATTTATCCCCCATTTTGCAAATAACTATCCTGAAACTGCATAGAAATCTAATACAGAAAAATGAACTGTTAGCGCAATTTTGCACAATTTGTTTTTCTTCATTGCCAAAGGCATGGGTTAAAAAGGATTTTTTTCCTAAAATCTATATAAAACAAATAATCTACTATATGAAAAAGGAGCAGGTTATTGGAAATTTAATGGATGCATATTAATTATAATTTAATATTTATTTGAAATATTAATAGTTCCTATAAAAAATTAACTAGTTAATAAATTAATATAAAAAATAAACAATGCAAAATCTTGTATTGATTTAAAAATTGTTACCCTTGTTAAGTCTGATATAACTTTCCTACGCATAATATACACGAATAAATAGTATAAAGTGTTAGAAAAACTGGAATGACAACAACTAAATGCATTAACAATCAATTTATTGTTTAGTACAACAAAAAGTACATTCCAAACAAATTCTTAACAAATAAAGTTTAACAATCAAAGTTTCTAATCTTTCAACAAAGAAAACCATAATTTATCAGTAATTATTGAAGAAAAGTTCATTTGTTGTTCTGTGTTTAAGTATTTCGTTGCGATTTAAAAGCTTCTTATATTTTGCGTTATTTTAAAAAGCGAAAAACGTTTGTTGCGACTGTGGCAATCCCTTTTATTTTTGAGAATGTCCTGCACTTATTTCAATGTGCATTATATTTTACTTTTGGACTCGACATACCGTCCTTTTACGAGATATGCCTCTTTGAAGTGGTTGTTGAAATAATCAAGAATTATAAGGTAAAGGAACAGCTAATACCTCGATCGGAAGCCTTAACAACAACACATTCCTAACCACTTATCACGTCTAATTCTAACATTTCAATTCCTGTTGTACGATCCGGCACAGTTTATCATATCTGCAAAGCACTTGAGGTTAATGCTATACTTGCACCTTTAGATGACACAAATCCAGAGGAGATACCAGTTGCACCACAAAAAGTAAAACAGGCAACATCAAATCCTGTTGTTTATTCCTTAACCTTGCTTAAACTGTGAAGCATTGGATTTAACAGTTGAACTTCGACCGGAAAATGAAAGACCTGTCTTTGTTAATCCCAAAAAGAAACAAATTCCAGTGGTTTCTTCTCCAAGAGTGTTTCACATCTGCCAAGCACTGCACCTCGATGCACAGCTGGCAGCTGTCTCAGATGAATAGATTGAACAATTAGAAAATAGCTGAAATTGATTGACATTTAAATAGTTGTTCAATATCGGTTCAATAAATTAAACTGTACTTCTTATTCCTGCGATGAAGAATTGATAAAGTATATTTCTTTACAATGTTTTAATCGCAATGCAGTTGGACTTTTAATGAAGGATAATTTTAAAATATACCTTCTGTACAGATAATCAAAGAGCTGTAAAATGATTCCTCTTTATGAAAGGTGCCGAAAAACTTATGATTTATTTCAATGAAGAATTATTACACAAATCTAATTCTTGACAAAAAATTCTCAATGGAATTGAGTGGACGATCGAAAACAATGAGTTCTAAATTAAATACAATGTAAAAAAAATTAAAATACGTATAAAAATTATATACGAATATGAAGGAAGAAGACAATTGGAATCTTCTTGTTACACTAATGGACAAAAAAAAAAGATTTCACGCACATTCTCCATATCATTGGACTAACATCAATGACAATTAAAGAATTTTTATTGATTTTTGGAAATAATACAAGAACACGGCTTCGTCAAACGTGACATTTAATTTTTACAGAAAAATGGACAATTACATAAGTATCGCCTACAGTAAAAATTAATTTTTTTTATCTTTAGAGAGGGCAACCACTGCAATTTTTCAATAAAGCAACAAAACGATTACGATTTTCATTTAGTGTGAATAAATACATTAACAGTGAGAGCAGTGATGACTTTTTTTTATCTTGAAGGAATGGTTATAATTAACATACCCAAGAAAGAAACTATATCAATGAAGAATTCCTACATGATGGAAGAAAAAAAAGACAACTAGAAATGAAAATATTGCCTTCTAAGAAAAAGCTAAAATCTTTTATTTAAAACTCAAAGAGGACATGTTAGCATTAAGATGATCAATACTATCACGTATTATGATGTCAATGTTAAAAAAACTTGCAAATTTACCGTTAATGACTCTATGGTCTATAAAAAGAACAAAAAAGTCGTAGGTTATTATTGCTTATTAGTGTAATATGGTGATTGTATTTAAATTATATTGACAGAGAAAAGGATGATATATTACTGTGTAGGATAAATCGCCTTTATATTTAATGTGAATATTTATCACAAGTATTAATCCAACGCTAGTTCTTTCTTGAATAAATATATTTTCTTTTACTTTATTGGTTATATTTCATTTTTTTACTGTGAACAAAGGATTTCATCAACTTAAATAAAGATTTACTCTCATGCTTAATGTTTTTCTCCATTTGTTATATATATTTACTAGGGAAAATATATGGTAGAATATTTATCGCGATTAATAAAAAGTGAAATTTCCTTCTGTAACCTATATCAGTGGTCTTCAAACTGTGTTCCACGAAAGCTTAGGGCTCCACAAGGCATATGCAGGGATTCCACGAGTCACAATTAAAAATTCGAAAAGAAACTTATAAATATCTACTTATAAATAACTTACAAGTATCTAAAATCCATCTTATTCATCAAAACTTAAAATGTTATTTATATATAATAAACTTTATTTTTCAAGACTTTTTAATCTTTTGTTATAATATAATAAAATAATATTAACATGTTTTATCTTTTTATAAATATGCTTCCTTCTAAATTGGAATATTCTATTGTTTACTGGTTTGGGTTCCGCGAGATAATTTTATACTTTTTAATTAACAGTGTTTTGCATACCTAAATAATTTTCCAATGGAAAATGCATCATTTTGTAATTTTGAGAAAAAGCAACTATAATGAAGGAGATAAAACAACTTATCAACATAACCAATGTTAAAATCTAAATTTAAGCAAGAACAGCTCCTAAATTTTAGGTTGCAAATTAAAGAAAAATACTTAGTATTTCTTATCCAGCTATAAACATTTTAATGCCATTCAGAACATTGTGTTTAAGTAAAATATATTTCTCAATGAGTGGCTATAAAAACAAAGTATAAAAACAAATCAAAATACAGAATATGCAATGCGACTGCAGATAATTTTATTTGACATAGATTTTGACAATTTGTGCGAAAAAAAAGCAAATACATATCCCGGAAACTAAATATAATGCTCGGGCTGGTGACACTTGGATCACAAATTAATATTATTAATGAGTAAATTATATATATTAAAAAAATTAGATTAGAATTTTTAATAATAATTGCAATACTTTTTTAATTGCCTTTCCATGAAGTACTTATAACATGTTGATCCACTTTAAATATTATTTTGAGATACATTATTATATGTGTATGTGTGAGGAATAGGGTTCTACGAAAACTCTTTTTAGTTTTAGGGGTTCCACGAAAACACCTTCAAGTTCTAGAGGTTTCGTGAGTTGAAAAAGTTTAAAGATCTGTATTATATTAACGTAAATGTGTATTTAAGTTATGATGTGTTAGAATGCATTTTGTTTTGTTTACTTTCAGTAAACTAATACTTATTTAAGTCCCTTATTTTTTACTTTTCAATATACTCGCAGCCCCCCTCCCACACACACAAATAGGGATATCACGTCCTCCTAGGGGGCATGCCCCACAGTTTGAGAAACGCTGCAGTGCAGTATTCGAATGCAATCTACTTTCTTATCGAGAATAGTACTTAGTCTTCCTCTAAGTACGCAAATCACTAAAAATTCTCTGGAAAATTGGGGTGCATGCACATTTATCCATTTCACTAAAGTTATAAAATATTTCATAAAGTTTTTTTTCTTTTTTGGAGTTTATTCCTTAAAAATCAATTTTCATGTAAAACCCAGGATATGGAAATTTTATGAGGAGTAAAATTTGTACAAGCGTTAACATAAAAGCATTACACTGTGTTCTGCGCATGCGAAAAATCGCTGTAGGAAGGAAGGAGAAAGAGTTCCTGCTTTTTCGTTGTTTTTTTAAAAAACGATCCTTCTCTTACGAAAAACAGACAAAAAATAATTACAGAATCGGAAGAATCATTTATTTTGCCACAATACGGTATAATGTTGTTTACAAAATAACGATATTTTGCATTTTTTTACGATTTTTTCAAAAATGAGTCAATATTTCCACATTTTTATAAAATAATTTTTTCAACAGTTCTGTACGGATTTTTTTATCATTGTAACGAATCGACATTCTGTACTAACAAAGTTCATACTTTGGTCTTTTAGAATTTAAAATATTTAAAATTTTGATATTTAAAATATAAAATTGCAAAAACTTTTTTTTGCGATTTTCAAAAAATACTCAAAGTTTGAAATAAACATTAAATAACTTCGTCATTTATAAAAATATTCACATGAAACTTTTTTCTTGTTTCAAACGATATCTTCCGTGTTTTGTCGAAAGATTGAAAAAATTGTTTAAAAATTACGTATTTTATAAAAGTTTTTGTGTTTTTCAGCTGATACTTCTTTTACAAGAATACATTTTCGCAGCATTTTTTTTTTTGCCTATTTGCTTAAAAAAATTACCGTTGTTTGTTATAGATGTGGGAAATTTGGAAAGTATAACTTAAAAATTAATCTCTAAAAATTAAAACTTTAAAAAAAATACGCAAACTACGTTTATTGTCGTTTAGCCTACTGGCGTCATTGGCGTCGAAAAACGGTTTTCGAGCCTTTTTCGCGAGTAATAACTTTTACTCCGTTTCACCTGAACTTGGCAGTCCAAATCACATGCGCTGATTACAATGAAAGAAGAGCTTGATCATAACAAAAGAAAATAATCAAATTTGACGAGTAAAAAAATGCATACGAAAAATTTATTTTTGTTTTCTTTAATTCTGTAAGTTTATTTATACATCCGTTAATAAAAAAAAACTCTATGATATCTGATAAAATATTATTTGTTTTTGCACAATTGGCACTATTTTAAATAAGTTTATAATAATATGAATAATTATTTACAATATATGTGAAGATCGCGTTTTTATATGGTATTTTATGATGTAATGAAGCACTAAATAGAATTTTGAAACTTCTTTAAAAAATTATCAATATTAAAATTTATTATCGTAAAAATTTACTTCGTAAAACTTTTAGTTTACTTAAAAAATATTTGATGTGCATTTGAAAAATTACATTACTGACATAATATACAAAATTGCATTCACTGATATATTCCGTTAAATAAGCATAATTTTTAAAGAGAAAGTGATCGATTTAAAAATGTTATTTAAAGCTATAATAATCATTATTTATTTTGAAATTTAGCCTTATATTCTATAGAAAGTTCTAACAATTATAGTTGTCCTTTGTTACGACATTTGAGCTTTAATGCTTCTTTTTTGCGGCTTTCAATAAACTAGATTTTTGTTTTAGTGCCATTTTTAAGGGAATGGTTGTCACTAGAAATTGGAAAATTATATGGATATATATAATGAACGTGAGCCTTTTATCATATTCGGAAGGTGATTATAAGCTACTGAAGAAAATGTAACTTGTACATGGTGGCCATAATTAAACTGCAAGTGTTCAAGGGGTGCTGGAGAGAAACCCACTGGGAATATTCCAGTGAAATTTGATATCTACACGTTTCAGAATATGTGCAAATCATATATGCAAGAAAACAAGTCACCATTTTCACCCAGTAAATGGCGCTGTACCGTATTTCAATGCTCACCGGTGGCATAAACAACTTCCAAAACCGATAGACAGAGCATAATGACATTCTAAGAAGAATATAAACAATATAAAACAACACTTACAGTTTATCAAAATTCCATACAACTCACTTCAGTAATTAAATTTTTACAGTACCATGAAATCAAAAATTAAAGTAAATTAATATAACAAATTAAACAATCCATAAAGACGCTTTGAAAACAATTAAACCATTATTAATTCAATGAAATTATGAAAAAGAGGTGCTCAATATGCAAGCCAGCAGATGCAACCACATGCTTCAAGCATTTTAATTTTATACGGATAACACCGAATATTGTGGCACAAAACTTTATGCACAGTTGACCAGGGAAGAGATAATATCCGAGGCACACTTCTTGCGCTCACTTGTTGCAGTATACTGGCTCCTGAACTGCTACTCGTAGTAGCAATAGCGTTTTCAATTTGTTGCACTCTTTCCGGGTTTACGGGACGCGCGCTGCCCTCTTGAAACGCCCAATTCTCCTGTTCCTTCAAATTTAGAAATCATATTTTTAATCCATTGACACACTCATTGGACCTCTTCTTAATCGTTTCCTACGTCGGTATTCTTTCAGAGTAGCTGAATAATTGCTACCATTTTGATAGAATATCTTCACTAACAATGCACGTTCATTCTTATTCAGAGTCATGATTGACCATTATTCAATATGGTCTTATTTTTATACTGTTTGATGGGCATTAAATTTGCGTATTTACCGTCGATAAGCATTGAAACACGGCACAGCGCCATCTATCTGGTGAAAATGGCAACTTTTTTTCTTGCATATTTGACTTACGCATGTTCTGAAACTTGTAGATACCAAATTTCACTGAAATATTCCCAATGATTTTCTCTCCGGCAATCCTTGAACACTTGCAGTTTAATTATGGCCACCCTGTACTTCCACTCATATTTGGCAGCGATTTCAATATTGGTTTCGATAAAGATGAGGGATTGAGATTAGTACAATTTTTGAAATCAAAGCTTAATCTAGATTTGTTTCTGGTAGAGCACTGGACACCATTAGGTATGGTACAGCCATTGATGAGATGTTTTCACGATTCGTAAATCACTTATCTACCAACGTTCACGTATCTTACTTTAGTTGCCACAAGCCTCTTGTCACAATTAATAATAATGGTGAGAGTATTAATGTAATGAATACTCAAAGTGTGGTATTAATATTAGAGTAAATAAACCTTCTTAAGAATGTACTCATATACTATGAGTTATATATATTTATGTAACATAATTGAGGTATATTATTTGATGTTATTTTACCGAATCAATATGAAAAATGTGAATAGTATAAAAAAAATGCATGCATGCCTTCAGTATTATATGAGATGCATTTATTTGCCCTGTTTGCCTACTATATAATCAAAGGCAACTGTACTTAATGAGTAAACTCCAGTCATACGTCGAAACCGACACACAATTGTTGTTTTTTTCTTTCAAAAATTCAAAAAAAATGTTAAAATTTTCGAAATTGTCTTGTTTAAGTTTTAAAAAAGCAATTTATAGCAATTTTATATAAAAATTTAATATGTTAGATTATATGAATTTAGAATATACAATTAAAATTCTCTAAAAGCGTTTTTTCTCTTTTTAGGTATCTATCTTACATTGAAATAAGAGAATCAGTTCGAAAATATCAGTTATTGGCCTAAAAGAAGTAAAAAATCTATTTTATCAAAGAATGCAGAGCAACCCATAACAGTTTTGGAAACATGGAATGATGTGATGACTGATCTTTATTCACTTTCCAAAAAAAATGTGAATGGAAATTAATCATATTTTTATGAAAAATGTCAAATGAAAATGCAGAATTTAAAAGTGAAATCCATGCGTCATATGAATAATTAAAATATTAAAAAAATAATTATAAATAAAGCACTCGGAAATGAAAATTATAAATATTCTCATTATTTTTCCATTATAAATGTTTTATTTCTCAGTAATTTAATAAACGTTTTCATATAAACTGCTTTTCAACCGGAATGACTTAGAAATATTAGTGAGTGAATTACAATATATACAGTATTAGCTTTAAAAAATTATTTAAATTTTAGTGGTTTTGTGGTACTTACAAAACAATGGTAAAAAACAAAATAATACTAAATTAATTATAATTAATTTAATTATTTATTATTAATGGATAACAACTTAAGAACAGGTTATTTATTTAAATCTTGGTCTTCAATTGACTAACCATAATAGTGAAAGCATGTGAATTAAAAGAGTACAAGAAAAGTATTATTTAAAAAGAGGGAAAGACTTATTTCCGTCCAAAACTCATTCACTAATAAAGCAAGAAAAAGAAGTCTGGAATATCGTGGAAACATAATTTTATGCTTAAGTGATTATTACAAGTACAAACTACTAGACATATGTAACGCAGATAGTCTTTATTTAACCAAAAATCTCTCTCTCTCTCTCTCTCTCTCTCACAATGCTGAGTCATAATATAAAATGACCCATCACATATTCACCATTCAAAAAAGAGCCGCAAAAGAACTATTTGTTGGAATACATTTCACAAATAATTTTCCGAAGAACAACTTTTTATAAGATATTCATGACCTCTATATACACTGGAATCACCTGGATGTTGAGTGAGTAATCGCCACGTATTTGTAGGACTTGCAAGAATCGGTGCCGCATGAGTTGCGGCGCCGAACTGGCCAAACGCCGGACCGAGCAGGCGAGCATCAGCGGGGGCATTCGGGCAGCTATCAATCGCCGCTTGTCCCGTCCTGGTGTCTACGACAGCCCGGAGGCCAGCAAGAGCAGTGAGCTGCAACTTGCAGATTGCCAAAGAGTAAGCACATATTACATTTTATAATGAACCGTCGATAAAATAAATAGCAATGTTTCTTTAGAAAATAAAAACAATACACCGTTGCCATTTCATAGGTACCAAATTCATATGTATTAGAATTTCGTAAAATTTTATTGTTAGAATACTTTCTTGTATCATATATTTTTTGAATAAGATATTAAAGATTTATATAAATATGTATATCTTCTTTTCCGAGTTAAAAATCTACTTGTTAAATTGGAGATTCTGGGTAATGACAAAAGTTTTGCTTAAATTTAGCAGTTTAACCGAAAATTATATCACATTTATTCTATATTTTCATTGTATTCCTGTACTTAAAGCAGATTATCATCCAATTTCTTAACTTAAAGCGCATTGTGTTTTCTATATGTAAAAAACATTCCAAGTAAATCTGCAATTATATAATATGTATTTTCCCCTTGCCGAAATTTCCTTTCTGTATATTAATTATTTTACTAAAAGTTTTCTCTTGGTATCTACATTGTTTAACAATAATAAAATGACTATATGTATAAAATTACTAGCAAAATCATTTAGTTATAAAAATGGAATACAATCAAGAAAAAGAAATAAAATATTATTTTTAGAATATAATAGTTAGGTAGTATCAGAAAACGAATACATTACTCTTTAGATACGAATATTGACATACCTGACAATATTTATCAGTCAAAGTAGTTGGGGAAATTTTATCAAATATCCCAAACATATTCATTCGTACAGAATTAAAAAAAATCTTTAAGAAAAGTTACTTTAAATATTATGCATTCTTATGTTACCATGAAATTGTATTGATGTTTAACCAAATGTTTTTCAAGTCGATTCAAAATTCAGCAAAAATGCTTAGGGACTTTTTTTTATATGCCGACACAATAGTACGTTTTGTTTAGCCAAGTCTTCGGAAAATTTGAATATAAAATTTAGATGCAACAGTGGAAAAAATTACTTTGTATATTTATATCAAATTTTAAGAAAAAGTTTGCTATTTTTAAAAAAATGTTTTATATCTAAAAATTTATATTTTCATATAAACTCTGTACACTTCATCTTCTTTCTGTATTTCACAAAAGTGAATTTTTAATTTCCACCAGATAATAATTGATAAACAAAATAATGCATTTTTCAACGTATTTCTATTAGTTATTAAAGAATTTATTTAAAAGACTAATTTTAGGTTTAAAATCTTCTGCGGTATTCACGAAAATTTTGTACCAGCCTAGTATTCCACTTTTGTTTTTATTCATAAAACCTAAATTCCTATTTGTTTTCTTTCTTGTATTCGAATTTCTAATAATAAGTTAAATATTTTCTCTTATCACTTAAAAATTAGATATTTTAGATGAGCTCATTGAAAAAATTGATATAATCATCTAACTTTCATAATATGTTCAATAACATTTCACATAAACTTGCCTGAAGCGTAGATTAATTTGGTGTCAAAACGTGTCTAGCGTACACCACGTGGAGGTAAGTCTATATTTTACCCCTAATTTTTTTTTTCAAATGGAGCTGTCGATTTTTTTCCCTTTGTACACTTTGTGCTTTCGCCAGGAGCTGATATCACATTTTAGTGTGGCACAATGTAGGTGGATACTAATTGCCGCAACGTAATTTTGCGTCCAATTTCTTCCCCAGAGGGAGGCATCTGAGCTGTGAAGATGCGAAATCGTGTTAGGAAATTAATTTTGCTTAGAGCAGCCAAACCAAATAGGCTCTCTAGGGATCTTTAACATGCTGTTATATTAAACTTGGGTGTACAAGGCCAGCGCCAAGCCAACTACTCCATCAACTAATACAAATTACCCAGAACCTCTCTGAATACACGTGTATGCAGATGGGTGGTATTGAAAAAATCTTATGTCTGCAGGCTCAGGGGTTTATTCTGGACTTTTGTCATTCTATGCTTCCTTTGGAAAAAACAGAAATGCATGTGATGGAGAGGTGGTGGTCCTTATAGTCGTCTTATATTACAAATTCGAGAATGCTCTCTTGCTATCAGGTGCAAGAGCAGCGATACAGGCCATTGGGTCTCTAGAAAACCCTATTTCATCAGAGATTCTCCAATGTCGAGAATTTATCCGATGCCTACTGAAGAAAAACATGAAATTTTTGATATAGTGAATCCCTGGATACAGCAAAGATACAGGACAAAAACAATGAACAAAGTTCAAAATAAACAATAGAAAGTCGAAGATCTCAATCTTACCATGACGTATTGCATTTGCCTTTCGGCTATTAATAGGCCATGATTGTCTGGGTGAGCATCTTTCACAGAATTGGTAGTTTTGTATAGCCTGTATGCCCTCTTTGTGACCTTGGAGAACTCATGAAAAGAGCCCATCTTCGTCATTGTGGGGCACTTCTTTGTTAAGACTCCAAATTCACCCGATATAGGCGTGCCAGAGCATGTCTTAGGCAATGACTTTGGTCACCTTTTGTATTAAAATTGCTGTATTCAACTGTTTTGTGTACACCTGTTGCCATATTCATTCTTGCCATTAGAAATAAAAAGAAGCATTTAACATTAATAAATCAACTTACATAGAAGTGACACATCATTATGATTGTTTCATTGATGCCTTGAAATTTTTTCATGTTACCTTTCATACAGTATATACTGATGGAAGTATTTTCGAGAATTAAGATTAAAGAATAAATGTATAGAAAGAAGAATAGAACGAATGAATTTTAGGATGGAATTGAAGCTGATTAAAAAGAAATCAAAATATATCGTGTCATTTTCCTTGATTATGTGAAGTTTTCATAGCAGAAGATGATTGGATTACCATCAAGGCATATCATAAGTAAAATCCATGAGAATTTCACACATTGAAATGTAGTAAAGTTCGAAGAGTCAGGTTAGAAATATTTGTAGTTATTAAAGATAATTAAAATGAATAAAATGAGTAAACAGTATTTTAATGTGAAAAGCTTGGAATCTCAGTACATTTCTTTTGTCGTTAGGTACATGGATGGTTGAATCTTCTTCACAGATAAAAGTGTAATTTATACGATAGGAATGGAATAAAAATTTCATTCCTTACTGTTTTCAAGTGTTAAGAAAAATGCTTTGCGGTCGCTGAATGTAAGATAACACAAATGGAAGGAGTAGAATCTCTCTAACGTATTATCACGTTGTCATTGTAACTTTCACGCGTACCAGTTGGGACTAATTATCATGTTTGGGGCCCCATCCAGACCATATTGCGATGTGTAGTATGGTGTTTAATTGCAATGGTCGAATAGGCTCTGCTTCCCGTACACCTGCAGAGTCTCATACGTCGACTGTCCTCAACAAAGGGAACTGAGCCTCGGCATTGAGCACCATTTTGGGCCATTTAGTCTTCTTCGCCCAGACAACATCTCAACCGTTCGCATCTGTGGATAGGCCGTTTTAAGTTAATAATCAGGAATTTTTTTCAAGTATTGGAGAATACACAAATCTCTTTATATTTTGTTAAATATCGAAATCAGTTAACTGGGGTGAAGTGTTACCACCACATCCTTAAGAACGTGCCAATGCAAACGCTCTGTTGCATAACTGGTCCTTAGAAACGATTCATAATTCGTTTTTACATCCATCTAGTCCGAACTCTATGCCCATTAAAGGATATATGTATGTATCAACAGCTTTTTTTCGTGTTAAAATCAACCAGTTGTACGTAAGCTACAATTTGACCCTCATAAAATCTTTCGGTTTTAAGGACTACTTCAGGTGTCATTATCTAGGTATTTTTTACTCATATGCTTATGTTTTTAGAACATAGAACTTCTCTCTCTGCGGGAATTTGGGTAGGCAACGACTTTAGATTCATCTGTCGTTTCTTTCTTTTTCATTCCGCATTGTAACCAGGTTGTCAACTTGTATCTCAGATCATCTTCAAAAACTTGCTTAACTGCACATTCATCGGAAATGCATTTTTAAACGGCCGAACCTTCATAGTGTTTTATCTTCAATGATGAGAGTTGTGTATATTTTATTCTTTTACTCTTTTACAAAAGGCGAATATTTTTATTATTGATATTGTCAGAAATGTATTATTTTAATTCAGTCAGTGCAGGGGGAAAAGGTTTTAATTCTCTAACCATGAAAACTCAAACAGTACATATGTATTGGACAGTAACCCTAAATCCAAAGATAATATTAATCTATTGATTCACACATTTAATAATAGTGAATATAATGTAGTCAAATATTTATTTTCAAAGTTATTTTACGTTTTGCAGGTTACTTTCTACATAAGACACTTATATATTGGTTATGCATATTTAATATACCTGAATCAATAAGCAGATTCTTTCCACAGAAATGTTACAAATAAATTATATATATATATAAGAAAAATCCAATTACGAAAATGCTTCTTCTCTCCCTCATTTAAAATGCCATTTTATAGTTTAGAATACTGTAAAATATTTTTATTTTTTTTCGCTTACGTTCATTCACTTAAAGTGTGAGAACCTAATACTCTTAAATATTTGAAGAAGAGTCATAAAAAATGCATCGAACAAGGAATGTCTGTCTTAGAAATTCTTAGTATATTTTAAAAGACGACGTGTAGGAAAATGTACTTCTTACACACATTCTAAAATATTCATACATTAAATTGCTGGTTTATTCCTAAAATGTTCTTGCAAATCTAAAATGTTCTTCATCCCGTTGATGCACATAATATATTTATTCCGTAAGGCTTAACATGTTTTATGTGCAATTCTCAAATTTTAAAATTAAGATTTTTTTATAAATTGTATTAAAGCGTGTGTCATTTTAAAATCAAAATCTAAAATTGTTGGGTTATTACATGGTCTAAGCACATGACAGGTTTAAAGTACTGTTTTCAGAATTTTGTTCTTATGGTAAGAAGAAAATTTATAGACATCTGTATTTTAAATTATATCTACTTCAAAAGAAATTATAATACTCTAATTTAAACTCTATAATATGAATGTACCTATAAACACTCGTAATAATGTTACCTAAATTGCAAATATTTCAGTTTTTACTGGGGTAAATGAGTTGTGCTTTATAACTCTAGAGTGAAATATAGATTAAACTGCACCATATAAATGTTAAAAATATGGAAAAAAACATTTTAAACACGTTCAAAGGAAATGTGAATGCAATACGATGAAATCAAATTCATATTGGAAAAGTATGATTATTAAAACAGTTTTAAAAATGTTGCAATATATAATGATTCACAAGAAAAGAACTCGACTAAACTGTTACAAATATTACTGAGAAAAAGAAAGCTTAACTTATCACTTTCGTTTTCTGGTGGAAGCTAAATAATACCAGTCACAGAGTCTAAGCATGCCATTTCTATACAGACTCATGTAGATCATAAAAGAGCCCGTTCTCTTCGTCTGATGAGACTTGTACAAGGGAACATTTACTGAGTTTAGGAAGGGGCATTTTTATTACGGTTTATTTCCTACTTCAGGGTAAGCAGTTTTCTTTAAAGTGCGTCTTTTTATCGATTTTATGTAGATTATTTTATGTTGAATATTTTTTTACTGAAATGGAGAAGATGCAGCAGAAGAAAGTATATTAGATGTGGGGGTGGTAGTTTCAAGTACAGGAATAAATTGACGGCTGATTTCCAGTTGGCAGGATGGTAAATTTTAAAGACGTCGAAGGAGGTCTTGCTTGGGTTGATAAAGTCGATACAATAAAAGAATGCAGAGTATTGGTTGCGGAAAAATTAATATTAATAAAAAAAGAAGGTTAAGATAAAAGTGATGTGTAATAAATGCTATGGAAGACATGGAAGGTTTGTCTGAGTTGATGAGGAAGATATGCGAACAGCTGATGTTGAGGGAGATGCACCTAGCTCCGTACAGGATGAAGATGACTATGGGCTTAAGACATTTAAAATGCGGTCTTTTTTTAATTGTATTTCGGCCTAGTTGTGTATTAGATGAGACAAATGAAGACTTAGAAGGGTGGGTGAATGATTTTGATACCTATGGCATTATGAGTTTCAGAGCTTTTAAATATGAAACGTTTTAGTTAATTTAAGGCGATATGGTACCATCTTCACAATTTTGTTTTATTTTTAATATTTGATATTTGGTTTTAATTGTATTTCATAAAGGTTAATATTTACTAATAATTCCATACAAACAAAATTTAATTTGTTGCAAAATGTTTGTAAAATTTTATTTTTTTTAGCTTTTTTAAGCATTTTTTAAATCTTTAAGGCTTTTTTTTAAATATGTCTCTTTTCTTTCAATTTTTTTTTCCAAATACCTTACAATATACTACATAAAACTGTGCATGGGTATTTTCTGCTGCTGCTCTTTAAATTTTTAAAAATTTTTTTATTGTTAAACATCTAAAAATTCCCAAAAAAACATTAATTTTGATTTTGAAATTTTTGAGAAAAAGTACTAAACATCTTAGAGCTAATTCCATGCACAGTTTTGCAAAACATATATTTCAGAACATGTATAAAAAATGTCAAATCCATAATTCAAATATCAAAAAAGCCTTAGGGTTTTGAATAACAGTATATGTACAAAAATTCAACATGGAGAAATATGAGAGTTTGAAGTTTTCATTCCATGAATAGCATGATATAATATTCATCGAATAGTCTGAAACTTTTATGAAATATGTTAATTAGCTTATTTAAAACTACTTACGATAAAAAAAATACTCAAATGTGGAACAATTAAACAGTATAATGCCATAATGAATACATAGGGGAAAAAACGAATGAAAGATCAATATTTTTTCATAAAACTTTATCTTAATAATTATAATAAAAAATAAATACTTACGCATCAGAGCTAATTCCATGCTGAGAGCTAATGCACAACATGTACAAAAGATGTTTATGCATTTATTTTTCATTTCCATGATTTTAAAAGCCTTTGCATGTTAAATATTGTACACGAATAAAAGCAAAATCAAATAACAATTTATGGATAAAATACATCAAAATCTAAGAACTGTATATGTGCATTTGTTTAAATAAATATCTTAAAATATTTTAATAATAAAAGTGTTGAATTTCACTCACACTGGATATATATATATCACCATAAACAAATATATAAAAAGGGGAGAGTTTTTCTATTCTTGCGTATTAGATTTTTAATTATGTGAGTTATCAAAATGAGATTTAGTATTTGTGCTTTGGGAAAATCCGTTTTGAAATTTAAATACCATTCATAATAATATCATAAAAAGCACGCACAACTTTTAAATCTTGACCAAATCCATTTGATCTTCCAGTAAATAATTCACAAACTAGGATTTTTGCATGAATTGCACAATTCTTTCTTAAAATGATTTATTACTGCATATATAATGTCAATCTCATTGATGCGCATTAGAAAAATATTTAATTCATTTTTAATCAGGCTCTTTTCTAGCAGATAATCTGAAATGTAGGCGTGGTAGTTGCTGTTTAGCATCAAACATTGCTCCATTACTTAATGAGAAATGCAGGTAAAGCTTTGAAATTTTGCAGGCATATAGATAAAGATTCGGGGTATAAATAAGCCAATAAAAATGTTTTCGACAGATTAATGATTTTTAGGGTACCATATCGCCTTAAATTTGTTAAATCCTTTTTTCTGTCTTCTATACTGGATATGATTTCGAATCAGATGGATGAGGCTGAGAACAATTGACGCATTTTGGCTCTAGATTACAATTACTGGAAAGATGTCCAACAGACGTTTATCTAGGGTACGCTAATTATCCACGGCAAAAAGCATGCGAGTGTCCGAACCTCTGACATTTAAAACAGCACAGAAGATTCAAATTATATGATTGTATTTTGTACACTATTGTTCAAAATGAATAGAATTTTTGCATGTTTTGTCGAATTTCATGAAAATATTTGAACTAAATGTAAAAATGCTGCTAAGAAACACTTGTGTGTCGAATATGTAAGCTTATAAGCGTGAGTGGGCAGAGCTAATCGAGGAACAGGATTTATGACCGATTATTCCAAAATCTGCATTTTGTTCATTAGCACACCTAGCGAATTTCTTGGTATTTTTTTTTTTTGCAACAATTGTTAGGTTAAAATGTAAACAATAAAAGTGAGTAATTATCAATGTTTAAATGATGGAAAGAGGTGGCTTGTTGTGCGTAGGCTGGAAGAATCTAGATTTGTAGAGAATTCAATTTAATGTCTAGAGAAAAAAATTTTGTTAGGAAAATGGTGATTTTCATAATCAAAGCATAAAAATCGGATAACAAGATATGAAATTCAAACAAGAACAAGTGAAAATAAATATTATAGATGTACAAGAAAACTTAAGTAAGATAATAGAGTATGGAAGGTTGATTCATTTATTATTTATTTACGTCACACTCAGGAGAAACAAAAGAGGTAATTATCAATTGACCTATTAATTTTGAACTATCATCAAATGCTGATTATGACACCTAAAGTGGCATTGCACTCTCCAAACTTCCAATGAACAGTGTTGAAGACTTGAAGCCCGATAATACGACCCGATAGAAACAAGAATTAGGCCACAAATTTGTACGTCAAATTAAATAGAATGAAGTTGGAGAAGAGAGTATCAGGCCAAAAGGAAATGAAGTCGGAAAAGAAGAAATTGAGAATATTCTTCATAAAAAGTAGAAAGAATTGGAGAAAAGATTAAAACAGTTGAGGGAAATATAGAAAAAAAAATTGAAAATACACTAGAATTTAAGAAACACGTGGAATTTTCAGATGCTTGCCCAACTAATTATTCATTATGCTGAAGTTATTGAAGAGAATCATTGCAATAATTTATAGAGAATATAGCCTGAAAGTAAGATCCAAACTTGTTTCTAATACATCAAAAGTAATGGTTTGAAATATTGACAAATGAAAAATAAATTTCTAGATAAATTATTATTCTATTTTCGAATCTGAAATTCCTCCCAGTGTTATTTCCCATTTTTAGAAGTCATTTCAAAGTGTAGAAAGTAGTATGTAGCAGCAAGGGTAATCAAGTGCAGCAAGTATAAGCACAGTCGTAGCAATACTTCAACCACAAGGACGGTATATACACTCATGGACAAAAAAATTAGCGCACGAAGAAATAATTGCGGGATCGTAATGAAACTTCTCATGGAGGTACATGTCGGGAAGATATGCAAATAATTAGAAATGCTGCGTGATTGAGCATTACGTAAAGCCAGTAGACGGCGTTTAACGTCGTTCTCCGTGGAGTAAAAAACAGGTAACCAAAGCTTGTTTGAGTGCGCTGAATCGTTTACAAAGTAAGCGCTGAAGTAGACATGCCATTACGTTGTTTTCGATGACAATATGAGCAGCTGTCGCAGTTTGAGAGGGTGAGAATCATCGGCATGATGGAAGCTGGGTGATCAGCTAGGCGAGTAGCTCCTCAATTAGGGCACTCTGGTTGTGTTGTAAGGAGGTGTTGGGACCAGTGGATCCGAGAGATGTCATTTACACGTTGAACTGGTTCAGGACGCCCTCGACAGACCAGTCATCTAGAGGACCACCACATCGTAAGAAATGCATGCACACAGCCCATTGCTTCATCAGCCGCCATCCAGGAACAGGTAGAACCTTCACTAGGGGCTCCTGTGTCTTCTCGAACCATACGAAGGACATTTGGGATTGTGTCGCCCATTACGTGTGCTGTCCTTGACGCCTCCGTTTGGTGTGGTGCCGCGCACAAAGAAACTGGACTGCAACGGAATGGAACCAGGTCGTCTTTAGCGATGAATCCAGATTCAATCTCAGCTGTGATGGCAATCGTGTTCGTGGGAACGCCTCAATCTTGCTTTTGCTTTACAGCGACACAACGCTCCCACAGCTGGTGTGATGGTATGGGGGTGCTGTTGCCTACAATACATGGTCACACCTAGTATTGATCCATCGCGCCAAGGCAGCCGAGCGGTATGTCCATGACATCCTGCAACCACATGTGTTGCTACTCATGCAACGGCTCCCAGGAGCCATTTTCAACAAGACAATGCTCGGCCTCACACGGCAAGGGTGTCACAAGACTATCTCCGCACTATTACTACCCTTCGTTGGCCTCCCCGATCTCCAGATTTGTCTCCAATCGAGCATATCTGGGATCATTTGGGACGGCGAGTTTGGCATCCTACGAGTTTGAACGAACTATAGGCAAGGTTACAGCAAATATGGAAAAAAATGTCTCAAGATATCATACAAAACTTGTATGCTTCAATGCTTGATCGTATCGCATCTTGCAGTCACGCTAGAGGGAGTTCAACAGGATGTTAAATCCTCCGTTCTTCTGCCTTTTTCTCTGAAATAAATGATACTTTTTCTTTCTAATAATTTATTTATATCAAATAAGTCATGACGTATGTAAAATTTTGTTTGATTTTGACGACTCCTTCTTGGTGCGCTAATTTCTTTGTCCATGAGTGTATATTAGCAAAACAGCGAAGTAGAAACATTGCATCAACTTCTCAAGGGCCCAAAAAATTTCACGCTTTCAAGGTACTAAGATATAACGAAAAATTGCTTTCGGACTCTTGCGACAAGCAGGATAAGCCCGTATGCTTGCTGCGTGCATTCTACTGGTAATATATCAGAGTAGAGTTTATCTGAAATGGTGTTGACAAAATTTAAATGGGACTGAAAATAATTGCTCGTATGTGCTATTCTGATCTATAGGTATTAATCTTCGTTTGACTGAAGATGCAAACCAAACTGACGTCAGGGTGGCAGTGTACATCGACTTCAAAATATCAATGAAAGTCACCTATATGCTTCTTACAGCTTAATGATATGGGCTGGCACAAGAGTGAATGACCATACGCAGATGCAAAATGGGATTATGAATAACTGATCTCTCATTAATGAAATGCTGGTAATCATGTTCGTTTTTTCCGAGCTTTTTTCTGTGATATGTTCCATTATATGTATGACAATGCAATTTATCATCGCACAGGCGCAATCCAACAGTTAGATGGCAAGGTAATCAAATTTCTGGGTTTGAATCCGATCAAAAATGCTTCAAATACATTAGACCAGAGCCTTGTTGTCCTAAAGCAGCCTCCAAAAAGCGGCCCCACCCCATCCAAACAACGAAGCATCATAATGCTTACCTCAGTAGCTCCTAGATGATTTTTACAGAATACCTTGACATGTTGGCAGTGACATCGGATTTCATAATGGACAGATCTGTACAAACATGTGTATTAGGAGTGCCTGTGCTGCGTTCTTTGAACGATAGTTATGTGTCCGTGTCAACGTGTGCATATTCGCCACAGTGCACCTTCTTATTCTTTTTTCATAATAATACATTTGTAGTGACTGGCAATGTATGCATGTATAAGTTTTACAATATATGGATATTTGTTTTTTGTCCTAAGATTTTGTTTACCAATGTAAAATAATAACATATTTACGTATAAATTTTGCTGCATATTTTTATATTAGATACTTACTTTTAATAAAAGAAATTGAAAGATTTAAAAAAAATAATTTGAATTCGTAGCTTACGTAGCTAAGAATAAAAATATTACTTTCCAAAGTATTATTATTATTATTATTTGGAAGCTTTACAGGGTTTAATTAACAGCTTAACTAATCAAAAACTTAGGTATTGCTACTACATAAAAAGAGCTAATCCAGTTGTGAATTTGAATACCTGTAAGCACAAATTTGATACATTAAATTTTATACCGGTGAAGAAATTAAACTTTCTTTTACTGCTAAAAATATTTTTGCATGCTGTTTTAAGAAGTAAATATCCTTTTTTGCAAGCAATTTTAGTGTCAAAAACTATATTTTCTTATAATGACTAAATCTACATTCGAAGGAAATTTTAAATAAAAACAAAATTGAATTTCAAAGAAATAATGTAAAAAAAAGCTTCATATATATATATATATATAGTTTTCTTAGGTTTATAACTATTTTTGTGTATATTTTCGTAATATAGATATATATGTATATATATATATATATTGTACAATTCACTTCTATGAAAACACATATGTTTAGTTTTCAAAATGCTTTATGCGCATCAGGGTTTCATGTATTAGTTTCAAACAAGAGCATTCGTATGCATATGTAATTTAAAATTCTTCTTCTCTCAAAACTATTCATGGAGAAAATACATTTTCTGCATCTCGAATACTTAACTAAGCAGATCGATTGATGGAAGAGCGTTATATATCAAGAATAAGCTCATCTCTCATATACATGGGATACCAATTTCTAAATTTATGACTCCGAGTGCATCACAGCGTGCAGTTTTATGAGTGACAATGTAAACTTATGGTAGTTTGCTCTTGAGAAAAGTAATCTCTTATAGATAAGAAATGAGAACAAAAACATTAAAGATGACAAGGTCTTTTCTGTTCTTTTGAATAATACAATATTGAAAATATTACTAAGATGTAGCTTGTGAAGACTTTCTCTAAATTATGAAGATACATCATGTATCAAAAGATAGTTACATATTCGTATCGTGTAGCTATCAATATCATGATTTGCACCTGTTTTTATATTGGATTTGAAGCCTTTTATATTATTAATTATATCATCGAAATTATTTGAGATGTTGTAAATCCCCCTCCCTCTGTTTTTCAAATCCAGTTTACTGACCCTTTTTTTAAGTATCGTTTCTTTTGTGTTAATGAAGAATGCTAGAAAAAAAACTCAAAAGTAAAATAAACAAAAGAATATAAGGCGGTTTGTTCAAACCAACACAATGCACGTTAAATCTGTCGAGAGCTCAAACGTCCTCCCGTTGGTGTGGTGTGGTAGCTAGGAGAGGGGGTGCCAGCTCAGGTGTCGTCCGCGTCACTTGACCATGGTTCAAAATTACGCGGACCGTCCCCAAAAGCCCTCGTGTAGCTGAACAGTGGGACGTTAATATTCACTCACTCACTCAAACCAACACATTCGAATTAGCCCCACAGGATGTGACATACATTTCTCTAATTAATTAGGTATCAAAAATTTCGGTGTATTTTTAAAAATCCATTATAACAGAAGGATGAGTTTGATTAAGTCACATTTCAGCAATTATTTTCTGTGATTAATTTATTTGTAGATTTCAGATAAAAATCATAAGTACAAGGGTGAGTCGGAAAATAAGTTTCCCCTGTCGATTGTGGCCAGAGTTGTGTATGAAAGTCAAAATATAGAATGAGAACATTAAAGATAGACATAACTTTATTTTTCCACATAAGTACCAAGTACATTGAGACATTTGTCATACCACTTGATAAGCTTCAAAAATCCCTGCAGGAAAACTCAGGGCTTTGCATACGGAAGAAGCGTTTACTTTTTCGTGGACTTTGGGAGTTTGGAACCATCAATTCTACGCGGTACTGTAACACCCTTTCTAATTGAAAGAAGATATTCGAAAAAAGCTGCCAGGGGTTCTTAAATCTAGCGTTCTGTTGTTGGATGACCATCCAGTTGGACACCATCCAGACAAGATATTGTATCCAACAAAATAGAGCTATTCCCGTCTGAAGGTGTATATTAAAAATGTAATCTAATTAGAAATTTAGTTTGAATCAAAATTTAAATAAATAATACCTAAATAAATAAAATAGCCACACGCATTTTTTAAATTTAATTTTAATGAAAATTTTTAAATCGTAATTGGAAAATTTAAATTTTGTAATTCTATAGGAAATGAACAATAAAATTTTGTACTTTCAGAACTTTATTAAAAATAATTTATTACACGTTTGTTTAAAGACTATGGTTTGAAACATTTTTTCCGCTTGGATATTAAAGACACCTATGATCTCGATAAGACATTAACTGCCATAGCTATCGTTATTTTGTTTAAGCAGGAGGTGTATTTTAAGCCATATGTACAGTTTTTATATACGTGACACTTTTATTATAGCTCTTCCACTTCCTCGCTGCTTTCTAAACTATTTTCGATGAAGTTCACATCATCAATTGCATTTGAAATAAATATTTTATGTCATCCTTGTTGTCTTCAAGAAACAAGCAAATTATTAGATTTCTAAATGTTGCATTTGAACTCTGCCTTTAATTTTGACAAGTTTAGACAATGAATTTTCATTTATTGTAATTTCACAAAAAGGACTCAAAACTGGAATTTCAAAGCCTGTTTTCTTAAAACAATGCTAAAAACAACTATATGATATCGATTTAACATAAAAAGGCATTGAGTTATCATCTGAATGGCATTCAATACATTAACATATTTTTCGAACAGATCACAGTTTTCTCCGCAAGCAGCTTGACAAAGATCGAATTACGAAAACAGTTTGCGTAATGAATCTTGAAGCTCTGATTGCTGAATTGTATCTTAGTCCAAAAGCGGTAATACTGATGTTGCATTCGAAGGAAAGACATTATATTTTGCGTCATCTATGACTTTATATTGTGATGCCAGTGAACCGATAAAGCATTTTTTCCATTGAATTACAAGTGGTTTCTCAAACTGTCCTTCCATGTTAAAATAAAGTAGCAGGTGGCCCGTTGCTTGGATCTTTTACCGCTAGTATCCCAATTCAATATACATTATAGATGTTTTAAGCTTCATAACCTTCCCAAATGTCATTCAGTTTTTTTAACTATTCTATTGCATATTGCATACTTACTTATTTTTCTTCACCGCAAATAGTCTTAAAAGTTATATCATGTCTTTGCATAAATTTGACTACCAGCCATTTGATACTTTGAAGTCCTTAAGTCCTAGACTTTCCGAAATTCTGTTGCCTTTTCTGCTTATAAATTCTTCTTTAGAAACATGTAAAGTGTTTCAGATGTTAAATCTTTAATAAAATTAGTAAAAGGGGTTTTTATGGAAAATAATATGTTATATTAACATATAAAATTAAAAGTTTTGAGCATCGCTATGTGTGTGTGTTGAAAAATCGACTTGATAAGAATTGCTTAAACATCTTTAAAAGTAAAATTCTGAAACTCTGATGTTTTTTTTTTAACTTCTTTATCAGCCTGAAACATTTTGTTTCAAAATATGGCTGGTGTGTGTTTGTGTGTGCTTGTGTGTGTGTTTGTGTGTGTCAAATAAAATAAGTTTAATTGATTTTTTAAATCTGTTTGCTGGGGGGGGGGAACAGTGATTGAATAAAAATAGGCCTACTAGGAATTAATAGTGCTAGACTGCTTAATATCCCTTGAGCGTGCTTCAACGACTTGGAAATCAGTCACATTCTAAAAATTCAGTTTCATAAAGGTTTGTTTCAAGTTGCCTTCGTGTTTCAAGATTTTCAATTTTCTCATTGTAAATAGCCAAACATACCAAGACAAAATTCTTAAACATGTGAGGTCACTGTTATTGATGATAATTATATTCTGATAAATAATAATGTTGGGTAACATTTATTTACGCTTGTAGATAAGTACAGCCTTGATCAGACCATTAGGTGAATAAGGTGACCATCATATTTGCTTGACTTAATTCTAACAGAAAACATATGAGATTCTGTAGGCAGAGTTTGGTAGAGAAGTTTCAACATCTAAGGCTCACCCCCATAAACCTATATGAGCTACAAATTGCATCGTGAATGATCTTTTTTGTAGCAATTTTTTCTTCCAGTAAAATAAGTTTATCAATGAAAACAGAGGCTAGGAAAGGAAGGAATAAATCCTAAGCATTTAAAAGAGCTTTTATAAATTATTCATCTAATAGTTTTTGTCATAAGAAACTTTTTTTAAAAATTTCACTATTTAATAATAAAACCTTAATTAAGACTAATACATACAAATAATAAATACTAATTATGAAAACTAATATAAAATAAATGCATAAAGATATTATGTAAGTGAAATTTAATACACTTGACTACATTGTTTAAAAAGTTCCCTTCTATAAACTTCTTGTTCCTAAATTTTGGTTAATTTATTCTTTGTTTCTTAACATCCCATATAAAATAAACACGAACAGTTGTCCGTAACTTTTGGAAAACTGTGTGTTTAAAATTTGAAAAATATTTCTCTTCATTAAAAAAGGAGATTATGCACATAAACTTTGTCTAAATTATTAAATTTCCGACATGGAATAATTAATTAACTAACGATGATTAATCAGAATATTATAGCTTACAATTAATTAAATTATAGTTAATTAGCAAAATTTATTTTGTTTAATGAATAAGTATATAATTAGGTAGTTTAATATTCATCAAAAACTAAACATATAATAAAAAATGAATGTATAATAATGGATTGAAACTATATTTAAATATATTTATATACATCTTTATAAACATTATTTCATTCCTTAAAATTAGGAATTAAGGAATCTGAACATAGAAAAAATTTTAACATTAATTTCAAATAAATATTGATTTTGAATTATACATTCTAATATTTTTTTTAGAAATACTATGTTTTATCTAAATTACTTTCTTTTATAAGGGATTAATTATTAAATGTTAATTATTTGTTATAAAGGAACATATACAATTATTAATTTATTTAGCTTATAACTCTACAGAAGTAAATAAATTAACACGCAAAAAAACTATCAGTTCTTAAGCAGAGACTAAATATTTATATTAGAAATCTGATTCATTAATAGAAATAAAATGAATTCCTATTTTCTCCTACATATATATTTAGGGGAAAGAATTTTGAATTTCATCACATTTTGCTGTCAGAAATTTAATAGTTTTTTTTCACACAAAATGGTTTTTTTAAGATCAGAATTTTAAAGAAATTTTTTTTTATTACCAATCAAAATTATGTATATTCAAAACCTACTTTTGTGTGCCACACTTGTTCAATTTAAATACCTTAATTTTTTACAGATCATGGATATAGTAAATAAATTTTATACTTTGAAAAATATATTTAGTTCAGAAAATTGTGTTGCTATGTTTGCTTTTCCTACTGTTGAAATTTTTATCAGTCTTGTATTTTAAACAAAGACATGTATCTGTATTACCGAAATGCAATAGAAACTAGATAATAGATTGAAATGAACAGTCATGGTTTTCATAAAAGAAGTTCTTGAAAAAATTGTTGAAAAATAAATTTTCTCTCGAAAGAGTGAGTTTGTTTTATAGCTGGTATTAAATTTTTATTGTGCTGTTGGCATTTCTGAATGGGTTTCAACTTTTTGCGTTTAAGAAACCGCGCTTCCTCTACTTGAGTATTCCTGAAGTGCGCATGCGTAGGATCTTCGATAAGGATTACGAGAGGAATAACGGGTAAATGTCAAGAGTTCACGATTTATCCCACTTTTCCAGATCGTGAATGAAGTTTATTTCACGAAATATTTTTTTAACATTTATAAGTAATATACTTTATTAGGCAAAGAGTTTCAATTATTCTAATGGCATTTTATTTTATTAGAATTTTATTTAAAACGTTTTCAGAATTCCCAAAAAGTCAATGCACTTTCAAACGATGAAAAATGTTTTTTCGGTAAAAAAACTGGTTTTATCATTTTATTTTTGATTTAAAGCAATTTTCACCATCATAATAAATATTCATTTGTATATATAGAGGGCAACTAATTCATTTATTTGTCTTGTTACTATATGAATCAAATTATAAACTCCGAATATTGTAAAATTTTCGATTGCTATAAATCATAAAAACTTATTCAAAAAACATCTTAATTTAGAATTACAATGAGTTTCTACGTGAAAATAAATTACAAGCTAATTAAATATGATTTTTATCTACGAGCAATTTTTTCTTTCATTTCGATATATTTATTGTACAGTAATCAAAGTAAATAGTACGCAGTAATATAGCATTACAATTTCTAAAATGAATGGTACGCTGCTATATCACTAAATTTATAGCTGTATAAATACCAGTCTATTGTACTGCAATATAGTTACCACAATACATACAATTAAAGGCCCAGCAAGAAACACAAAAGATACCCTATAAGAATGCAAATCTCTGAATGAAGCAAAAAGTAAAAAGCTTTAAATCAAAAAGCCTTGCTTTTTACCTAATATATAAATGAGTTGGGATACATGCAACAGGACAATGAATGTATATCTGCTTTTGTATCATTTTAGTGCATGCTCATTTATCTTGACATTACATAATTTAAGCATATTTTTATTGCTTTTATCAAACTTTATTTTTAAGCTATTCAGAATAAAAGTATTTGATATTTTTAATGGAAATTAAGTTCTCTTTATTTTCTTTTAATTCTGTTTTCTCTTTTAACCCTTTAAGATGTCACTTTTTTTGCCCAAATGTTTTTAAAAAAAGTTTCTTTTTATTATTGAATATAACTAACCATAATACTTAACACAGACAGAATTTGAAATCGGAAGAATATTATTTTAATTTTAAATTGTAAAGTTTTCCAATTATTTTTTATTTTATAATTGTGGAACGCAAAATCCCTTAAATGCCTGCTTTTTATAAGTACACTCTAAATGTTAGGAATAATGTTTTAAATATCTCAAAGGACTTTCTCGCATACTTACAAAAAATGAAGCATGATGTAATTCTAAATCTTATATTGCAATGGGGACAGAGATAATTTCAGGGGGGGGGGTATTATTTTTCCATTTCATTTCTTCTCAAGTAACAATTTGTACATTGCCATGGCAATCCCTGTTCTGTATCGAATATATTTTCAAGACTCTAAATTTCTGCTTTCAATGAAAAATTCCCTCGTTCACTTCAAGAAAATCCTGGATGAGATGTATCATGGACAAACTGCATCTCTTAAAAGCTCTCTAGCGCTAATTATCTACCTATAAGAATGAAAAATATGTGCAAATCAAAGATAGAAAGAAGAAACTGTTAGTGTCTGTATAAAGTACGGGGAAACCGATGAGTTGGTCAACAAGCAATTTCTGATGTGTGTTTGGGGGAGGGGGAGTATATACTACAATATATAATATTAGCCGGCTGGATGGCGGAGCTGGTTTGTCGCTGGCTCTCTACACCCAAAGTTGCGGATTCGACGGTATTTTTATGATGCAGAAAATCGACAGTGGCCATGTCGTATGTTTATACCACATGTAAAAGATCCCTAGAGTGTCTACTTTGCTTGGGTGCTCTCCGCACATTAAATTCTAGTACAAGTTCTTATCGTTAGAGCTCAGGTGACTATTGGGAGGAAATTGGGAGTCAAAAATTACCCTTGGTGAATGGTATCCTCCTGTTTGTTCCGCACTAAAAAGAAATACCAGCTTTCGGGGAATGTACTAGGTCTGCAAGGAAAAACATAAATCCGCAGATATGCTATACAATAACGTAGCAAAAGCCTTTTATTTTACCTTCGAAATGTTTTTAATATTCAGTTTGTTTTAAATAAAATATCTTTAATTTCAACAGTAATTGGACGAAACCGATTTATACAAGATGCACTAACATCTTGCCCAAATACTCTTTGTCCTTTCTCGAAGAAGTTTGCTTCGTTTATCCCGTGGCCTTATCAAACCATTAGTCTTAAACATTTTAACCTAATCCAAGGTGTTACAGTACCGTGAGAATCCATAAAAAACATACAATTAAAAAAACTATGTGCACCACAATATAGTTGAACAAAGAAATGTTAAGTAGGTTTTTCTTGTAATTATTTCACAATATTTTCATTTTATGTGAAACATATGAAGAATGAGATATATTTTGGATGGGTGAATTCTTGATTTTTTATTAGCCTCGATTTTTGAAGCCACATGTGAATGTTATTTTAAGCTGGATCAATAGTCTATTAGTTACAGTTGTCCTTCAATTTATATATATATATATATATATATATAGTTTGTTTTTAATTGTAGTCTTAAGTGGTTGACCGCAATGAGGGATATGAAATATAATCAAAATCCACCCTTACCCTTAGGAAGAACAAATTCTTTCTAAATTTACTAAAAATTAGGGTTACTAAATTTCCCATGCTTTTAAATCGATCGATCATACTGCTTTCAAATTCAAGTAATCTATGTGTTATCATATTTATGATAGAAGGCACTGGATTGTAATTATGAACTCAGTGAATGAGTGAGAGTTTTTTTATGTCGCACCATAAAGCTGCACGAGAATTATTGGTGATGAACCTCGTACTTTTGAACCATGGTCAAGTAAAGAGGACGATTCCTGTGTGTGTGTGTGAGCTGACAGCCCCTCTCCTAATTTTCACACCCTCAAACGGAAGGACGTTTGAGCCTCAACTTATATGATGTGCATCGGCCCCTTTTTCCCGACGGGTTTTCAGCGGTATAGGCTCGATCTCATGACACGCCCAGCCATGAGTTCGTTATTTTGACCACTAGGCTACCGCAACCACATTTAGGTAGTGCTATAACTTTAAGCAAGGATATGTTTTGTATGATTCTAAAATAATTCTAATTATAATTGAGAAATCATATGCTACAGATCTGAACATAGGTATGTTTTGCACGATTCTGTGATAGTTTGAATACCTTATGAGTTTTAATTCTTCAAGTTATTCCAAAAAAAAAAAAAAACTAAGATACAAAAGTTAAAGGTTAAATAGATTTTCCCCATAGAAATTTAAACTATAAATTGGGAGTAATAAAACATATGCTTAGTAGGCATTATAAAAACGAAGTAAAATACAAGAGTGTTCAAGTAAGAAAGCGCAAAGAATTAACAGCATGAAGGAGTAATTTAATATACAAATGAGCATAGTGCTGAAAAAATTTTAACATTCACCAGCTTTAAAAATGAATGCACGTGTCATATTTTATTAAAATAGGTTTGAGAGTTTATACCATACACGCAAGCAAGTTTTAGTAAAGAGTTAACCAATTGTATAAATAAGTATCAGTCAAAAGACATATCCTTTGAGCACATTCCCTGTTTGTGATTTGCCTATTCGTCTTTCCCTTCCCATCACATTCCAGCAAGACAATACAGCACAATAAACTCTCAATATCAGAAAAAATTCCGTATCCTGTCCTGGCCGGCACACTTATCAGATTTCTCTTTATTGAAACATTTAAGAGCTCTCAGAGAACTGCGGGAGAACAGAGAGCTGAATACTGTAGGAATATACTACAGAGAAATTTAGATTTATTTTGAACTTATCTTTGCAAGGAATATCTTAGGATAACATTAAAGGCTTAGTTGACAGCATGTCCCACCATTTAGAGATATGTGGTGTTGCATTTTACTTTTAAGTAGTGTATATAATTCCAAAAGGCAATGGCTCTATTCAAATTTTATCGAACTTTCCAGATGCTTATGTCTCCCATTTTACAATTCATTTAAGAAAATTATCTTAGGAAACTGTGTGTTATATACGCAGTTTGGAGATAATCCATTTTCCAATTTCTGTACAATAATTTGAAGATAGTAGTTTGAAATATATTCCACCGCGAATTTACTTTTCCCGAAAACACGGGTTCATAATTAAAATGGTCGATGAAATGCATAAAATTCTTAACGTTTTCCTGTACACTTCACCGACCTGAGGAAAGATTATGGTTTCTGTCTTCTTTATCAATGTGCGTAAATGTCCAGGATTCAAAATCAACCCAACTTCTGAAAGAAGGATGATCATTCCCTTCAACAAAATATAGATTTTTCAATAAATTTTAACTGTTTTTAATGATTTTCCTAAACTCCTTCTTAACAAGGATATTGAAGCTCAATATCTTTCTCTGTCGTACTATTTATCAAAATTAAGTATTTTCATATCTATTAGAGTTTCGTAAATTTTCTCTAAAATATACGTCTCTTTTACTTTTCTCAACTTAGCAATTTCATTTATTCAAGATCATCAAAGTGAGAAATTTTCAAATCTTTATGAAGTAATATGACTTATAACCTTTATTGGATATAATCCTCTTTTTTTGTTTAGTCAAAAATATTTCATTCATGGCAAAGTAAATTTTCCTATAGACATATTAGGTAAATGTGCAGTGTTCTAATCACAACATATATGAAAAATTGTTATACAAATTTTCTGAGTAATAATTTTTGTCTGGTGTTGCAATGACTGGGCCAACAAAATCAGCTCCAGTTACTATAAACAGATAAAGCTTCAGCAAAACCGACTAGTTATAACAAGAAATTTAGCGTTTTAATGTCTTTTTAACAAGTAGTCTATCACACAAGAACTACAAAATTTATACTACACTATTCTAGAGGGGAACGGATCTTACTGTGCAACAACGAATATTGTTACATTTTCTAATAATAAATTCGGTATAGTAAAACCAAGATTTTTTATAAATTTTTGCATTAATTTATAGAATTTTAAAATAAAATAGAGCTAAAACTGGTCACTATCTAAATTTGCAGTAAAATCTTCTTTTGAATATATATATATATATAAATTGAAAATATGTTTGTTATCTTGTTCTGCTCACACATACAATGAACCACATATTGACACCTGATAAAAATTGACCGTATACATCAGCAGTTTTAAAAGCTTTTAAACTTTGAGTCAAAATCATCGAAGCCAATTCTAGGATTACTTTCCTCGAACTGAATGTAACCAATATGAAAAACATTTTAACAGTAACATATTCAATATATCAATTTAAAGTGATGGCAAAATTTGTGGACAACTTTGGAAATTTTTATGTTTTTAAAATTGTGTTTTTTGCATTTCTTCACCGTTAAAAAAATTCTGGTAGAGCTTTTGCCCTTTTCTAGTATAATATTAAAGAAAACTCAAAGAGAATACATTTATTATCTCAAACTCAAACAATGATTGAAATTTGATTTCACTACCTCGTATTATGACATAAATTGCTTGTCGTAAGTCATCAAAAATGACTAATGTACATTTGGTGACGGGAACTGATGTGTTGTTAAATGAGATTTGTCTACAAATTTAGAATAAAATGTTTAGGAAACATTAAAATTTAATCGTTTAGAGTAAATAAGCTTATGGAAATCTATCTAAAGTCTAAAAAAAAAGAAAGAATTCAGAATATTTTGATGAAAAATGAAATGGTAACTCAGGTTTCGATGACAGAAAGTTTTACAATGTCTACAATTAACTCACAAAATTAGAATATGAGATATGATATTAAAGCTAAGGAATTCTTTCTTCAACCTGCGGTTTCAGGGAAGTCTACAGTGTTAATGAAATTTCTTTGTTAATTGGATTGAGCTTTTAATGGGACATAACAAAAGATTCCGAATGGTAGAAGCCATTATTGGTGATCGTTGAAATTGGACTTAGATGATCTCTACTGGAAATTGTTGTAAATTGAGTTAATTCATTACGGTAAACTTAGCTCTGTAAATCAAACCCTATCAAAATTCTAGCTTTCTGGAAAACTAAAAAATTGTCTGATGTAAATAAAAAAGATGAATATTTTTGTGAACAGAGACAGGCAATGATGAAGGAATAATAATGACATTATATTGGATGAATAGATGAAAGCAGCCTTGCAATGTTTTCATGAAAATCAGATGTTTAGAAACATTTGCCTTAAATAACTCATATGCGTTTAGAATGATTAAAATATTTAGTATTACTTTTTTAATTTTAAGAGATAAATTAATAAGTTCGGAATGAAGGGATCATTGGAAAATTCTCTTAATAGAGAGTTATTTCTTGAAACTCTATTATTATTCCGTCGTTCATAAAAACAAGGCTCAAAATATTCTTCAAGCAATCTGTATGGAGATTGCTTGAAGAAAGATAAAGTGTATTTTCATTCAAAAACTTAGATTTACATCTTAATTATTTTTGGGATTTTATTAAAAAATAGGAAGAAATATTTCAGCCTGAAACAAATTTTTTTCGGAATCAATGCCATTAAAAATTAACTGAGTATTTCTGCATTTATGTGTTATATTGATTCTAAAAAATACAGGAATTTATTTTATATATTAAATTCTAAAGTTAATTATAATCAATTGATTTGAAGTTACAGTGGGCCATATATTAGGTTACAATTCAAAACTTTTTTTTAAAAAAAACATGTCATTTTTAGAAGTATATGCACAGTGGTGGCCAAAAGTGTGGTCATTGTTGGAAATTTTTATGTTTTTTTTTAAAATTTGAATACTTACAAAAAATGTTACGTTTCACGGAATGTAAGGTCGAGTGTATAATTTTAAAGAGAATTTAGTGCTGAATTCAATACAAAAAACAAAACTCAAGTACATACAATACAAAAGAAATTAAGCTGCAATAACACGCATTAGATGCTGATGATTACAGTGAGTAATCATTAGGGCAAACTTTATTTTTTATTACGGCTGTATAGCGATGTTTCATTGAGCTGGCGAGAGTTTTAAAATCTTCCCTCGTTATTACAAGCTGCCAGGAAACAATTGCAGCCTTAATTAGTTCTGTTTTATTTGATGGGTATCTCATTCAAACAAGAGTTTTCAGACGGTGCCACAAGTTCTCAATAAGATTGAGGCTAGGACAACAATTCATTGCTCTTTGTACGAAACCATGATTTCAATAATTTTGCTGTATGGCAGGGAGCAGAATTTTACAGAAAAGTATACGAATCATCGAAGTTAGGTACTGGATAAGTGTCCAATCGATGACATGAAGGCAGCCAATACCCTCTGTTGACATGCATGGCCAAATTATAACTCTAAAAGGATTCTTGACAGTTGCCAGATTGCAGTCAGTATGTAGGTCTTCTTTTATTATAGTTCTTACATATTTTTCCCCACACTACCGAATAAAAATATCTTAATTTTATTGTTCCATAAAATTGGGACTACTCATCATCTATCCAATTATGCACTTAACAGTTTCTTCTTACTGTCATATTATGTCAAAAAATAAGCATCTCTTTGAAAAACATTTTTAAGATGGAATTAATTACATAAACTTAAATCAGCAATCAGAAATGTTATAAACATTGAATTAAAAAAATTATGCTAATTTTTATTTTCATTGAAAAAAATTTTTTCCCTTAAAGTTGGCTTTTTTTTCGAAAAAATAAGGGAACTGGAAAGAACACTTTCAAAAATAGATATTAGAATTTAAAAGATGATATTATACTTACAGTTAATTATTCAATTAAAATTTAGTTTTTGTGTGGTAAGTGTTATAACAAGAGACAAACATAGTTCACCATATCACAATCGTGACAGAAATATCAGGTTTCTTTTCTAATCCGTTTTCCAAAATAGTTTCTTTTCCAACAACTCACAAAACATTACCTTATTGGTCTTAATTATTTATCAGTGGCAGCAATCACTTCTAAAGAGTGTCTTTCCGTCAATCGTGAAGGATTGGGCAAAATTCCTGGTTGTCCTTTTCTCTCATTTACAGCCTCATGTCTTTCAATAAGGCGATCTGTATTATCAAGCCTTCAATTCAAATGAGATAATTTTCTTCCTAGTTTCTGATATAAACCGAAGGCATTCCACAATGATGTATCTAAAAAGCGGAAGAATATTTTTTTGTAATATTTCTTGCCTCTCTTTTTTGTTATTAGGTAAATTTGTGTGATATGCTGATCAATTCTTTCTACAACTCCCATCATATTATTGTATTCCATAATTACCTGTGGTTTCCGTCAGACCTCATCCTTGTAAGACGATTCTTCAATCATCACTGGGTTATGTATAGCTGATAGCAGACATACCACTTTTTAATCCATCCATTTGATGATGCATTCTTTCCCTCTTTGGTATGCACAGATTTCTCCTTTTTTAAAATTTTTTAACTGCAAATCTTTTGGGACGTCTTTCTTGTTACATTTTTAGTGTTACATACATATATATCTGTATAATAATTCGGAAGTATATCTGCAAGTTCTGGTGAAGTGTAACTATTATCTGTTGTTAGGCAATATCCATAATTTAACAGTGGCTGCATAAGAGTCATCACTACTTGAGAAGACTTGTACAAATGCTAGTAATCACCATCGAAAAGAGTACCTTTTCCTGTGTATATAATAAATTGATATACATAACTGAACTTTGATTCACTGAAAACAAAACTTTTTACATCGAGTCGTGACCTTTTTGAGGTATATACTGTTTCGATTGCAATCTTATCTTTAACAACATCAAGCTTTCATCTATTGTTACTTACACATGAAAGAAGAAACAATGTTCGTAGGCGTGCAGTATACCGAACTAGTTAAAAGAAAATGCCCACCTTAACTTGTCTATTTAAGGAAGTAAAACCTAACCTTGAAATCGGTTTAGACATTTTTTTTTGTAATCTTAACTTTACTTGACTACTAGAGACAACCGTTATATAGAAACATTGCTCACTAAACGAGCAAAAAATACGGGCAAATCAGAGGATTAGAGTAGAAAAAAATTTTGCTCAAGCGGTGCTCGGCAAATCAGGGAAGTGCCGTTTCCAAATGCCCGAGCGATCTCCAGGCAAAACTGGGAATTGGTTCATGGTTCTTCTGTTCTTTGTAGTCCTTTTTGCATTGCTGTAAATTAAGATAAATGTTTTTAGTACAATTTGCCTTTTAGTCCAACACATCTGTTAATTATCTCCTGATTGTTTTAGAAGTGACATAATCACCAATATCATTCAGATAACTTCTGATGCCATTGAGGACATACTTCTATCTTTCATACATAGTTCTTTTATTTTTCTGTCATCAACAACTGTGATTCATCTTTTTGGGGATTTTTCGTATTTGTTTCTTACTGCATTTACCTCTTGATATCGCAAGAAAAACTTTCGGGCCTCAGATATAGTCACTGAACCATCCAACTGTCTTGCAATTCCAGCATAAGAAAGAACAATTTATCATAACACAACGGTGCCGGTTTATACATTGGGCGCTTGGGGCAGACTCCCAGGGGCCCGGAAGGGTGAGAAAGGACCCGCATAAGCTGGACTTAACCAGGGTTTCTGGTAATAAATTGCGATCCGCCGTAGATCTTCTGCCCCCAGGGCCTAAAATGAGCTCAAATCGGCACTGTAACACAATAATCTTAAAGCTCTTACTAGATGTCCAACCTATTCTTTTATTAAATGTCATTGATTCTTGAGTAAATATTAACGTTGTTCTGACCTAAATTTTATTGAAAACTTGTGGCACCGTTTTAAAACTTGTATGAATGAGGCACCTATCAAATAAATGAGAACTAATTGAGACAATAACTGCTTATTGATATTGCAAGGTTGATTTCATCTATTCATCCAATAGAGTCCCCATTTATTTTATTTGTTTTAACATTTAAAAATACCTTTTAAAAAAAATAAAGATCATCAATCTTACTATATTTTTCAAAGAAAATATGCAGCCATTTCATTAAAAAACTGGTTAATTATATCTCTGGTACACTGGTTAATTATGTAATTATTTTTTAACATTTAAAACTATATTTTTTTTAAAAAATGAAAGATTATTAGTTTTATTATATTTTTCAAAGATAATATGCAGCTTTTTCATTAAAAAGAAAGGTTAATTTTGTTTTGTCCATTATTTTACTCATGTGTGTAAAATATTTTTCATATTTAAGAAATATTGTTTTAAGAAGTGTTATGTAAATGAAAAAAATGTATTAATGCCTACATTACTATAACACATAAAACTATCTTAATAAACACAAAATCAGCATAGAATAAAAATATCAACAGAAATATAAAATGCAAAGAAAAAACAGAGATGTTTATCATTCAATTATATTTAGCATAATTGGAAATTTGATTTTGAATGAAAAAGTCTTAATCTTGTAGAATGAACTATATGTGTTAATTTTCTTTATCAATATATAGGAAAATTGACAGATCCCATAACAGATCATTTGGCTTATGTATCTCATAAGTAACATTTGAAATTTTGTTTACAATTTTAAAGGGACCATTGTTTTTTTTTTAAAAAAATAGCTTTATTCGTTAAAAAAGACAGAAAAATAGATATTTCAAAATTTCGATATTCCATATCTATTTTAAAACAATTTTACCAGAATGCCGTTTTTGTTTACAAGTAAAAAGAGCCAAGATTGAAATAGCGTATGGCTCCAGAAATTCGTCTTAATGCCATGCACAACTTTCAAACACTTGGAATTCCTGCAAAAAGAAAAAAAAAAAACGCACAGTGTGTTGATAATTTTTTTTTTAAGTTTTCATTTTTAAGGCTTAATTTTTACATTAAAGTTTTGAAAATTCGCCTATCATTTTCGAAAAACAGTAATTTTTAAATAAAAAATGTACCAAAAATACTGTTTCAATCAATTCTCGTAAAAAGTTTTAGACAAAAAACACAAAAACTTTTTAAAATCCGTAATTTTTAAGAAATTTTTTCAATCTTCACATTGATTACGGATAATAAATGTATACGAACGGAGAAAAAGTTTCGTGCGATTATATTAATAAATGACGAAGTTATTAAATGTTTAATTAAAATTTTGAGTAGTTTTTGAAAAATCTTAAAAGACAAAAATTTTTTGGCATTTTATTTTTAAATGACTAGTTCTAAAAGAGAAAGGAATGAACTTATTTAGTGTAGAATATCGTTTTAATAACACGAAAAAAAATTCATACGCAACGAATTAGAAATCATTTTAGTCAAAACGCTTCAATTTTGATTCATTTTAGAAAAAATCGTAAAAAATAGAAAATATCATTATTTTGTAAAACAAAATATACCGTATTGTGGCAAAATAAATGATCTTCCAATTCTGTTATTATTTTTTGTCTGATTTTAAAAGTAAAAATTACATGGCTGTTTTAAAATCATCGAAAATGTCGGAACTTCGCTCCGCCGAAATGGAAAATACATCCCTACCTTACGTCAGCGCGTAACGGGTAACCACATAACGAAAATTTCTCCCTACCGTGCCATAAAAAGTTAACTTCAATAAAAACGCTTTCACTGTTTCTTTTGACTGTCCGATGAATATAATTATTCTCGACGATGGCATCGTTAGAAGGAAATCCATTCAGTAATCTTCCATTCTTTTAAAGCAACAAGGTATAGTCACCAAAAATGTTTGCTTGAATATATGAGCACCAATTGCTTTTTCAAGATATATTGCTATCTGGTGAGAAATGCAATTTTTGTTCTGTTTCATTACGAAGGGTAATACGAGGAAAGATAAAAAGTAAAGAAACTTTTGTAATTTCTATTTCCAAGGTTTGGAAACAGCGCTAGTATCCTGCGTTGAATGAGGTGATCGCAACCAATACACCATGTGGCACGGCGCTGTGATGTTTCTCGCCACCTTTGAAGCGAAGTGAAGATATAAAGATCTTCATGTAAATATACTTCGACTTGTGTAAATAACTTAACTTAATCACTTATTTGTTGCTGGTCGTGTTAGCGACTAATAAACGTTGTGTTTTAAAGAGTGTTTATTAATGTGTCTATGCTAATTTCGATTATCATCGTCAATCGACCAGATCGGGAAGTCTACACGTGGTGACCCGAACGTGATTTGAACACGCAATTACTATTAAAAATTACTATTTTGTGGGTAGGCACACCAACCAATTTCGGGATTCCTTTATTGGTAAAAGTTGTTTACAGACTGATTGAATTCCCCAGCGGTTAGGGAAGGTTCACACATGTTTCCCTTTAAGGATTACTGAGAAGCTAGCCGCGCTATTTCTATACAACGTGTCACCCATCTTCCCTAGTTGTCTTTGGGGTATAGCAGGCAATTCATCATGGCTGCTCTATTGTCGACTTGCACCGAGGAGGAAAGGAAGACAATGATTCGCTGTTTATTTGAGAAAGGTATGAAACCCGCGGAAATTATTCGTCACACGCAAACACAATTTTGTGACAGATGTTTATCGTGAAACAAGATATACGAATGGATAGAGTGCTTCGAGCAGGAAAGAATTTCTTTATGTGACGATGAAAGATAGGGCAAGCCATAGGACAATGTGCAAGTCATTGAGGGTACAGAGATGGAAGGGTATAGTAATGGAAATGTATAGTAATGGAAGGGATGGCTAGCATCCAGAGAAGGTATCCCATCTTCCGAAAACAAAAGGCGAATCATTGCCTTACTTTCCTCCTTGGCACAAATCAACAATGGAGCTGCCATGTTGAATTGTCTGCTACATTTCAACTACTACGAGGAAAGACGAGTAAAACGTCGTATAGAAGTGTTGCCTACAGTGCTGGATACTAGCGCTGTTGCTAAACCATGGAAAGAGAAATTGCAAAAGTTTTTTTATTTTTGGCCTTTCCCTCGTATATCAATATCCTTGGCATGAAATGTTACTTTTTTACTATTTTTGAAGGAACTTTTGTATTGTTCTTTACTTTTAAAACCACGGATTTTATTAATTATTTGATTTTATAAACACGGCAATTTAATTTATATTTTATCCTGTATTAATCCAATTGCACATCTGTGATCGAACTCACTCAAATGATGTCATACATAAATTTCATACTCAATATTTTCAACAAGAAATTGAATTTTCCCCTAAAGCGTTATTTTTTCAAGTGGGAAAATTGAATGGAGATTAGGGAAAATGAGTATTGCATTTTCTTTTATCCATAAGAGATGGAAAATACATGCCTTCTATATTTAACTTTTTGTAATTATCCGAAAGACGCAATTTTGTTTAAATCGTTGCTGCTCAATTTGTCTAGCAATACATATGAAAGAATTTATTTTATACACGAACATTTTACTGTTTATCATTTTAGTTGCGTACACAGAAAAAAAATCTAAAATACATGTTTGTATTGAAAATTATTTTAAATCTAACATGAGCAAAATAATTTTTAATTACCGGATGAAATTAAATCTTATATCACATGCGGAATCTTGATATTCGTATTTCTTAAGTATTTCTAAATACGCACGTAAATTAAAGTAATATTTCAATAGATGGATACAAAAAAGAAACAGTCTTACTTGAATCCCATAATAGCTTAAGGAAAACTTTTATTGCTCTTAATCTCTTAAGGACGGCCAAAGTCGGTGGATTTTCTTGATGCAGAAAATCGACAGCGTTCTTCTCGTATGATTATTCGGAATATCAGAGACACCTATAGTGCCTGTTTGGCTTGGGTGCTCTCAGCAAAATTTAATTCCTAGTACAAGATTGAATCAACAAAGCTCTGGTGCCCCTCTCTGAGGAGGAAACTGGGCGTCAAAATTACTTGCGGCAATTTGTATATCACCTGTATGGAACCACTCTAAAAAGTGATACTAGCTCCCTTTGAATGTACTAAGTCTGCAATGGGAAAAACCTAAGTTTTAGCCCCGTTTTCCAGACTTCCACATCATTCCAGCATTTAAACTTTGAGAACTGACAGATTTAACATGCGCCAGATTCTCTACATACTCTCTCTGCACACCGAATGTATTTTCGTTGCCTTTTAAATCTTACAAAATCCTATGTGACTCCATCGAGTGAATTTTTATGAGTCATGGAAAACTCATCTCTGATTATGAATGAACTCCTTTGCAATACGTTAGCCATTCCACTTTTTTTTAATGTTGCTCATTGTATCTAGTTTCTTATGAATGTCAAATGGCAGAACTAAATGCTGAATGTGCAGTTTTCCCACCATCCAAAAAGTGGCAACAATGCCTGACGATTCAATTTTCTGTTGTGATCACATATTTTCAATGATGCTCCTGCAAGTTCAGCAGCAATAGGGAATTAAATTCTGGAGGGGAACTCGAACGCGAAACCAATCAACCTCAATCCAACAATATCTCGCAAAGATACGGAAGTTTCTGATATCCGAATCCAGGTTCTCGATCCCCACGCCGAGACGCACCCTGTGCCCACTTTCGGCCCTCTTGCGTTTGCAAGTTCAGTCCCTGGAGGGGGGATATTACGGTCATCCAGCTTTATCCTGCAAAGTTACGGGAATTTCTAAGAACTGATTTCGGATTCTTGTCCCCCACCCAGAAAAACAAAAGGAACGCACTTTTTACATTTCAAGAATTTTAAGGTAAACCCACGTACTTTACGCGACCCGTGACATGGTCCGCGTAAAAATTGGTTGACCTGCATTACTTGGCAAAGTTACTAGAATTTTTTAAGTTGGGTTGAATATTTGCAGAGGTCATTGCAAAATACGTCAAGGACTCACTTTCCTGGTCCTTGCGTCTGAACGTGCCGTCGGTGCCGCGGTCCACGTATATTACAGTCATTTGGTATTATCCGGGAAAGTTACCAGAACTCCTATAATCCGACTTCAGATACTCATTCCCTCCCTTCAAACGTACACGGGACTGAGTTTCGGTGGCCCGGCACATGCATGTTTAGCTGCTAAAAGGGAAGAAAATCTGGACGCTGAACTCGAATCCATTCCACCTAATTCCGACAATATCGGCAAAATTATGGGAGTTTCTGAAATGTAATTTCAGATTCTCGTATCCCCCCTTCTGTGGCCGCGGTAGCCTAGTAGTCAAGATATCTGATCGTGGCTGCCTTGTTACGAGTACGAGCCCAGTACCACTAAAGACCCGCTGTGTTGGGGAGCGATGCACGTTAAATCTGTCGAGAGCTCAAACGTCTTTCCATTGATGTGGTGAGGTAGTTAAGAGAGTTGGTGCCAGCTCAGGTGTCGTCCTCGTCACTTGACCATGGTTCAAAATTACGAGGCTCATCGCCAAAAGCCCTAGTTAGCTGAACAGTGCGACGTTAATATTCACTCATTCACTCACCGTAACGGCATCTCACCGGTTCTAGGCATCCGGGGTCCACTTTCGTTGCTCCTGCACTTGGAGTTTCAGTTCTTAAAAGGGAGGCATGAGGGTCGTCCAGAATTATCCGGCAAAATTACAGAAACTTCAAAAATTTGGTTTCAGTTTCTCCTTCACCTCCTTAATATACACCAGAAACGCACTTTTTGAGCTGCAAGATTTGCGCGTAAGCCCCTTCCACGGTCCACGTAAAAGACAATTATCCGTAATTATCCGGCAAAGTTAAGGGAATTTTTCGGATCGGATATCAGATTCGAATTGCCCGTTTTGAAATACGTAAGTGACCAAGTTTTTGCGGCCCACATTTTTTAAGGTAAGACCCTTCCAAGGTGTTTCGAACATACGGTCGTCTGGCACTAACCGGCAAATTCATGGATACTTTTAGAAACTGATTCAAAATTCAGAGTCCACCCCCGAAAATACGCCGGTTACTCATTTTTCGTGCATCTCGGTTGACAAAATCCGCTTCCGTTGACAGCCCCGCATTTCCATGTTTTGCAATTTTTCCTTTTCCCGGATTCTTCGCATTTCCGACAATAAAAAATATTGACGTCATTAGTTGAGATAAAGTTGGATGAAAGGACACACAAAATGCAAAATTATATTAAGGTCGGTTGAGTAGTTTCAGAGTCCATCACGGACAAACACTTTGACACGGGATTTTTATATATAAAGATATATAGAGTAGAGAGAGTGTGTGTAGGAAATGTGTGATTAAAATATTAAATACTATTTTGTTATATTTAATTTATTCAAAGCAATAGTTAGTTAAGGTGCATTTAATAAACGTCTGATTTTCACAGCTCGTGCACGGATTATATTTATGACAAAGCAACCTACAAGTACGTAATGTAATATAACTCTGGCTAGTTAATTTTTCCCTTATAAATCAAAAATATCTATTAAATTTCATAATTTAAATATTAAACAGCCTAAGCATTTTCACTTGATTGTTCTTTGTCGTGACTAAAAATAATTACAAAGGAATGGAAATAGTTAAGATTTCATTAGAATAAATTGTTTAATATTAATATTTATTCCATTACTAAAGAATTTCGCCTTGTCTTTTTCACGCAATAGCGAGATTCATGTTTTCAAAGTATACATATATGAAAATAAATTGGTATTTAGAGACTAAAAGTAGATAAATGCACATAAATTAAACATGGTTTTTGATTATCTTAATTTGATCTCTGTAGATGCATTTTTAGATGGATGGATAATTTCTAATGCTGTTTATAAATATGTGATTATTTTGTATAAACTAACAACAAAGATAAATTTATTAAGAGTAATTTGGATTATAACGCACAAAATAATTTTTGTAATTCCTCTATTTAATGAGACGATATTCAGGTGCTTGCTTTTGTGTATTCATTACACAAATAAGATATCGACTATCTCTTAAAATCTCGTATTTCGGCTAAAAATGTCAAAAAAGTATTTTATGATTTAATTTTGTAGACCAAGTTAGGTCCAAGTACTTATTTTCAGTTTAAACATTTTAAACCAATTATTTTAATTTAAGTTTTAACTTTTTAGTGAGAAAGGATTCCATATACAGCATGCAGTTGCCGATTTATAGCATATTTTACGGAAAATTTGAAGCGGAATTGAGGTTGCTGAAAAAGTTATGATTAACTGAATTTGCGTAATATTAGATTTTTTTGCCTACTTTTTACAGAAATCACTATATTATTACAAAATTTACAACTATTTATATAGTATAGCAAGTTTTCTTAAGACGATTTCACTTAGTTACTACGATAAACTGCTCTATTTTTTTGTATAAAGTTAAACATATTTTATTTTTAAGACATTTCGAAAATAAGTAGTAATACAATATACAAGTGCTCAAAAATCGAAAATTCATTTATAAACATTTTTTTCAGAATGTCGTTTATGTGATTTTTCATAAATTTTCAGCAAATTTTTTTCACTTCAATATTAATTATTTTTTCTTTATAATATCAGAAATCACAAACAATCTTCGCATTTTATTTTTTAAAAAAAAGGTTTTGCACGCAGTCGATACCTTAAATGAAAGTCGGTTGAGGACATATTTACCGACTAATTCCTAGGCTATAAAATGAAACGAGGTTTTCTAAATCTACATATTATGGTAGTTCAGATGTAGTAATATTGAAAAGAACTGAATTGAAAACATTGCTTATTAGAACTATATCCTGTTATTTCTATTAGCACCCCTAAACAACTCAGTTCTAGTATATGTTAATTGAATCTTCAGAAACGGCAATTAATATTAATGGACAATGTGCGGTTGCAATAAACATCGATGGGGATAATGGTTTGCATGAATATTTTAGTTAGGTTAATAGTAATGTGAGTATGTAATTTTACATTATTTATTCTTCATATTATATGAATAAGGGAAGTAGGAAATCCCTTTCTGAGTTGTATTATAAAAATTATCGTTTTGGTTCTGTGTAATTGTTATTTTTTAAATAATCTATTGTTTAAAAAATAAATTACATATTTAAGTTTATTCTTCTGAATTATTTGACATATTAAGTATACAAAAAATCGTTTTAATTTCCTCTGTCTTTTTTTTTTTTTAAATGAATTTAAAAGGGCTCAATTGTTTAAATATAATCAGATGGAAATTACATTCAAATGAAACGTTGAAAAATTATTTTCTCAACTGCTGTAACTTTTTAAGCTAAAAATATACTAGAATTATTCACATGGTATTCAATAAAATACTCCTGAATACTTAGTATTAGAATTAAATATGGCTCATGCTCTAAGTTATAAATTTCCTTTTTGCAATTTTAATAAATAACAGAAATTTTCTTTCAGTTATAAATGTTCATAGGAACATGTAGCTTCTTTATATTCAATGTATCTCTAAATATCCTGTGTAAAAGAAAGCACATAAATACAATGACTTCAAATTTTATTAATTAATACCATGCCTTATATCACAATATAATTTTTGTATTTTGAAATTTGACGATAAATCTATTTCTTGAATAGAGTTTTTTAACGTATATATGTATATATATATATATATATATATATATATATATATATATATATACTGCAAAGTAACAAAACAAAAATGTGAAAAGTAGATGTTTAAATAGATTAACCTCTTTTAACATTTTTGAGTTTTAACCTCTTTAGAAATAATAAATTTTCTGAATTTATTTGTTCTATTAGGTTTAGAATTAGGTTATAAATATGTATATGGTCATAAAAATAAGTTTTTATGTATTATCGCAACCTATGATGGCATTATATGAAACGAAGCACATGGTTGCCAATTCAGTGCGGACAACACATAGGAAGTTATTGCTGTTGTCAACTTGAGTTATTAATAGAGTTGGCAATTGTTGCAATAATACATAAGTACCAAAAAATCTTCCTATGATATTTCAGTTCTTACATATAATTGCAACCTATTAGAGACATTACATGAAACAAAACACATGGTTGCCAATTTAATGCGTACAACACATGTGAAATCAGCGTTGCCAACTTGGCGTGTAATTTTGAACAGTGGCATTCGTCAATAAAATCTTAAGTTCCTACATTTCCTTCTGTTAAAAAAGGGTACTGTTTTTCCTGATACTAATGTATTAGTCACTACAGTCAAAGTGGCTCTTTTTTCACCAAAATTTGATTTTTTCCCATATAAGAATCTGTTATTTTGATATTGTGGTGCAAATTTTGCTGCAATGACGCCAATACATAAGTACCATTTTCCTTTATTGGCAGATTCCATGTTTTTTCATTGTAACAAAAAAAGTAGAAAAATGCAACTGAAGAAAATGATACTCAATTCAAACTAATTGAGATTAACAGATTGTCAATATTGTGATTTTAAGTTGGAATTTCTATTCACGTATAAGATTTTGCTTATGGTAGTTTCATCAAATCTTTATTTATTTAAAGTAGCTTTTGGTTTGAATTAAAATTATAATTTCTATACTATATGTAAGGTTACTTTTATATTTATTTCTTTCTTTTATTTCAATTGAACTATCCTTTTCTTGTGTATCATTGTTGGTACAGTAATTATGTGATACAAAGACTCAAAAAGTCTATTTTTCAGCATAATAATAATTTGTGAGGCCTTTTGTAAACAGAATCTTCGATCATGATTACCTATTCATGACACAAATATCAAAGGGTTTTTTTTACAATCAATGAAACTACACCTTCACTTCTCGCCAGAATTTTTTTTTTTGTCATGTCCATTTCTTCACAAAAAAAAAAAAAAAAAAACATCTGTTAGAAAAATTATGGATGAACACGGAAACTATGGATGCGATTAAATGCTCATCAAAGTAATTTTCCTTCTGACAAATCTGTTCATATGCAGATTGTATATATACACATGCATTGTATACATTTTTTACATATAAATGTTGTATGCTTTACATATCGATGCCATTTTCTGTTGTTGAAGATAAATATTCATCCTTCCTAATAATAATTCCTTCATCAGCATATTCAATATTTTGTTCTATGTAGAGAATATTGCTTTAAATATAACAGAAAGAAAATGACACTGAATTCAAACTAATTGCTCTTAACATGTTGGTAATATCGTGAAGATAATGCTTCATATTTATGAGGAACCAGTATGTACGATGTTTTTTTTTTTTTTTGCGTGTCGCTGTTTTTTTGCTTTATGACCGATAAGAATGAATCTTTGTTTTAAATGAGAAAAAGTCATACATTTAACAAAAAGCTATTTGCTGAAACTATGATGAGGTGACCTTGAAATAATTCATATTTTCTTTGGAATTCCATTTTGACCAGATTTTTCGTCATAACTTAACTTTGCTTCTGGCAATCTTGCAAATCAGAAAACTGTATCAGGTGTGGTTGCAAAAATGTTTGCACAGATAAAGGATGCACCTTGGAAAGATTTTCTCATATTTCCCTCTGGGTTTCTTTAAAATTCAGTGTTGAAATGATTTTACGTTGCATCTGATAATCTGTTCCTCACGTAGTTTCTTGGAGATCATATGCATATTTTATGTTATCATACTGTCCATATACAATATATATTATTTTAATTATTACTATAGTTATTTATCATTGTATGTATACTCATTCTTTTGCTCTTTGCAATCAAATTATAATTTTTAATAGAAATATTGCAAAAAAGTATTGTTTTAAGAATGTGTTTTTTAACAATATGGTTTATTATTTGTTTCATTTAGTACTGTTGTTGGTTCTGGACTATTTCAACAGGGACCTGTTTTAGGTAGATTTTAATTTTAGTTCATACTAATTAAATTTTTTTAGTATTGAATTACATCTAATACTCTATATTAGATGTATTGCAAAGATGTTAGATAGTATTATATGAGGTATGGGTGCAATGCTAATTTAATTTTTTTTTCAGTTGAAGGCTTCCTAATATTTTTTATTTATGATAGCATTTAGTGAATCAGTTTATCATCATTAATTTTTTCTTTCGGTTCATCTATTGCAGGTTGTTTCACCCATAGTTCCCATAGCAGAAACTTACTACTGCTATCACTTTTTCTTTAATAATTTTTATTTATATTTGCATTCATTCATATCTATTTACTCTTCAACTTGCTAATTTTCTCTCTTACATTGAAATATTTGTTTTTGTTAAATTATTATTTACTTTGAGGCAAAATTGCAATTTGTTTAAAATTATTTATGGTGAGAACATTCATTTGAAAAAAATATTTTTAATTTTTGGTTTTACTACTTTTTTTATAGAGGGTTTATCCTCACTAAAAATATAATTGCTATAATAGATGAATTTATGTTTTTAACACTTAACCCATGCGAAGAACGGGCATTTCAGCTAGTAAATATGTATATGAAGTAGTTAGAAAAAAATATAAAATTAACACAAAATTCAGAAAAATAATTCAAAATATCAAGTAAGAAGTGTATTGGTTTATAATATATGTTGTTGTATTCGAGCACATTAAAATTATTGATTAAAATAGGTTAGGATAATTGAGCTGAAGCATATAAACATAGAATTAATTAAAATAGGAAGATTATATTTAATTCAAGATAATTTGTTGAAAAGAATGAGAAGCATTTTAATGCTTTAATATATTACAGAAATTTTCATGTCTTTATGTTTTGGTAATATAGTATTCATAAATCTGAAAAAAATTGTTAATATGATTTATTTCCTTTTTCTAAATTAAAATTTCTTGAATATATACTGTGACATTTTGTTTCGATGCATTTATATTCAAAAGAAGAAACCAAAGCTTTTTATGTTTTGCTGAATTATATCTATCTATGATACACAAATACATAAACACTCATACACACACACACGCATATATATATATATATATATATATATATATATATATATAATATATATATATATATACACAGTTGACTCTTGATAATTCGAAGTTGGAGGGAGCAATGAAAAGTTTCGAATTATCAAGAGGGTAAAAAAAAAAAAATACTCGACAATAATTTTTTTCTAACACATTTAAATTTGAAACTATACAATAAAACAACAACTGTAGATATGTATAAAATTATTTTAAAGTAATTTTTAAAAAGTACACATATTACACAGTATAAATATTATACAGAAGTTAAGAGTACTGTATTGAAAGAATACATTTAATACACACACACACACAATCACACACAATCCTACGCATCTCTTCTTTATAATGGACCATCCTTTCTGAATACATGTGTAGCAAGGCCACGTGTTAAGCGATAGATACGGACGACTGACAGCAAGTGCGGTTGGTCTATTGTCTTATTGAAGAAGGAAAGCAATAAAAGCGTATTTTCTCTTCATGAACCAAAAAGCACTAAGAAAGGGTAGCAGTTAGATGGTCATTAAAGGGTTACGTTACAGGGAAGACACGACACGCAGAGACAATACAACACAAAACTTGTAATCTCCAGCCTGTTTGCTACAGGACTGTTCGAATTGTCAAGAGGTTCGTATTATCGAAGGTTTGAATTATCGAGAGTCGACTGTATATATATATATATATATATATATATATATATATATATATATATATGGAAAAAATTTTTTTTTATATATAAAATAGAACATAACAGGGGAAAAAAAAAATTAAGATCAAATCTAATGAAATACAAATAAGAACCTAGCGAGTCAAAATGCAATTTCGGACTTAGGACCGAATAAGTGGGGTTAAACTAGTTTGAAGGCGCCAACCTTCCCCCTTTGCAACTCGGTAGGAAAGACCAAAATAAAATAAATAGAAATTTAAAGTATATAAAATCCAAAAATATAAAAAATCCAAAGTATAAAAAATCTCATAGAAATATGAAAGAACAACCGACTACTATTAAGCAAAAATTCTCCAAAATGTTTAAGCAGAAAAATATCAAAAGAATTACCCAGTAAAAGGATTCTTCCAAAAAGATTTTAAAACTTCTGCTCACAGAGCTTACTCCAGGAGATCCAACACTCTTGAAACCGATGGAAAGCTTATATATGTTGTGTTAAAAATCTAAATTGCACTTAAACGCATCCTTTATACCAGCTTGTAAGGAAGACGCCAAGAAAGATTACATTCAAATTTAGTAGGCTATAACTTGGTTGGTTGTCACAAATGTAGAAAATTGGTTGGTTGTCAAAATGTAGAAATTTGGTTTGGTTGCTAAAAATGTAGAAATTTTCATATTATAGGATTTTTAAAAAGGGTGTTTAAAAAATAAACTGTGTGAAGAGTGTTAAAACAGAATCTTCACAGCAAAACCACTAAAATGCTGACTTTGAAATCCTATTGTTGTATGGTGGTTTTGAAATCAGAAATAGCAAGACGATTAATGTATTTGTGATGAATATATGTTCTTAAGAAGTTAAAAGGATAGTCATGATCTAAGCAGCATTGGAAGAATTTCTTGATATTATTAAATTTATCTATTTTGTTGGTAGTTAAGTTATCATTCCTAAGTAAAAAATTCAAAACAATATTTCTGTAAATTGATAGATGCAAATTGCTGTTCCATACAGGAATTTTAATTACATGGAAACTAAAAGAATCTCTTTTGTCATAAATGTTACAGACTACTCTATTGTCAATAAGATGCAAGTCTAAATCTAGGAATTCAACCATATTAGAGTTAAAATTAGTTTTAAGAAGGTTGAGATTGTCAGGGTAGAACATAATATTTGGTTTGAATTCACTATTTTTACCAAAAACTATTACATCATCTATATAACGGTATAATAAGAAAGAATCATCAAAAATATGATCAATTTCAATTATATATATATATATATATATATATATAGTAACATAAAATGAAAGAAATACATGGCATAATAAAATTGATAATATATATATATATATATATATAAACTGACTGGGTTTTACGGAAATCGACTCGCAAGGGGAGTTGTGGAAGGGTTATAGACAAAAATTTCCGTTTTTGAACAATTAGACCTAAGGACTGGAATTTGGCAAACCTATTTGTTTTATTGCGTAGAGATCCGGTAAAAAATTTTTTTTTGCGGAAATCAACTTCTAGGAGAGATGTTAAAGGGCCTAATCGATAAATATACTTTCAATTTAGAAAATTAAGTCCTATTCTTTTTAAATTAAGAGGCAAGGGCTCTTAGAAAACTTTTCTGTACAGTCGAAAATTTAATTCTAGCACTTAGATATCAATAACTTAAAAATAACACATAGCCATACAACATGAAAAAATGCCAAGTAAAGAGGGTGGGTATAATCTAGTTGCTTATAACTGTGCAAAACGCTTTATGCGATTATTTTTCATATGAGGGAAAAAATTAAATTTCCCCCTTTTCATAAACTGATTTCATCTGAAGATATAAGACTGATATCGAAATTTTAAATTAAAATTAAAGAATAAGGCAACATTTCATTACCTATATTTCAGCATTTTTTTGACAATATTTCGTTTACGCTAGTATAAATAGATTTATCAGATTTTAAAATATGAATCGAATTATCAAAAGAAATTAATAAACTGATTTTTTAAAATTCAAATAAGCCTTTTTTCATCAAAATATTTATCGTTTACTTTAACAGATTCTTACCGATATAATTACAAAAAGCTACATTTTCTTTTAAAGAAGCGGCTTCTGAAAAAGACACAAGTTTGTAAAAGAAGTTTTCACCACAATCTTATTATGAAAAAGTCTTATTAATGTATCCGACTACTTAAGCGACAACTTTTTTTTTCAAAAAAGGAAATATGGGGAATTTTTTTTGGGGGGGGGGGGTAGATTTATTTAATACATTTTTAGAAAAATATGCAAAATTAAGAAGAGAAAAGGAAATTATTCTTCGTAAAATGGGAAAAAATTGATAAAAATTACATTAACGGGCCAATTTTGCACCAAAAAGATTTATGAAAAAATTTTCAATTTTTAAATATTAATGTGTTGCCTTGCTATTCATTTTTGAAATGACGTTCAGGACAAGAGATATTTTAATTTTTGCAAAAACTAGAGCACTTTATATTACTTTTTATATGAAAGTGCTTAAAAACAGTGATTATATTCCCATAAGGTACTGTATATTTTGTAATAAAAAGTGATTGATAAATCTGAAGGTTAAAACTCTTCTACAGTTGTACAGAACATACAAAAGAAATTTCTGTTAATTATTTTCAAAATGTTTTGAGCAATCGCTGTCCCCGTTTGAGCATTTTCAAAAAAGCACATTTGGTGCAAAACGCATTTTAAAGTAAAACATCTTGCTTAAAGTAGAGGCACATTTGTATTTATTAAATCACTTGTAGTTTTTGTTCTAGATAATGGTAAACAATAAACTGGATAGTTTTGTAAAGCTAATAAGAAGTTAAAAATTAAAATTATAAAAATATTCTAAATTTTAGCAAAATTCGCAATTTTAGGGTAGTCGGATATCGTAAAGAAATAGTTATCCGTTGGTGAAAGAGTAGGGGGTTATGAAGGATGTGGCATGATCTCGAAGCCTAATTAGTAAACATTTGTATGATCATTTGTACTACAAGAGACAGTGCATTATTCTGCAGGAAGAAGATTAATGAGGGGCTAATTTTGACAAATATTTAATGCATATTCTTCATTTCAAAGCAATATGACTCTACAATTATTGTTTTTCCGGTTTCGAAAAAATAATTCTAGATAGTATTACTTGATAATATCATCATAAATGTCTCGCACATTCATCGTGATTAATCTACTATCCCAGTCATTTTCTTTTGTCGTAAGTAATCCATTTTTCATCGCAAGTTAAAACTCTTTACAAAAATAGTGTCCTGCATTTCCTTAAATAAAGTTAACGGCAATTTTCTCAAACCTTCACTTTATTTACTAATAAGAAACACCCTTTCTCCTAATCCATTACCCATCAAACATATGTGGTGATTAACTGTCAAACAAATATACCATCTACTGATAAATGTCGGCAATTTGTGGGAACAACATAACATATCCAAAACTTATTTTTCTTTCAATACTTAGAAATGTAGCAACATTCATTGCCATTAGTGGAGGCTACATAAATAATACTGATTAATGTTAGATTAAATAATTATGCATAATGTGATGCTGAAAATGCAGCACCAGAACATATGATGAAAATAGGAAAGGAGAGAGGGAGAACCTTGAGCAATAAATGATGTTTACTTCAACACAATATAATACATAGTGAGCGGCAACATAGGGTTATTAGGAAGTTATAGGAGTCTGAACAGTCTGCGATACATGCAACAACAATGAAACAATAAGTTAGCGAATTATGGGCTGAGGGACTGTTCAATTTGCCACAGTTCACCTTCAAAGCGCAGCAAAGACAGGGTAAATAAACGATGACTTATCACCTTCTAGATATACTCAAAGGATTAAAGAGCGGACAATCCCGGGAGCTATGTAGCTCTTGGGTACCTTTCAGTTCTAATGCCTGTTGTGTGCTATTCTGCGTAATACGACCGGTAAAGGGCATCGGGTACACATTAAAACACAGACCAGCTATACCACCACGTCAGTATTGAGCCGGAAGCTATAGTTTGTTGATAATACGGATGAGCAGTGAGATAACCTATCAAAATCATTCGAGATTTTTGATAATTACACAATTTTACTTGATAAAGCTTACATCAGTTTTGCAGTTTTAGCCTTATCCGACTCATTATGGAAAACGTATTTGTCAATTTCATAATGCATTATTACAGATCTAAGGAACAGTTTTATATAATTCGCCATATGCATGATTTTACAGATTGATTCAAAAATAATGTGACCAATTTCAGAGCATGATAAATATTTATTGGTTTAAGTTATTTACATGAAATTTTCAATGTGGTTTTCTTTAGTATAGTACACTTTACATAAGCGTTTAGGCCAAACAAAAAACCTTTTCGATCATTTTGGGAGGTATTTTTCCAATTTTTTCTTTTTGATTGCGTTTTAAAGTTCTTGAAGAGTGTTTCTTAAGTCTATTTAATTGTTTTTTAAAGTATCTCCATAAAAATAACCGCAAGAAGTATAGTCAGGGATTGTTGTAGCTATTCTTCAGGAGGAAGAATTTTATTTTAATCTTTCAGCCATTTTATAGTTGATTTTGAAACATGACTTAGTACAGAATCTTGGTGAAAAATAAAGTTTCCTTGAGGGTAAGGACGTTTACTCTTTCTTTGATCATGTGCTTCAAAACTTTATTCTAATAGTATTTAGCATCAACTTTAGTCTTTGCATCTTCAAAAAATGGTTTTATTTAGCCTTGAAATGTCATCCCTACCCATCCATACCATAACACTTGAAGGCCAACTTCCCTTTTGTAAACCAGCTGTGTCTTTGCCACGTTTTTCACGGGGAAAAAATTGTATTTTCTTTTTGCCAGTTGTAGATGATAGATAAAGCTACGCTTCATCAGAAGTTATCCATGTTTTGTATTTAACCTTTGCGTAGCATTAAATACAAAAGGCAAGAAAGTTTTCTTTATTTTATACGGTCTTGAGAAATTTTTCACTTTTTTATAGCCAATTTTCTTTATCTGACGTTAAATTGTCGATTGCTATACTTGTAGTTTCTTTTCTAAAGCTCTTTGAGGCAGAGGAATTTCAACAGAGATAATTCTTTTCAGCGTTTTTTTCAACTAGGACTACCACTCGTCCACATTTTTGTCCTAAAGCTTTTGATTACAAGCCAAATTTTATTTCGTTTCGAAATTCAGATAGTAATCCATTAGAAAAAGTAGCTTTTCTGATTTTTGAATGCTTTATTTATAACAGAATTTGAGCAATCATCCCTCTAAAGATTTAAAATTTCGTTTTGGGTTTGAGTATTAAATTTAAAAGCCATAATCTATTTCCACTAATAAAAAAGTTAGATTGGTAATTTAAAAGTCTTATTTTTAAAATAAAATTGATATTGAAGCGATTGAAATTTGCCATAAATAGAGTTATATGCTTTTAAAATTGGTTACACTTTTTATTAATCAACCTGTATAGCTTATGTAATATTAAACGTGTATTATTTTAAAGTACTTTAATATGTTTTAAATGTCAATCCAGAGTAATTCAGATGAATTCATTCTACTTATTTCTTGGTTAATTATTAGATTTGATTTTTGATTTATGTCACACTTTAGAGCTACATTAGGGTTATAGGTGTACTTTGCAATTCTGAACACAGGTCACGTGACGAGGATGACATTCTATTAACTTCCACACAATTCAAAAGGAGGACTTTGAACTTCGACATATTTAACGTGCAACAACACTTTTACACGATGGATCTTCAGTGATACCAAAACAAAAAACAACGATGACCACGAGTTTGCAGCCACTTGGCTATCACGGCAATATTAAGTTCTCAGAGTTCTCTGCAATTTTTAAAGATTCCAAGGCGTATTTGTAGATAGTAATAATACAGATGAGATAGTAAAACTTATAAATTATGTACGTATCTCAGTGGGCTAACTTAATGTTTAAGAAAATTGGGGAAAGTAAAATGCACTTAAAGAAAATACAGTACTAATAGCATTGCAATCTATATAATTTACATTAAAATTTAAGCAGTATACAAGCTGCAACACTGTAAACAAGTAATATAAAAAAATTAAGTCAATTCCTGCTTTGAATGGTTGAATAGAAAGTATTTTATTAACGATTGAAAATTTGAACAAGATATATACATATATATATTTGCACACCCTGTTCGGTTAGTTTGGCTGAGAAACCGGTTTTCAACAACAACATTTGTCATTTATTTAACAGTTACATTCTAACAACAATGCAGACGAATCTAAATTTTTGTAGAATTGGCGGTAATTAATGAATTAATATTTAAAAAAACTGTATTAACATCAAGTGTCAAAACAAGTTTAAAAAAAAATTATTTGAACTTGATTGGATGAATAGAAAGTAGTGTATTAAGGATTCAAAATTTGAACAGTATATATATTTATATATGGAAGAAATTTATATAAAATATAGAACATAACAGGGGGAAAAAAATTAAGATCAAATCTAATGAAATACAAATAAGAACCTAGCGAGTCAAAATGCAATTTCGGACTTAGGACCGAATAAGTGGGGTTAAACTAGTTTGAAGGCGCCAACCTTCCCCCTTTGCAACTCGGTAGGAAAGACCAAAATAAAATAAATAGAAATTTAAAGTATAAAAATTCTAAGTATAAAAAATCCAAAGTATAAAAAATCTCATAGAAATATGAAAGAACAACCGATTACTATTAAGCAATATATATATATAGAGAGAGAGAGAGAGAGAGAAAGAGAGAGAGAGAGAGTGAGCTTATAGTAAGAATTAAAAATATTAATAAAATCCCACTTTGATCCATTAAAACGATACTCTTGGGGGAAATATATTTTTTCTTATATTTTCGGCTATTTGAATCTTCATAAGTGTTGAAAATTTGATTTTTTATTTTTAGTCTATCTTATGTTCAGAAATATTCACATCAGTTATTCATCAAGGTATATTTTCACTTCAATACATTAGCTTTTTTCATATTTTCATACAGAAAAAAGCGCAACCGTTAAAACCTTTTTAGTAAAACATTACCAAGCTCTTATGTTTGTAAATGAAAATAAATGTTATCGATGAGAAATAATTCTTAAAGAACCCTTAACCACGAAAATGTCTTCAATACTATAAAAGAAGATAGAAATGCATTCCGAAAACTCTTCAAACATTTACTTAACTTAATGAAAAGCAATATTCCTAATGAAGCTTTTTCTGTAAATGGTTACTAATTTGAATTGATTCATGTATTGAACAATTCCATTAGAACTAATGTTTTCTAGGATATTTCTTAAATGGAAAAATGATAATATCTTCAAAATGATTTAAACGAAAATGAATTGTTAAGGGGGAAAAAAGGCACATATTTGTTCTTTGGATAAAATTGGATTTGCTGCTTCCTTCTTAATCATTTAATGCTCATTAGATATTTGCATATTAATTTACATTAAGTAATTAAACTAAATGAATCTACATGTATCTCATTAAAAATGGAATATTTCCTTCAACACATAAATAATCATGTATATATTACGAAGTACAACTTTTCAATTCGTTTTCTACTTTGAAAAAAAAAACGATATTTTCTTTTACCAGAAGAGGGGGATAAATGTAGAAGTATGTGTAAAACAGGTTGGTTATAGTAAGGAAGAGAAATTATTATTAATCAGAATCTATACCTTTTGACAAGTCCTAATCGCGCATTTTTACTGATTCTCTTACCTCATTAATTATTGTTTGAGTTTATAAGCACCTTCCGTAGATAGAAGTTGACTTTATGCTAATTTGAGTGCTATTTAAACCCTTACAAACCAGTGTTAGAAATAGTCGTTAGAAGTGAAATTTGCGAAGTGACTATCGGAAGCTCTCTTGTATTTGAAAACAAGTCTTAGACCGGAATATCCAGTTGACCCAAGAGAGAGCTGATGAGTTGTGTTTCATCGGATCACACTCGGTTAAGCTCATAATTATTTGTCTTATGAATTTAGGGTACTCATTTAATTTGACTGCTCCCTTGGTTTATAACCTTGCTTGATAGTAAATTGATAAACCAATAAACTTGCCTATTTTTATAACAATGCCTGTACATTAAGTGTCCAAAACTTCACCAGCGACCTTAGGGTCCCAACAACCCATGCGGAAAAAGTGCTCTATGCTTTGGAGATTAGGAGCAAAATAATTGTATATATATATATATATATATATAATCATAATTTCTCTACAAGAGTGAGATGAATTAACATGATTAATACTTAAATGAATTGCAATTGATATATATATATATATATAGCAGTAAATAATTCAAAAGAAGACTAATAAATCCCAAGAATCCTAAGATCAGACCGGAAGAACCAAGAACATGGAACCATGACAAGCCAAAAAAGAGAAATGTAGCTAGAGGGGAAAACTATTATGATTTCTGGAGCTGTCACTGGTTTAGGACAGTGAAACAGGATTAAACAATGTAGTGAGATCTCAACCTTCTCCTGCAGCAGAAATTTTTTCTACACAATAGCTCCCAGTATAAACTAAGGCAAAAGCCTAAAACCCACGTGGGTGAATATAACAGCAATAGAATAGAAATTGCAATATTAAATTACCATAGGAATCCGGAAGAAATAGACAAATATAAATATGTATAAACAAAAATATTTGCAAGAGAGGTTAATAATGAATATAACCATAATTAACAATAATGTAAATGAGCAAAGAAACTCTAATCTTACCCGATGTATACAGATTCCACAAATGTATTGACTCAATGCATTAAAAACACAGCAATACTAAGAATAAAGGTGCCATCTATATATATTTTTAGTAACTAAACTTAATATAAGCATATATTAAGAATATTATATACTATAGACTAAATATATTAAGAAATATAACAAGAAAATTATATACTATAAAATAAATAGAAATGAATATTTAAAATAATTAAATAGCTATAACTTTGATGACATATATTTATAAATAAAATTAGCTGGATAGTTATAGTCTAGGCAACTTTGAAAGAATTTTTTATAATTATTAATTCTCAATACTTCTTCAGATACTAAATCATTATTTCTTTTTATATAATTTAGAATGATGTTTCTAAAAATTGAAATGTGAAGGGTACTATTCCAATATGGCATTTTTATAACATTAAAATCAAAAGAGTCTCTTTTATCAAAAATATTACTTTTTAGCATATTATTTTCAACTTTTAATTCTAGATCAAGGAAATTTGCTGACTCTATATTGCAATTGGTTTTTAATAATTTCAGGTAGGTTGGATAATAATTAAATATAGGAGTAAAGTCAACTTTATTACTGAAAATAATTAGATCATCGATGTATCTAAAAAAGTAACAAGAGTCTGTATCAATTTTTTCATTCTCGTAATAGTGTAATCAGATATTAGCCAGACTATTACTAGCTGGGCCACCCTGTGGCAGACCTTTAATTTGTTGATAATAAGAGTCATTATGAAATATGTAATTTTCTTTCAAAACAAATTGTATAATAATATTATATTTATCATAATTTATCAATTTATTTAATGAATATTTAATATAAACATTTCTAAGTACTTTAATCATATCCTCTATATCAATAGTCTTGTGGCAGTACTTGACATAAAAATTTTCTCCCCTCCAATGTGTAATTGGCAACTAAATTATATTTTGCACCCATGCATTTAAATAATTTCAAACCATTATTTTATGATCCAAGGTAGAATTTAATTACTATACCTAAACATATTTTTTAAATATAAGAATTAAAGACATACTCTTAAATTGTAATTAACGTCTCTGTAGGATGAAAAAATAAAAGCAATGAACTGGATCAGAAAGAAACATGCAGACATGCGATCGTGTTGACGTGCATAAAATTAATTTCAAACGTAATAAAAAATATTGCTAATAATCTAACCACTAATGTATTACAAAAATGGTCATTATTTACAGTACTTTAATTAAATTTAAACCTGATTGATTATACACTCCTACAAATATTTAATTTTAGTTAAAATCTGTAAGTATTATTAAGAGAAAGAAATAAGCTTTTTTTACAGAATTATTATATTGCACTCAAAAATTTAACGGTTCTTATAAATTCACTCTTAACCAACAGTTGTATTGTATTTGTACCAAATTTTAACAAATTATTCAAGTATTAAAAAATTCATATGTGCACTGATATAAAACGAATTTTAAGCAACAGTACAAGTATGGCAAGTAAACAATCTTCTTAAGAAACTCATGGTTGGGGTCCTAGATAATAACGCAAAACTTCGAGTTATCTGAAAGTTGACAGCTAATGCATCAAAAAATGGAAGAAAGATGTTGAAAATATGGACAGATATACAGATTAAAAAAAGAAGAGAATTGTTGTTGTTACATCACTAAGAATAAATATATTTGTTTAATATTTTTATTTTATTTATAATAGGCTGCGGATTGGTGTTTTACCATTACAGACCTAGTACATGTCCGGAAGCTGGTAACTCTTTTTAGTGCGGCACCTTATAGCAGGACACCAATCATCGCATGTAATTTTGACGCGCAGTTTCCTCCCAAGAGTGAGGCCCCTAAGCTCTTACGATGCAAACATTTTATAGGATTTAACTTTGCACAGAGCATCCAAGCCAAACAGACACTCTAGGGATGTTTTACATGTCATCTAATCATATAACATGGCCGCTGTGGATTTTCTGCACCATGAAAATCCACTGACTTGGGCCGGGGTTGAACCCGCAACTTTGAGTGTAGAAGACCAGCGACAGACCAACCACGCCACCCAGCCAACCTAAATATAACTCATATATTGATATATTGGGGCTTACAACTATTACCAAAACTTAATTAATCTTTAGTTAGTTAGTTATATATATATATATACAGATGATGGACAAAATAATACGAACACCTGTGAAATAATGGAAAATCTTTATTTATAAGCGGTTGGAATACCTTTTGACTGAAGTACAGATTTAATGAGACAAGGGATAGATGCATAAAGGTCATGGACAATATTTAAAGGAATATTAAGCCATTCCTCCTGCAAAATGGTCTCTAATTCCGAAAGGCTGGATGGAGGTGAAAATCGGAAATGAAGTTTGGACTCCAAATATTACCATAAATGCTCAATCATATTCAATTCCGGAGACTGAGGGGGCCAAGCAAGATGTTCAACTTCATCGTCATGCTCTTCTAACCATGCCCGAATAAACCCAGCAGTGTGGATAGGGGCGTTGTTTTCTTGAAAAAGTGGTCGCTCTTCAGGGAATACAGTCTGGAGAAAAGGATGGCTTAGATAGTGATTGGATTGGATTCTCCCACACAGAATAACAAGTGGTCCAAGACCGCGCCAAGATATCGCACCCCATACCATAATGGTATAGGGTTCGATACACTCCCATGCTTCACAGTCTGCAGGAGGCATTCAGAAATAAACGCTTCTCTAGGCGTTCTCCAGACATAAACGCGTTCGGTCGTCTGAAATAGGGTGAATAATGATTCATCTTATCATATTACATGTTGTCATTGTTATACGGGCCAGCCTTTGTGATCTCTGCACCATTGGCGTTGATAGAAAGCATTAGTTGCTGTCAACATGGGCTTATGAATTCACACTCTGCCATAAATGTTCGCAGCATGAAGTTCCTTTTGACAGTTTTTGCTGAAATGGGATCCTGGATGACTGTTGATTTCGAACGTTATCTCAGATAACGAATGCTTGTGCCTTAGGGCTACTATGCGCTTCAAAACCCATCTATCCCTATTAGCAAGCTTTGACTTTCGGCCACTATTGTGGTTTGAAAACGTCGTTATACCATCTTCTGTATATGCTGTCATAACGGTTGATACTATACTCCTTGCAAAACCCAAAAGGTTTGCTGCTTTCGTAACCGATGCTCCACCTAAACGCACCCCAATTATCATTCCTCTTTGGAACTCTGACAGGTCTGACATTTCTACTTATCACAGATAATTCTATAGAAGCATGCAAAGCAGGTGACTGTTGTTGAAAAACTGATACCTTCTTCTTCATGCTCACTAGGTGGCAGAATTCTGTTGCAGGTGGTGCGGCTGTACTGCAGGTGTGAAATACATCATACTTTTTCACAGGTGTTCGTATTATTTTGTCCTCCTTCTGTATATATAGTATCATAAAATGGAAAAAATACATAGTATAATAAAATGATAGTACTAAATATACCACTAACAAAGCTAGAAGATACAAACCAGATTTTAAGAAACATAACTATCAAAAATGATCGAAAAGTATATTGTACAAGAATTAAATAAGCGTTTGTATATATATTAGAAGAGTTAAATAAGCGTATATATATATATATATATATATTTATATATACACTAGCCATTACCTGCCCGCTTCGCTGGGTATTTCATAATTTTTTATGAATAGGTACTGTTTATATATATAAATATAAATTATTGATATCGAAGTCCTAGTACAAAGCATTCAATTGTACTGAAAAACATTCTTTTATTTCTCACTTCTTAATTTAAGAAGGACAGGACTTTTAAATAATAATTTCTAAAATAGAAGTAAAATTACTTTTACCCTTTAGTTTTCTCTTTCCCCTCAGTACATTTTTGCAAAATATATGTATCTCAACTTAATAAAACTTAATCAACTTGCCAAATTTCAAGTCTAAAACTAATTGATCAAAAACAGAAATTCTTTTTTTATCAATAAGCTCCATGAGCCCCTTTGAATGTCGATTTTCGTAAGGCACTTAGCGGATTTTAATTCAACAACAACATCAACAAAAAGATGTTTCAAAAAAGGAATTTTTTTATCCATACTCTCCAGTAACTACCATCTCTCCCATAGGAGTCGATTTCCAAAAAACCTGTTCTTCGCGGATCTCTATTCTACTAAAGAAACATGCTTACAAAATTTCAAGTATGTCGATCTGGCAGTTCAAGAACATGAATTTTCATCTGTAACTTCCCTTCCCCTTTCAGTCTATTTTCTCAAAACTAATTCTTAGTTGAACTCTACACCAAGAAAGGAACGTGTCTACTATATTTCCAGTCTGTAGCTCAAAAAGTTTCAGAATGGTTATATTTATTTGTAGCCCCTTTAACCCCTTGAAACCCCACCTTGGGTGTCGATTTTCACAGAACCAATTCTTAGTTGAATTCTACTCTATGAAATGTACATGAATACAAAATTTCTTGTCTGTAGGTCTAATAGTTCCAAAATGAGAATATTTCTCTGTAAAGCAATTTAGCCCCTCGCAACCCACCTTGCGGGCCTTTTTGTAGAGGACCTCTACTCTATGAAATGAACATGTGTGTGTGTTCTTACCAAGTTTCAAATCTGCACGTCAAATAGTTCAAAAAGGGGAATGTTTATCTATAACAGTGGTCTTCAAACTATGTTCCACGGAACCTTGGAGTTCCATAAGGCATACCCAAAGGTTCCACGAGTCTCAATAAAAAATCGAGAAGAAATAAATATGTATGCAAAATAGATTCAAGTTCTCTAAGAAGTATATATAGTTACAAATATCTAAAGCTCATCCTATTCATCATAACTGAAAATATTATTTACATATAATAACTTTATTTTGCAACACTTTTTAAACTTTCATAATAATATTAAAAAAGAACATTAAAACGTTTTATCCACACGCATTGGCGTAGCTTGTTCTGAGGGGATCCTGTATCAAATTCCCTTGGGGTCCTTTTCTAAAGATCTCTTAACATTTTGCGATTTTTTCTCACACGTTTGGGGCCCCCAAACCTTGGGAGTCCCATATCATTGATACAGCTGATACGGTGGTAGCTACGCACCCATGGTTTTATATATTTTTATATATATACTATATACTTCCTAGTAGATTGTGAATATTCTATAATTTATTATCTCGGGTTCCACGAGATAATTTTATACTCGTTGGTTAGCACAATGTCTTTCAAAACTGAATAGTTTTCTGATGGAAAATGCACTTCTTTGCATTTGTGGAAAAAGCATCTATAATGGCGGGGATTAAACAATTTATCAACAGATTCGATGTTAAAATCTAAATTTAAGCAAGTAAATTATTGATTGCAAATTCTTGCAAAATACACGGGATTTCTCACACAAATATAAATACATCGATGCCTTTAATCTCAATTGACCTAGACTTTGACAGTTTGTGTGAAAAAACTACGCACACATATCCGAGTTATACTAAATATAAGATATGGATAGGGGACACTTGGATCACAAATTAATATTATTAATGAGTAAATTATATCAAATAATTAAGATTAGAATTTTTTAATAATAAATGCAATGGTTTTTTTTTATGATTTTCCTTACATAGCCTATAACATGCTGATCTACTTTAAATATATATATTATATATATTATTTTGAGATGGGGTTCTCCACGAAAACACTTTCTAGTTCTAAGGGTTTCATAAAAGAACCGTCAGGCTCTAGGGCTTCCGTGTGTTGAAAAAGTTTGAAGACCATGATCTATAACATTATTTAACCCTTTGCCAACCTCCTTGAGGCTCGATTTTCGCAAAAATCCTTACTTGGCGGATTTTTATTTCTTGAAAGGAACATACTTAACAAATTTCAAGTATGTAGGCCTAGTAGTTCCGGAGATAAAGTGATGAGTGAGTGAGTTGCTTTTCTGCTTTATTTATGTGGATTGTATATACATGCATACATATTTCAAACAAATTTATATTAAGTATTCTTTATATGTACTAGTAAAATATGAATACCATAATACAATAATTCAATTAGTATTACTCTGATTCTTCGAAACATGTATTAATGTGCTGTTTTCAAGAATGATATCAGATATCACTCTGCTCCAAATGAAATATGCGAGTTTTTAGGAAATAACTCATATAGTAGCTCGAAAAATAAATACTTGTTCGAAGAGCCTCTTTTCTGATGGTTTCTGAGTACAAAATAGTACAGTTAAATAACAAGCACCCGATAATCATTATAAAGCAAAAAATTGCTACCATCAAGTTATAAACAATGCTTCCTATAAACAAGTAATATAAAAAAATTAAATAAATTCTTACTTAGATCAACAAAAAAAAAATATTTTTGTTATTTTTTATTAAATAGTTACAATTAATATAAATATGTATATACATATGGCAGAATCACAACATTAAGTGGCAATTAAATTTTATTAATTATCATTAAAGTATCGTATAGTCATCCAAAACAATCGTGTATATAAAATTTCAGTCAAATTTTCACTAAGAAATTGGAGGGGAAAAAAATCTTTGAAAGTTTTGAACCAAGTCGCTGAAAATGAAGTCAACGTGGCTGTATCTGTGATCCTTTAAATAATTAATTCCAGTCAATTAGTTTTAATTAATTATAATTAAATTATCATATTGTTACCCAGAACATTAGTGTATAGAAAATTTTAGCTCAAATGAGCGCTTTAATATGAGAGGAAAAAAATCCTTTTCAAGTTTTGACACAAGTTGCTAAAATGGTTGGTAAATCGCCAAAAAAAAAATTTAAAAAAATGCCAACGTGGCTGTATTGTAATTCTTTGAATAATTAGTTTCAATAAATTAATTTATTTAATTATAATTAAATTACTGTATTGTCATCCAAAATAACCGTGTATATAAAATTTCAGCTCAATTGAGTGCTTTAAAATATGAACAAGATAAATATATAAATACATAGAGAGTGTGAACTAATAGTAGGAATTGAAATTTAAAAAAAGGCATCTTCAAAAGAGATAGCATTTAGCAAAAAGTAAATTCTTTATTAGAGTGCCCTATGTTTCTTAAAACAATTCAAAATCTGAGTGACCGCATGATTTTAATTAATTGTCATTGTGATAAAGTCAACTAAAATTCCTTTAATTCAGTAACATTTTAAGTTCCTTCAAGCAAAGTATGGACCCAGAAAGTTAAAATAGTTGGTTTTGCTTGAAACGAAATCATAAATGAGTGAAGAGGTTTGAAATAAAAATTAAGAATAAAAAGTCTTGAATCCATCAAAGTACTTCGAAGGAAACTCTGTAGGCTTACAAACCTAAGCTTACCGGCAACGAAAAAATACAAACTGATAGAGATTCTGATACCTGAGATAATTATACCAATGAGCCTCAGATTTGGCACGAAAAAGAAAAATCGTAGCAAACGGGAATAAAACAAAAAACAACGTATATATCAGTAATCGTTAAGGAGTTTCTGATCGATCAGTTGCAGCGATCACGTCATATGTCTTTGAAGATTGTGAAGTGATAAATGACTCAGGTATAAATTACCAAAACTTTTTTCCTGACCCATCTCAACAGTAGAACTCTATGTAAAACGTGTGACCGATGTATCTTAAAAGTATACGTTGCTGAAGCATAATTAGCAGGATGACACCTTTATTAGAAATAGTAAGTGAGTGAATATTAACGTCGCACTATTCAGTTACACGAGGGATTTTGGTAATAGACCTCGTAATTTTGTACCATGGTCAAGTGACGAGGATGACACCTGAGACACCATCTTCTAATTTTCACACCACACCAACGGAAGGACATTTGAGCCCCGATAGATTTAACATTCATCAGCTCTTTTCTACATGACGGGTCTTCAGTGGCTCAAATTTGAACTCATGACACGCTGGTCACGAGTCCGTTACTTTGACCACTAGGCTACCATAGCCACTTATCAAAAATAGTAATAGACGAAAAATAGTCGAAAGATTTATCAGATCAAAAATCTGACTTTAAAATACATTCATTAGCTTAAAATTTTGTAGAAAGTTTTTATAAGCTATGTTTACTAATATAATTACATATAGTTTTAGAATATTTAAAATCAATAATACATTAATGATTTATTAAGCTTGGGGTGATAAAGATGAATAAATTTACGAAATATTGCTAATTTTTCAAATAGAATACGTTTCTTGAGCATTTTACATAAACGATATAAAGAGTTTGAATCTACAGGTTCTCATTTTTCCCCTCACTCCTCTTAAGCACACGTTTAGAAAAAAAAGGCGTTGCGACATTGGAATATTAAACGATTATAAAAATATTGACATAAACTGCAATTTCTTTAAAGAAAATATTTTAAATTCGATGCATGAGCAAATGATATTCTTATTTGAATTTTTATTTATTTATTTTATATAATCCCCCTACCCTATTGTTTTACTTAGCTAAGAGAAATGTAAAGGGGGGGGGGAGGATTTTCTTTCTATCCTTTTACATTTAACAAGAACCTGAAAGTCTTGGAAAATTCTCGGAGGTATCCTTTATCTAGTATAAGCGCAAATTTTTTTTAACATCACACTCTATAGAAATGAGAGAGCTATAGGCGATGATTCTCTTAACATTGAAACTCGATCAAGTGACGAGGAGGACACCTCAGTCCAATCTCCAATTTTTGTTTTATTTCATATTTTTTAACTGTGAATGAAAAATAATCATAAAGCAAATGCTACATATGAAGAGAAGTGGCATTCCTTATCATTTAAGTCGACAGTTTTTACACTTACCCAAATAACAGGAAATTGTCTTCCAAAATGGGGCTGCGGATTAGTAATTACCATTTCAGACTGTAATTTCCTGGGACTCATATAATTTTTAGTGTGTCCATATAGATGGATACCAACTGCCACAATGTAATTTTGACAGCATGTTTCTCCTCTAGAGGAAAGCCTCTGAGCTTTGACGATGCGAAATTGTATTATAAAAGAAACTGCAACATTCTACAAATAGCAAAAAAGGATGCAAACTACATCGGGTCACTGAAGTTTAAAAAGCTAGTGGGTAAGCATATATGACGTAATTATTATAATGACCAATCGTTTGGGGGTAAGAAAGCATAAAGAGATCAAAATCATGGTGACTTTAAATGAAATGGGCCATGAGTAAAAAGTCACGCACGAGAAAACAACACTTTTTCTTAGATAACTTCCCACTAAAATATGAATTGTAACTGAACGATGATGTATCAATGATTTAGCTTATACTCTTCTCTTACCGTCTCCTCAATATCATTAATGTAACTACAATGTTATTGTTAACCTATTTGAATCATCTAAAAAACCTTAAAATTTATATTTGCACGGATCTGAATTTATCCAGATGGGGTAACTCACTTTAAATTTTTGGTTCTTGACAGTGAAGATGCACTTAAATCAGGGATGGGGCAACAAACGGCTGACAGAGTTATTTTGCGGCCCGCCAAGACAGTCTAAAAACCAAACATACAGAAAGTTTTCTCTGTATTTAATTTAAAATATACTTGGGCATACTTTTTTTGGCATGAAGATCCAGCATAAAACATAACTTGAAGGCAATGATGAAAATTTCAACACGAAATCTTATTTATTGAAAAAAAAATGTAGCAAAGTGTGATGTATATGCAAATATATATATATATATATATATATATATATATATATATATATATGTTACCGGCAAAGTATGAAATGCCGGCATTCTATACAATGCCGGACGTTTTTAGGCAAAGTATGAAAAATGTTCATGATAAGGATATTATATCAATGACTTACATTCCTAAAAGTACAAATGTTATTCTGACAAAATAATGAGACTGCCATTAAAAAAATTATTGTTAAATTGTGATTCCGCATATACTTGTATTAAAATTCCTTCAGAAGTTCCAAGTTGATACAACCAACTATTTTTCTCTCATTACAAGTGCCAATATATTGGCATTCGGAAAGAAATCAAAATTTTGTACTAAAATACTTTTTTAAAAATAACTTTCTGTTTTTTCAGGCAAGTTTCACGTAGGTGGATGTACAGTTCAATATCATAACGTGTAACATTTTTGTGTTTGGTTGAAAGTTCTTTCAGAATTCTATCACATCCCAGAATCCGGAACTAAAGTTTGCTCTTGGTAAATTAAATTCCTAGAACAAGTTCACAACGTCAAACTGGGTGTCAAAATTACCGGCGGCAATTGGTATCGCCTACATGGTGCCACACTAAAAAGGGATACCAGCCCTGGGAATATACTAGGTCTGAAAATGGTAAAAATACCAATCTGCAGCTCCATTGGGGGGGGGAAGAATCCTTGACATAATACTGTATAGCAGTTCTTCCCAACAGTTTTCTCTTCCGGACGATCAACGTTTCATAATTTTACGGTGCCTGCTGTGGATCCGACGTCGATTATTTATATTTTAAATTGTTTTTGATTTTATAATTTAATTGTATCTAAACATGCTTCAGGTTAAAATTCAGTTGCACCAAAAAAATAATTTTAAAAAAATGATTTTACATAAAATATGAAGTGATTTCCATGGAAAGTCGCACAAACACGAGAAAAATACACCCCATTAAATATAATGGAAATAATTTTAATGCTCCTTGAGTGGCCTGATACCTTTGATCCATGGACCAAGGATTGGGGACCATTGTTTTATGGTACTGATGCCTTCTTTAACAGTTTCAATCAGTACTTTTATTTTCCGCAAACATCACATCATAGCTATTCAGCAACCAATTGTCCTGGGTTCCTTCTTAGTAGTCATTTCAGCATTTTTAGTATCAATTCTTAACTTCTAGTAAGTAATTTCAGTTAAGAAAAAGCCTTTTTTTTGTGCATCAACACGAATTTTAAGTAACTAACTAGCCGTTGAATAATTTGATGGATCGGCAAACTTTTAGCTGTTGCGTGTCAAGCCATTCTATCAATATGATTCAGTGAACCACACAGTAGAGCATTTTTGAAACAATTCAAAAGTTTACAAATTTGTTGAATAGCGCAAAGTGCCACTGAGAATTGCACCGCGTGCCACGTGTGACATAGGTTGCCGACCCCTACTATAGACCATGGCTCCTTCTCCAACACTATAGCTTGCTCCTCCATTTTCAGGTAGCACAGGAAAAAACCATTTTTTTTTTTTTTTGTTGTTGAACAAGTTTAAGTAATATAGAGTATTTTCACATTTTTGAACAAAAAGCAATGTACAACTAACAGATTCTGCGCCTGAGACACGCGTTAAAAGTTTGTCTTGCAATTGACAATATTCGAAATGAATCTAGGTGTATTTCATACTTTGCCGGTTTCTAATTAGGCATTCTAGAATGCCTAGGCAATGTGT
>BMAO01017784.1:0-25463 GCA_019973975.1 Trichonephila clavata
GGTTTTAGAATGCAATAAAAGGACCTTGACAGTGTTTGCGAAGAATTGACTTATTTTAGAGGATTTCCTTATTTATCCTTGTCTCCCCCCCCAATACACCACATACGTACACCTACGTTGAAAAGAGTGATATTAGGTAACTTTTAATCTTCAGTTAAGGGTTTAACTATTAACCTGTACAAATTATCAAGTAAGTGTTAATTTTTGTATATAATTTTATATATGACAAGACCATGAAGCACTGGTAATTATTAAGCTTGTACTTGTATTGATAAATTAATTATAAAACATACATTGTGTGCAGTACTGAGATACGTTTCTAAATGTATTATATTAGCGTAAATATGTGTTTTATTTTTTGATTATGCCACAATGTATTTTATTTGCTTACTCTCGGCAAATTAGTAATTTTTTAAATAATCCTTATGTTTTCGACTTTTCAATATTCTCGCGACCCCTCGTAGAGTTATCACGCCCCCCAAAGGGGTGCGCCCCACAGCTTGAGAAACGCTGGTTTATTATGTAATATTAATATAAGAGTTTCATCACTTAGGAAACCAAATTTTCTCACTTTAGCAGATCATAAAATACCTTCTACTGTCCTAAATCACACAAAGTTTTGACAAACGATGCCACAAATATTAAACAATCATTTATAAAATAAACACTATTATTTTCTTTAAAGACATTGTTAAAATAAAGATAATTTAAAACAAACTATTTACAATAAATAGAAATGATGCATTAGATAAAAGACTATTCCACTAAAAGTATTAGTTGCTCCATTACGTTGAAAATAAATGTATCATATGTAACCAAGTAAATTTCTTTTAACTTTTGAAATTGTATTAATTGTGCTTTTTATATCATCCTTTTCCTAAATTTAAGGAAAAATAAATTTATTTATGTTTTTTATTTTAACAGTAGAACGTCGTTTATCCGAACGTTTATTATCAGGAGCGTCAAATATCCGGACCAGTTTCCGGATATGTTTTCGAACAGTGCAATGCTCAGCAGTTGTTTCGCGTGAGGCCAAAAATGATGGAAAAACCCAAGGTGAGGGATATTTGGGGAATTTCAGTTGCGTGTGATTTGGTAAACATCTGCGCGGAATATCAGGTCAGTTTGTTTCCTAATGAGGGGGTGTACACGTGCTCTTTAGTTGAATTGTGAACTGCTATGGCTTCGAATTCAAAACGAAAGCACAACGTCTATGAAATGTTGAACCGTCTCGCGAAGAGAAAAAGAAGAGCGTCTCTAACGGAGTTTTATAATGTTGGAAAGTCAACAATTTCTGTCGGTTTCATATACTGCATGGATCGCAATCGGTTTTCGATTATCCGAACAATCGCGTATCTGAACGGTGTCCGGTTCCAATTGATTCGGATAAATGATGTTCTACTGTATTTGGAATAAAATATTACCTAAATTAAAAATAATTTTATTTGGAATAAAATATTACCTAAATTAAAAATAGTTTTATTTGGAATAAAATATTACCTGAATTAAGGTAAATATTTTTTTTTTTTTATGGGGCTGCAGATTGGTATTTTAATCTTGCAGACCTAATACATTCCCCATGTGTTGGAATCACTTCTTAGCGCGGCACCATATAAGTGATACCAATTATCAAAAGTAATTTTGGCGCCCAATTTACTCCCCAGAGGGAGGCACCTGAGTTCTTGACGATGCGAACTTGTACTAGGATTTAATTTTGCCGAGAGCACCCAAGCCAAACAGACACTCTAGGGATTTTTACATGTCGTAAAATCATACGACATAGCCGAATTGAAAAAAGTAATAAGTTGTGTTCGTTACTTATAGAATTATGATAGATTCATAGTTAATTAATAGTTAAAATTTCGTTTAAATTGTTAAAACTTTTATCTAAAAAATAAATTTAATTGCTAAAATAGTAAAGCTCCATTTTAATCAATTGTTACTTACGGTGTTTTTATTTTTCTGTAATAAAAAATAATAAAGAAAATTTTCGTTATATTAATTTATAATAGAGTTTATTCAGATAAATGCATGCATTGGGAAAATTATTTTATTATTTAAAAATATATATTGATTAAAAAGATAAATTTAAGAGAAATAAAAAAAATTCCTTAAAAAAAGACATTAACATACTATCAATTTGAAAAATATTCCTAATTGTTTGAAACTTTCATCATAGATATTTTTCCCAATGTGTTTCAAATATATTATAAAAGACGCAATTAAGTAAAAGATTAATTTAAAGAGATTAATTTTAAGAGATGATACGAGAAATTCCGCTGTTCAGTATCATTAACAAAAGCAAATTAATGGAATTTAATATGACAGACAAAAAATTCTATTTTTCCGAATCCAATTAAAATTTTTTAGTTTTTTGAAAAATATAATATTCAAAATGTATCTCTTTTCTTCCTCCAATAAGAGAAATGAAAGAAAAATTTTACCAGTTATTTCCAAAGTACTTTTATCTTAAACTGCTGTCTAATTAAAAATAGCTACATTGTTAAAATAAAGTATGCATATTTCTTTGTTTAAATAAAAAAAATCTGTATTATTTCACCAAATATTGATTTAAAGATTAAAAACCATGTCAAAGAGAAAAGTTTTTCTTATATCTTCATTTTAAAACCATATAAAGGACAAAATTATTTGTTATGATTTCTCTGAAAGCTTAAAGGAATAAAATTCGCATTCAATGGTATAGAATTTTCATCTAATTAATTTCAAATTACCGTATTTACTCGAATCCAAACCGCTGCATTTTTCCAGTGTTAATGCAACTGAAAACCGAGTGCGGCTTAGATTTGAAGGCAAAATATTTGTTGAATGGAGGAAATTTTGTGCCCCCGCCCTTTCCAGAAGGAAAAAGGTAACCGTCCATTTTGACCATTTGCATCAATGACTTATTCCATTCTGTAGTTTATCTCCAGCATTCAGTCTATTTAAAACATCGTTGTCTGCTTGTTTTTTTTTTTTTTTTGTATAAGCTTTCTTTTAATCATCTGAACATCAAAGATATCGGTAATAGCATCAAGACGAGTCCACTATGATTTTAGTATGAAAAGGGGGTAACTTTATATGTAGGGGGAAAAACGAAAACACACAGAGCAGCGGCCACTGAAAATTTGACACGGATGAAACAAATATAAGTCGATGGCGTAAGCAAAATGATATAATTTTTCCTTGTAAATGTTGAACAGTCTTTAATAATGCTTTTAAATTTTTCTCTAGCATTCTTTTTTTAAAAAACTTGCACGGAAGACGACATCGTGAGGGAAAATGGCGATTTTCCTCAAAAATTTGTCAATTTTTAAGTGGATGGAAGAGGACAAATTTGCAATGGTATCTTATTGACAAAATCTTCAAAATTACAGATATTTACAGAATTATAAATAAATCTGAAAAATAACTCTTAAGATCAATTTACAGCTATTTTGTATATTATTAGAATGTCATTGCTGGAGAGATGTAATTGTTTAAAGAGAGAAAACTGCATGTACTCTGCTTTCCACTTTTGGTTCTACACATCGAAGTAAAAAAACTCTTTCCTCATATGAAAAATATTTCGAGTCCGCAAAGAAATTGTTTTACAACTGAATGCTGAAAATCGCATCAAATTAAAAATTATACCCCTGATTTTGCGATATGAAAGTAGAGCGATGCAATCACATGTGGTTCGCATTAAAATTTTTATTTGCCTTTTTATTTAACTATAATGAAGGGAAGTACTTATATTTTATGTCTAATTCTTATTTTAATAAATATGTTTGAAAATACATAACATATGCACAATTTTAATTTTCGTTGAAACTATCGTTATATTTAAAGATGTTTATGTTAAGAGATATCTTTAAATGATGCAAAATGAATATGTAATCGATATTATTGACCTCTGTTCTCTAACTCTATATACATTAAGTGGGAATCGAATTGTTTCAAAAATTTCTTACATTATTGTACGTTGAATCATATTGGTAGATTGGTTTGGCATGCCACAGCTAAAATGTTACCGACCCCTAATATAAAGCTTTACCTATAGTTCAAAAATGGAACATTTTTATCTACAACACCACTTTAAACTTACTCCCTTAGGAGAACATTTCCGCAAAACCCATTCTTTGTGGATTTCTACTCAACAAAAAAATGTGTTTGCTAAATTTCAAGTATGTAAGAATCTAAAGCTCAAAAATGGAAATTCTTGTCTGGAACCTCCCTGCAATGGGAATCCCTTGGGAATCAATTTCCACAAAAACCCTTTCTTGGCGGATCTCCACTCAACAAGAGGAATGTGCCTGCCTCATTTAAAGTTTGTAGGTCTAATATTTTCGAAGATCTTTTGATGAGTAAGTAAATTAATTACTGTTCTCCTATAAAAAAGATATTAGTAAAAAAACAGGCAAGCTGAATTTCAAAAACACTTTTATTAGAAGCTAAAGTAAAATCATTGTGAAGTATCAATAAAATATACATTACAACAAATTTATTTATAATTATATTTTAATTTCATTATAAACATAATATATTAAAGTATTTAGACGTTTTATATTCAAAATGGGATTTGTAAAAAGAAAAGTTTATTGAGTAAATGCTTGACACATTTTAACTCCAACAGAAATATTTCTAGAATATCTTTTTCACACACACACACACACACACACACACAAAAATTATTTCCTTTTTTTTGTCTGGTCATTTTATATTGAATTTAAACTGGATACGAAATGTCGATACAGAAGCATTGACTCGAAAACAACGAAAAATCTATTCTAAAGAATTTGTTGTCCCGGTAAAGGAACCGGAAGGAGAGAGACAGGGACTTAGAATGAAAATAACCGGGAATGTTTCACCAACACTTAATTCTATACTATCTGCAGAAATTTCGAAAGTACATTTTACATCCTTAGGTATTTTTTATTAAAGTTCATCGATTTGATAAGAGTCAGTTAAACGTCTAACAAAAAAATAAATGCAGTTGTTGATAATTTTTTCGCTTGCACCATAAATTTATTTATACTTATAGAAAACCAATTCAGTAAATACTTTTCTGTTATATTGGCGCATATAAAATGTCAAATTTTCTTTGCATGTGTTTTTCTTGTCTCCCCACTTTCATTATGCTATTTTTGGCCTGGTAAATCTAAAGGAATGGGCTAACTATGCCCGGACCCAGGGCCTCAGCCACAATGGGGCCCTCGCCTCGCTCTCGAATCAACCCTAATAAGATCATGATTCGAATAATTTCAACGGTCAAATGTTATTTCCAATTGTATTCTCCGAAAAACTAGGAATTTCGGATGATATGTCAATTGGCTACATGTGATGACCGTCGTCCAGGCACAGGCATAGGCCTACCACCATACACCATTATTACTCATTCAGTCAAAAGGAATTCGGTCGAGCCGATGTGTATGATTGTAAGTCACCCACATTTATTTGTCTCGGGTTCGTACGAATATTTGACAACGTATACTATGCATTATCTACTTTTAGGGATAATAGGTGGGGCAAAGGACTCAGTGCTTCTCAAAAAGTTTCAATGTTGGCGACCCAATATTTAATTATCATTTTCATCGAACCCCCTTCCATACTATAGCATTGTATTTGATTCAATAATACTAAACTTTGACACGAAAGCTACAATCCGAATTTAAACTTTAAGTTCTACCGGCGTATATAAACGCCTCACTCAGCAAAGGCGTCAATTGCCCCGGACGTATATATACGTGTTTCCGAAGTACGATTTTTCTGAGCACTGCTATCCATAGAATTATTCGGAAGGCTTTGGAATGCAATAAAAGGACCTTGACAGTGTATATTCGAAGAATTTACTTATTTCAGAGGATATGCTTATTTATTCCTCCACCCCCTCCCCAATACATCACATAGGCTCGCCTACGTGGGAAACGATGGCATTGGGGAGCGAATCGGTAACTTTTAATCGGCGGTTGATGGATTAATTATAAACAGTACAAGTTATCAAGATAAGTGTTAATTTTTGTATATAATTTTATATGACAAGCCCGTGGCGTTATTGGTCATTATTAATGATGTTCTTAACCTAATATTGTTAAATTAATAACAAAGGACATTGTACTGTACTGATATATTTAAGTGCATTATATCAGTGTAAATGTGTATTTTATTTTTTTGTTACGTCAGAATGTATTTTGTTTCACTTCCTTTCAGTAAATTTATTTTTTAAAATCTTTTGTTCTCAGCTCTTTTCAATATGATCGCGCCCCCCTAGGGGGACGCACCCCAGATTATTAGAAACACTTGTCCTGTTTGGGCCAGGTATCAAAACTTTGGAGACCCCTTAACATTTTGGGATTGTTTTGCTTACGCATGTTGGGGCCTCTATAGCTTGGGAGCCCTGTATTATTGATACGGAGATAGCTACGCTCTTGAGTTGGGGTCTACATTTTTGTAAGTGCCCAGGGCCTACTTTTGCGTTGGGGATCAGAGTCTACTTTTGTACAAGGGCCCAGGGCCTTGAGAAGTCTTAGGACATCCCTATTTTTGGCAGAACCTCGTTTACAGTCTCGTATTGTCCATTACCAGAATCGCATTCCAACAAAAACGTTATTCTCAAAAGTATTCCATTTTATTTTTCGTTTCGAGTTTCATAAAAATATATGAAATCAATCGATATTCGTCTTAGTATAACCTTGGTAGTAATGCATGCAAAAGCTGCACGCTATGTAAGGCAACATTTGAGGAGAATACTGTTAACGATTGAAAAGTGCAACGCTGGTTTGAAAAAATTTCGGTCTCGTGATTTTTCCCTACAAAATGAGTCACGCAGAAGAGCCAAAACGTCTGAGAAAAATAATGCTCTGAAAGTATGGGTAGAAACGAATTTAACTGTATTTATTATGCATCCAGTACAATGATGAAAAAATGAAAATCGTACGTCCATCACTAGTTTGGCCCTGTATTACTCCCCACAACGCTCGGCCTATGCGTCGTACGAAACAAATGGAAAATTAAATAAATTGAAATATGAAATTTTGCAGCACGCAGCTTATTCATCGGAACTTTCGATAACCAAGTTCAATTTTTTGAACATTTAGAAAAATTTTTTACGGGTTAAACAGTATGAAAATGAAGACAGTGTGAAAAATTGCATTTTAGAATTTGTTGGATCCGAGAAGATCAGAACTTCTTTAGCACAGGCATCTCTGAATTGAAATCTTGTTGGGAAAGGTGTTTTACAACAAATGGAGCATATTTTGATTTAAATAAACAGTTTTTTAAAAAAATATGCAGAGAGTTTTCTACATTTACTTCAGAATCCAACATTTCATATACACCAATCTAATATTACCCTTAGGATGAAAATTAGAAGTCAGATTTGTACTTTTCGTATTTCTGAACACATTTTAGTGATTTGTACCGGTTAACTATTTTTAACTCATACTTTATGGTAACTTCTTGTGTAAAAATTAGAATTTCTGTTCTTATATAAATTATGTTGACCCTTAAGGATCGGATCATTTTGAAGAAAACGGTCCTAAATGTGCCTATTTTTTGTATTCAAGAAAATCATGTAAAAATAACTACATGATTGATATATGCATTCATTTTTAATTTTTGGATTAATTTTTAGCTTGAAATACGAAATTTAATTTTTTAAGTAAAGCAAACATTTAGGGTTATAATCACTGAATGTTGGCTTTCCAGCAAAGAGAAAAAATTTTAAAAAACATGTGTTTTAAACATAAATGAATTTTATTACAATTTTGAATAATATAAATAAACATTAGTGATTTTTTTTGTGTGAGATAAGTTTTAAAACATGAGATGTAAAGGCCAAAATCACAAACTGGACAGTAGTACCGAGTTTCCTTTCTGCATTTTTTATTGTTTTCATCTCTTTTGGAACAACAAACTTTGCATTCTCTTGATGGTTGCCACTTCTTATCAGTAGGAGGTAGCTGTCTAATAAAATGTCTTTTAATCAAACGGTTGGGGTTATTCTCCAAATTCTGCTGACCTCTTTTTGCAGTGGTTTCTGATATAGAATACCTTTCAATAAGTTAATTTACTAAAGATAAACGAATATCAAATGTGATTTTTAGCCTCGTTGTTTTTTATAAATGAGGTACTAATTCACAATATAGTTTGATCTAACAAATAAAAAAATATTTCTTTGTACTTCTTGCCTCGTTTTCGAGCAATTCAGTAATCTCCAATATATTGGTCTATAATGTCTACTGCTCCGATATTTTTACTGTAGTCAGTGACAAAAAAAAATACTAAAAGTACAATCCGATTTACTTCCTGACTAACTGTATAATGTATACAATATTAAAAAAATATATGTATTTTTTATCAGTTTTTTTTCCAGAATTTTTACCCACGTGTTTTTACGAAGAGCGCAGCTGAGAGAGAGAGACCTAAGATTAAAAAACCATATCGCTAATATATATGTTTGTTGTGCTGATATTATTTAAAAAATAATTAATTATCACTAAACACGTTAAAAATAATCTGGTGCTAACATCTGGTGTATATATTAAGAAAGAAAAAAACAATATTCCGGGCTTAAGAAATAGATTGTTTCAAGCTTTTATGATAAGTTACTTTTCAAAACTCCAGCCCGGAAATATCACAGGCACGAGGAATAGAGAGGGAAATTTCTCCCGTGAATTTGACGGGAGCGAGAGGCAAGGGGTTAAAAAATTATTAAGAAGATAATAATAATCAGATACAAAAAAAGCATTATCAACAAATAATCTGAGAGTTTGATATCAAGGTTTTCGGTGCATAATAAAAGAAAATTCTCTCAATGATATAATACTTTAATATAAAAGAAATTTTATGAAATTGAATTTTTTTTAACATGATAAGTATCTACGAAGAGAAGATTTCAAGATTTATTTTTGGAGGAATTCAGGAAAATGAAACGTGGTGAAAAAGATCAAATATCGAGCTCTATCAACCATATAAAGAATTTATCATTATTAACTTCATCAAAATACAACGAAATAAATGGGCAGGCCACGTTGTTAGAATGGACGAAGACCCGCGCCACTAAAAAAGCCTTCAATGCCCAACCAATAGGCACACGAATAAAGAGCACACCAAATCTTATCAATCATTTAAAGTGACATCGATAACTTTACAAAAATACAACACGGATTAAATGGGCAGGCCACGTTATAAGAATGGACGAAGACCGCACCACTAAAAAAGCCTTCGATGCCCAACCAATAGGCACACAAAGAAAAAGAAGGCCAAATCTGAGATCGATTGATGGCCTAGAAAAAGATCTCCTAGTTTTGAGAACTAAGAATTGGAAAACACTAACAGGAAGATGGCTAGCTTGGAAAAAGATTCTTTAGAAGACCAAGGCCCAACCTGGGCTATCGAGCCACTGAGGAAGAAAGGAATTATTTTAGTTATAACTTTTTTATTTAAAACTTAAAGAGCTACTCATGATTTGTCGAAACACGCTTAGTTTCAAAAAGATTCTGATAAAACTAATTAATATTTATTAGTCAAAAAATTATACGTTTTCGTCTTATAATACATGATGTAAAAAAGCGTTTATAGTACTTTATCGATAATGACTTCATCTATCTGTTTTAAAAGTAAAAAGCTATTGGAGAAATGTTTTATTCCCTTCTAATAAAATAAAGTATCCCGATGTAATGCTTTTTTCTTTCGAAAAGAAAGTAAATAAAGACTTGTCTTTATTTACTTTTCTCTAAAAGTCTGTATAAAGACTTTTGTCTTTATTTAAGCAAGAAAGTTGTCTCTGATGGGTCAATGACCTCCCGTCCAGATTGTCTGTTATTTGTCTTTTTTCTACAAAACAGATTTAAAAAATAAACCTAACTGTAAAGATTAACTTGCGAGTTTAATCGACCGAAGCTAGGTTATACGAGTATCTCCCTCAAAGCTATTAAAAGTGGCGAAAAACAGAAATGGAAAGAATGGAGATTTCAACTTGATTATCGAAACAAAGTTCAGATAATAAATTATAGTTTCAAAAAACTAAAAAAAACAACCTTTTATAGTTAATTGAACTAAGTTGTAACTTAATCTTTTAGTCGCAAAATCTGAAAATGGGATCTAAAATGAGGCGCCAAATGCGGGATGGGATCTGAAAATGCAGGATAGTTAATCCTAATGATCCTGATCTGGACAATGGAATAAAATTATTAAACTATTGTATTGTCATCTGTCCTGGACAAGTGAGCAAAATTTCGAATTAATCTGACCTTTTAAAACAGGGTAAAAATATCGAGTTCAAAGATTCCGTTACATACAAGTGAAGCTTAAAAAAAGAGTATTAATTAACTGCAATGTCAGAAAATCTTTGAGAAAAAACTATTATCCGAGAGTATTTCTTATTTATTAAAACGTATATTTCATTTTCTTGCTGTTCTTTAAAAGTATCAGGACTTTTTTTTAAAAAAACTCTATTCTCATTCAACATAATATTATTAATTTTTCTATTCTGTATTTTAAGTTGTAATTTACACATAAATTAGAAAAATTCTTTTTCTAGCATACATAAGATTTACACCAGTGCTTCTCAAACTTTCAAGATTTGCGACACAATTTTCTATCATAATTTTCCTCGCTCTCCCCTTCCCATACAATAACATTGTGTTGAATGCAACAATAAGTAATTTGTGTTGAATGCAATAATAATGTAATCAAAGCTACACAATACGACTTTAATTATAAACCGTTTAGTAACAGGTGCTGATGGATGAAGGAAAGTAGATGAGTTTGGGTATGTTATTTTTCTTTCAACGAGAACTTCGTTGGGAGTAGTGAATTTTTAGTTCTATTTGTCAGAGAAATAATTTATGTCAATATTTTGAAGTTCAGATTAGTTGTTTTTTATCCTGTTATATCTGGCAATGAATGAATCTGATGATGGATTTAATGGGTTGCCTTAGAACTGTGAAACCAACTAGGGAAATAATAATATAGTAACGGAATGGAGCTGAATAAAAATGTTTAATATTTTCACATTCTGAAATGGACGTAAACTTTTTACATTTAATCATGGTGTATAATGAACACCATAACCGTACAAATTATCAAGTTAAATATAAAAATTTTGAATATAATTTTTACATATGTCAATCCCATGGAAGTCAGTGTTAATTATTAAACTTGCTCTTCGTTTAGTATTGATAAATTTACTATCAAATACATTGTACAGTACTGGTAAATTTACAAGAATATATCAGTGTAAATGAGTATTTTATTATTTATTATGTTGGAATATATTTTTTGCTTTGCTTCCTTTCAGTAAATTAATAATTTTTTAAAATAATCTTTCATTTTTTTATTTTTCGATATACTCGCGCCCCCATGTAGGGTTATCACGCCCCCACAATTTGAGAAACGCTGATTTACACTGAGAGTACACTATTTTGAGAAATCGGCTCCCTTTAGAGGTGAAACACTTTCACACAGAAATTCACATTGGTTTTCGGATACGCTTGTGTTTGGTAACTTTATTCCACAGTAAATCAGATGAAATATATCTTAGAATTGACTGTAAATTTTGTTCTTTTTTTTCTGGAATTTAGCAATTTCTCATATTAGAAATAAATGAGTTTGCATTTCTATAAGCTCATCAATTTTCAGTTCCTGATTGTGAGAATCCAACAGATTTTGAACATCATCACTCTATCAACTTCTAAATTTATTTTCCTGGCTAGATCGACAACTTTTTCAATCACATTAAAGCTTTTACCAACTTTATTATTTTTTAAACAAAAGACGAACTGACGAGATTTGAAAATCGCGTAGCTCCAGAATTGCGTAAGTCGCTCTGCAAAGTTTACTTTCTAAATATACATGTAAGATAAAGAAACAAATTATACTTCTAAAGCTAAACACAATAATATTAAAGAAGAAAATAGAATTAGAAACTCTTGAAGCACATAAATTGTTGTTACCTAATTGTGGTAATACGTAAATAAAAATTGTAAATTGTCTAGAAAAGGGAATTGAACTCAGTTCTAATTTCATTTAAAATTTAAAGCGAGGTATTTGAAAGTAATTTCTACTGACTCGGTTTCTTTCCGATCCGTGACTGGCTTACTCAATTACTTTAAAAGTAAAATGCGTTTTTTGAATAAATATTTTAATTCTGGCGAGAAAAAAATTGAGTTTTAGCACAACAGTGAGTGGAATAAATTTGCAACTCATTTTGATTATAAATTAGATTATTCTACTATATTTGAAGAAAGAGAAGTTGATTTCATCTGGTATATTATTCAGACGCGATAGATTCGTAGCGATAAAATTTTAATTTTTATGACACAAATCAAGCGGGCTAAACTTAATTTGATTTGCACAAATGAGCTTCAAATCAAAAAATAATATATGATTTTGTAATTAAAGTTTCAATTAAATTTCCCTATTCGATTCTAAAAAGTAAAAAAAAGAATAATTTTTTCAAAGAATTTTAATTTGTCAGACGAGTGTGAATAATTACCGTATTAACTCGAATCTAAGCAGTCCCTAGATTCTAAGCCGTATCCTAAATTCTCTAAACGTTTTTGTAAAAAAATGTTGTCGTCGATTCTAAGCCGTACCTCTAGTTTTCGACGCGTTTTTGAGACAAAACTTTTATAAAATAAAAAAAATGTGTAAAAGTTCATCAATATACAATATTTGAGAAATTTTTTAATAAGTTTCAAATCAAAAATAAAAGACTAAAAATAAGTTACTGTCGAATTGTCGAATCGGCTACTTATCCCACCAAGTGTTTTCTCGCCAAATCTGGTAACCCTTTTGATTTTTGTATCAGTGATGAGGAAGTCGGAACGTGTTGTAGTAGGGTTGCTACTCCAAAACACAACACGCAAAAACTTGCCAAATTTGCGATTTTTCATAATTTAGCGCACCAGTGGCCGATTCGACAATTTCACCTAAGTTACTTATTAATTTATTTTACCAGTATTAAAAACTTTCAAATAGTTACATGAACCTATAGTTTCTCTTACCGTCAGTATCGTTCCGAAAATGATTCATCACTCCCATTTTCACAGCCGACTTTGGAATTAGTGCAAGCTTCGCCATTTTCCCACACGATGCCATCTTCCGTGCCATGCAATGCATTTGTTATGCCACATTTTTTAAAAAGGATGTATTATAATCTCTTTGCAAACTTATTTCAAGGCAACAGATATCTATTCTGTAATTTTCGAAGTACTTGCTCTTCTTGAATGACTTCTTTTCCCTCGCATTGCTGCATTTGTATTGTAACTGGCAATGCTTTAGATCGAACATCTCGTGCAAATTGAGCAACATTATCATCTACTTGAGAATATCTGCCATTTTATGGTTCAGTGAAAGACTGTTGAAGATCTACAAGCAAAACTCATAATTTACTTACGCCATCGACATATATTTGCTTCATCCACATCAAGTGTTCAGTGGCCGCTGCTTTCATTGCCTCCCTTTTCGTACTTGAGTTATAGTGAACTCGTTTTGATTCTGTTACCGATATCTTTGATGTTTAAGTGATCAAAAGAAAACGTATACAAAAAAAAAATTCCTCAATAAGAGCAAACAGCGATGTTTAGAAAAGACTGAAAACTGAAGATAAACTGTGTAAGGATATGAGTCATCGATGCAGATGGTCAGAATGGACGGTGGTCAAATTTCCCCTTTCCAACAAATGTTTTGCCTCTGATTCTAAGCCGCACCTAATTTTCAGTAGCATTAATACTGGCAAAATAGTGCGGCTTAGATTCGAGTAAATACTATAAAATGATCTATTTCTATAAAATGAAATGAAGTAATCATTTCCAGCCTAAATATTTGCTGGTAATGTCGAGAGATGTATTAAAAAGGTTCGTAATATTAAACTTTATTTATTTACACATAAATGATAATTTTCAGACGTATTTTTTATTTTATTTACACTTTTTGTCAAGTACTCTTTTTACTTTTATTTCTCCTTTATTATTAGAAATGGAACATTTCCATCAAGTTTAAATTCGTATATTTTTAAAAACGAGGGACATTTTTGACGTTTCGAAAAAGGTATTTATTATTAAAAAAACGCAAAATAATGAGAGACATTTGTAGCTTTAATTACGGTTATATTAAAAACAATTTAATGAACAGATTTCAGGTCATTCTTTAATGTTATTATCATTAAGTATTTTTACATTTTTCTGTGGATTGATTGTATTTGTTTGCCACTTTCAAATAGTTTACGGAATGTTATGGAAGTACTGTAGGGCCTAATACAGTAGAACCTGTTTTTCTTTGTAGTCCTTTTTTATGTGATTTTTTCTGTGCGATCTTTTTTATGCGGTGTATGAATTTCAACGACTTTGGCGTTACTGTAATGTTTTCTATCAATGTACATATATATACTTTAAGATGCTCTGGTCATTTGTTATAAACCGTGTCCCAACAATGCACGTTCAGTTGCTTTCTTTCAACGTGCCGCAGCCTTCGCTTGATTGAATACGAAACTTTCAATGACAGTGACATTAACAATAGTTTGATAGATATGAAGACGGTCAGAAGAAGAGGATTCTTTGAGCGGATAAAATATGTGCAGGATCCAGCTTTCCAATAAATCGGAAAAGCATTTTCTTAAAATAGATATCAATTCCGAAAGGAGTTTGGAATTCCAAAAAGAGCTTCGATCATGCATATCTGGTTATCGTGACGTTTACAAGCAACTGACCAACCGATCTTTGTTGCAAGAAATCTCTTAATTTATGGTGCCAAAAAATAAATCAATTGAAATTGTATTTTCAAGTGGCAAAAGCGATTTTGAACTTATTCATCACAGGAAGATGAGCGCTTTGGATTACGATGAGTAGCAGAGAATTATGTATGTGCATTTTGAAAACTTCTCTATGTGTACAATGAGAAACTAAATGCTTCCATGCGTAATTTAATTATTGATTTTGTTATAGAAGTACTTTCTCATAAATTTCGTAAATAATTGATGTATTTTTTAAGTGCGAATTTTTTATGTGGTTCCCCTTCCGCATCATTTAACATACTTGACCAACTCTTAGACCCGGCTAAAGGTGTGGAAGAAAGTGAAGGATGACTCTCCATAATACTTTACAAGTATTTAATCAGCATACTATTTATCAACAGATATAATTCAAGTATTCAAACAAGATGGGATGTTCCGATTATGAGCAATAGGGGATTTAACTACTAGAGACGCGAATTATGAGAAGAATTCTTAAAAAAATTGATCCTACTTTTAGAAATCAATTCACAACTCTAATATTTGAGTTACAATTTAGCTATGGTGACCAATCGTCACTTAAAATATCTTCAACTATTTAATGCCCGAAACGCGCTATCGATATATACTAATACCTGATCGGTAGATATATTTCTTTGTTGTCAGCTTCTCCATATTTCAATCTCCAGGTAACTCAATTTATCCATCTGCTCATCACACTAGCTAGAAACCTATGCTATATATAACTGACCTAATCTGCATATCATGGTTTCTTTTTCCAAAAGGGTTGGTTGTGATTGATAGCCCAAAGATTTCCCAAGAGGATTAGTTGAAGGGCGCGTATAAATCCGTCACAATCATAAAAAATTTCTGTAGTACGTCGACGATGTTGTTTGTTATATGCAATTATTTATGAAATTTTTGAATATTTTTTGTGCGGTTCTTTTTATGCGGTCCCTATCTACCACACAAAAACAGGTTTTACTTTATTCAAAAAAAGGGAATTCTTTTTATCTATAAGCACGCAGTAATTCCAGACAACCCCTTTCCTTAGGAGTTAAACATGTTCTTAGAGGATCTCTTCTGAACAAAAGAAACATGCTTACCAATTTTCAAGTTTATACGATTTATAGTTTTAAAACGGAGATATTTATCCATAACGCTTCTTAATTACTCTCAACTTCCACCCCCTTGAGGATCAATTTCTTCAAATCCGTTCTTTGTGGGTTTCTATTCACCAAATTTCAAATATGTATGTCTAATAGTTCCAGAAATCTCGTGACGAGTAAGTTAAAGAATGGGAGTCGCTTACCTCCTTTATATACAAAGTGTTGCCAAATTCGATCGACAAATTAAGACAGGTGATAATTGGCAGCACGGAGACGACAAATCATCAGAGAACATTATGTCACAAACCATGATCACTCGGAATAGTTCGTAAAAACATTTATGAAGGGGGGGGGGGGTGATATCGAGTAGAAGAAAAAGGGGCAACAAAAGTAAATAAATACATTTATAGACGAAAAGTATATTTTCTATACCAACAATACGTCACAGGTCGACGGCAAAAATACAATGACAAAGAATTGTCACGGGAGTTGTTCACAGGGTAGTTCATAACATAGTCGACTTAGACGGACGAAGGATTGTTGGACACATTCAAAGAAATCCGGTGTGGTGGAGAAGTCAACTGAAGCGACGATGATCCCTGCCATGAGATCATCCAATATAGCCACTGGAATCTCAAATTCAAGAGGTTTTAGGTGGCCCCTGAAGTAGAAATCCAATGGATTCAGGTCCAGGGAGCGTGGAGGCTAAGCAACACGTCCACAACGTCCAACACACCTCCCGAAATATGAATCATGGAGGTGGTTATGCATTGCATTTAAAAATGAGTTGGTGCACCATCAAGCAAGAACAACACAGTCAAGTTGTGAACACGGCCTACTTGGCACCGCTCCTTCACCTTCTTGCCTACCTAAGGGTGTGTGTGGGGGGGGGGAGCATCACCAGAAACTTCCATAATAACTATTATTTAATTACACTTCAAACGCACTTAATCAATCATAAGTGAAACTACAAAATTAGACTTTAGGAGTGATATATAAAGAGAGCATTCTAAGTGAACAACTCTAAGTAAACCCGTCTAAGTGAACAAGCGCAAGTGATCTGATTAACTAAATCTGATCCAATCTATCTTAGATTCTTAATCCGCTAATTTATTATCCTTCCTTAACTCGAATTGTGATAATGAAATATTCTCACCACGAATCACCGCAACAGCTCTCCTGCCCCTTCCATCTTACATCTACAAAACCTTGACTTTATATAGTCAAACTAATTTAAATATCAAGGTTTCTTCTTGAGGGATGGCTGTGAATTAACGCGAAAGCTAGCCCCAAAGTTTCCCCAAGAGGATTAATGATAAGGTTGCGTATAGATCCATCACAACCCTGTGTATAGATAGATAGATTTTCAAAAACACATTTTTAATATTGATAAACAATAACCTTTCAGACAGAAAATGTTTAACCCTTTATCTACCGCATTATGATTTACTGCAGTTTTTTTTCATGCAATGTTTTTTTGAATTACTACATTGAAAATTAAGGGATATACAAAAACAAAATGCTTGACATTAGAAAATTTGGGGAATTGATTAAGAAATTTAATCAGTTAGAGCTAATTAATTAATTAAAGATATTCAACTGTAGGATTAATTATATAAGCTATTCACTTAAAATAAATAGTCAAATGGTTTTTTAAAGACGTCATTAACGTACAAAAATAAAATAAGACACTTACATTTTGACATAACTTCTTTTTCGGAACAAAAATGCCAATCTTCGCAATCTGATCAAAAAATGTCAGCTGAAAACGCAATTTTCGTTGTAAAACCTTTCGCCTTCCCCGCTGAAATACTCATCATAGAACCTGTGCTGCCATATTATCTTAGAAGAGTGGATTTAAAAGAATATTCTTGATAAGTATCGTCAGAGTATTCGTAAAAATGTTTATTCTATGTAATTTTAAAGTGAGTGGTACTTATAAATACCGGCGATAATAAAGGGTTAATATCGCTACAGAATTTTGAGTTCATTTGCACACAAAGAACATCACATTTTATGAAAAATTTCATTTGTGTTTGAACATGAAAATTTTCAAGCATAAATCATATTTCGTCTAATAAAATATTATGATAAATGAATGTGTGTTGAGGAGAAATATTTTATATTCATAAAATATTTCTTCATTTAACGAACGCATATGTAAATGGAAATATTTATAAAAGCTACACATATCTACACTGATAAATTAGGTTTTTTTTCTATTTAAAAAAAGAAACTCAGAATCTTTTATACTGAGCAAAAACTATCACAAGTTTATTCTATGAATATTTTCATTTGGAAAAAAGTACGTTTTTTAGCTAATGATTTCAAAAAAGACGTTTCACTTTTTACATTCCGTACACATAATTTATTTTAATGAATATAAAAATGTGGGGAAAAGCGAGATAAAAACAGCATGAGTGTGACACCTATCAGGGAAAAAATATCTTAAAAACAGGAAAATTCCTTTTTATAGTGGAAATTAATTTCCTTAGCTGTCAGTCTTTCTTGAGTTACTGAATACGTAAAAAAAAATATGAAAACAGTAAAGATAACAAAAAGAAAGTGTTAATGAGAAAAAACGAGTGAAAGGTCAAATTAATCTTTAAAAAATTAAGTTTTTTGTTTATAATATGATGCCAAATATTTATAAAAGATGTTAAAAACTTAATTAAAAAACAAGAATTCTTATTATAAAGTGACATTGTGTTATATTTCTATTAAATATTCATTGTTATAATTAATTATTATTCGAATACTTAGAAGTGTGTAGGGCTACATCGGTATAATTTTCTTGCAAAGTTTTTGTAGAATAATATAAAAACAAAGCATTTTTTTCTTTAACTTCCAATTAAAAATTTTATGAAATAAAACATTTTTAATGGGCTGAATTAATGACGGTTACGTGATAAATTCAATCACGTGATAGATGCAATCACGTGGTCTCACTGAATTCAAGGCTGTAATTAATCTTGTATCAGTTGTTCTCCTTTTGAACATTAGATAAAACATCAAATTTGATGATAGGGTAAGAATTTTCAAATATTAAAATTCCTCAAAAAGATTTTCTAAATTTTAAAAAGAAAATCTTTTTTTTTTAAGCATTTTTATATCAAATATATTTTGTTCACCATTGTGAGTCATTATTCTTTACAAATATAAATTTTTTAAAAGGAAGTTTCTGCAAAAAGCAAAAGTTGGCAACAACGAAGTGCTTGAACTAATTAGCTGGAAACACCCGATTGTATTCATCATGTAACTATGACGTCACCTGAGTTCAAGAACTGATTGGCTGGAGACATGTGATTGTAAATATGTGACTGACATCACACGAATTCAAGAACCGATTGGCTAGTTACGCGATTGTAGTTATGAGGTGACTATGACGTCACATGAATCCATGAATTGATTGGCTGGAATCCCATGATTTTAGCTATATGACTATGACATCACATGAATTTAGCCCCGGGGCAGAAGATACCCATTATTATAAAATAATAATTTTAGATTCTTTATTTAAAATATTTGATTGGCAATTTCACAGATTCAAGATTGATTACTTTATAATTCGAAACAAATTGATAGAACTTTTTAAATTTAAATTATATTTTTCAATGTTCACTATTGTGAAGAGAAAATACTAAATAAATTCTCTGAATGAGGTACAAATCAGCCGTTGTTCATATCCATTATTATTCGATGAAGAATTATTGAAGACAAAAATACTTTACGGCTGCGTCACGATCTCCTAGAAAATTATTTTTATTGATAAATTATTCTGTCAAATCCTTCCCACGTTGTTTGGGCATAATTATGGAAGTATTATCTATTTTATTGCTTCCAAGTTGACTAATTGTACATTTTCTGCAATGATTTATTAATGTGTATTTTGCTGAACCGTATAGATAAATTACGCACCTTCTGACAAAAGAGTCATTAGCATGTATTTTATTCATTCTCTGAGATTAATCATGCATCTTCTCTGAGGTGTTATTAATATTTGTTTTTTTTTCCCTTGTGTTGATAAATCACGCATTTTCTCTAATGAGTTATTAACATTTAATACTTTGCTTCTGAGTTGATAAGTATTGCATCTACTTTAATAAATATTAACTGATAACACAGAATGGTATCGTTCCTTTTTGCAAAATATTTACATACCAAGAAAGAAGAATTGATAACTAAAATTTAATGCACATCAAGAAGCATATAAAAAATACATATGATTGGAAAATCAAAGCAGCAAATCAATTAGTGACGTTGTTAAGTTTTGTAGTAAAAACTAATTTTTAATATACAGGGTGATTCAAAAAGAAGTAAACACTTTCCAGATGCTGTAAAGCAGTAACATTCAAAAAGACGCATATCGTCTCACTGAACCGTAAGGTAGATGTACAGTAGAATGTCGTTTATCCGAATCCATTAGGACCGGACACGGTTCGGATATCCTATTGTTCGGATAACCGAAAAACCGAATGTGATCCATGCAGTATATGAAACCGGACACTATACGAATATTGAAAATCATCACATGCGGGAAACATGATTGAAGAAAAGGCAAAATAGGTGCAAAATGTCGCAGTTTTACCTTTATTGTAGAAAATAATCACTTATTTTTCGCTGTACCATTGTACACCTTCCTTTTTTCGCTGCAAGGTCTCTGATTCGCTTGAGCAGCAGTAGTTGAGTAGGACAACACTCTAATTGTTGTTTGTACCCCCTATAGCTGTCTCAAATGCAGAAACACGTCAGTATTTCATGGCCCCTTGCTACTTTCGTTGTTGTTGTTGCCCACGTCTTCATCTGTTTCATCGTCGACAGGGTCGGATTCTTCTTGCACGGAAGTCACAATCGCATCACCATTTAGCATTTGAAATCCACAGTCTTCTGCATCGCATGTCATCCAGGTTTCTACATCAACAAAACTCAACAAAAGAGCGCGTATACACCCTATCACTTGGAAACAAACTGACCTAATATTCCGCGCAGATGTTTACCAAATTACACAACTGAAAAAATTCTCCAAATATCCCTCACCTTGGGTTTTCCCGTCACATTTAGCCTCACGGGAAACAAATGTTGAGCATTGCACTATCCGAAAACGTATCCGGACTTAGGTGTGGATAATAGACGTTTGGATAAGCGACATTCTACTGTATTCTTAAAATTTGTGTCTCGCTCCTGGTGGAAGTGAAGTATGCAACAGCATGCGTATCATGTGCCTATTAAGTCAAAATGGCGGCGTCTGCAGTTAAGTGTTCTCGAATTTAGAAAAGTGTCACGATGTGTAAATCTTTGGTTGATACCACAGTTACAGGAAGACATTGACAACTACATTCTCCAATTGGAAAGTACACCTTTTCACTATTTACCCAACGTGCGATGAACAACTTCCTCACCGATGGCTTGGACGAGACGAGTACTACAACATTCCTCTTACCAAATGGCTATCCAGAAGTACTGACTTAACCCTAAATGATTTCTTCCTGTAAGGAGACAAGGTATTCCATCCGCCCTTTTCCTGTTGATCTAGTGGAGCTCAAACAGCCTATCACAGCCTCTATCAATGGATTTGATTTCTTAATACGTGATTCTGTGGAAATGGATTGCCCGCTAGATGTATGTCGTGTGACCAAGGGTTGACACAAAGAACATCAGTGACTATCTGTAACAAAATTTAAAATATTCCCATACAGTTCTGTTGCAGGGGACATATAATATAGTTCTTTGTACTTGATTTATAGTGCATTGAAACTGTATTCTTCTTTATGAATCACTCTGTACTATAGTTATAATTTACATTGATTTCAATGTTTCTACAACCTCTGATAATAAAGTTCGATGAACGGCCGATCTGACAACACTGGCAAAACTAAATGCTGCACATGCGTAGCGTCAGGTGTTGACCATCTACCCCACCGTTGTTCAGTGGAGACTCATTTGGTTTCCACGTAAGACTTTGTGACGGATCTATACGCGGTTCTACTAATATCTTTTTTCTCTTTAAAACAAAATATTTATTTCAACCAACTTTCATCGAGAAGCCAAACGTGATTTATGTAAATGAGGAATATTATATAAGTTCGGTTTTCGAGAGTTGAGAGGAGAGTGAAGAAAGAGGTTAAGTTAAGTGAAGGAAAGGAAGGAGAAAGTGACCTGTTGACACGCTGTTGTTGAAAGCTGAAGTTGATACGTTTGATGTGTGCAAGTAAAAAGTTCGGATCTTTCGACAGTTAACGAGAATTAGTAAGTTGAGAAAGGATTGCAGAGCGTGAAACCTACGACATTGAACAAGCCAAAGATAGTGCCGTGCAAGTTACAGTGTAGGATCCGCTACATTAAAGGCTCAGGTACTGAGTTCTTAAATAAATAGAAGCTAATTATTAGTGTGCGACGTAGTTGTAATTGAGCGCATTTAAGCTGTCTTAGATTCAGTTGAGGGTCTGTAATAGTATCACCCGTATTAGAATATCTCACCTCTGCACTCTACCATAGTTCATATACCTTAATTAGAATTGTGTTGAGTCTGATTATATTTGTTAATAATAATTAATAAATTAATTAGATTGGAAATAATATCTGTGGATTATTCTATTCCTTACACCTTAGCTGGGATTACAGGTAGACAAGAGGTTTCGGATGTAAGGAGTAACCAGAGGTTACCACAACTTTTTTTCCAAAGGGCTTGTTTAGTTCGTTGGTTCTTAACTGAAAACAGGAAATGAACGAACAAAAGATCAGTTTAAGGTTTTTGTTTTAAGCTTGGCAAGACACCAAAAGAAACTTATGCGATGCTTGGTACGTGTTTACGAAAATCAAGTACTGAAGTGTGTGTACGTGTGGTTCGTCCGTTTTCGAAAAGCATGGAACGTGTTTCTAATAACCCCCGTAGCGGAAGACTGGTGACCTCCGTCAGTGACGAAAACATTAAGAAAGTGAGGAAATTAATCACTAAAGTTCGTTCAATTAACTGTGCGCTTGATAGCTGATGATTAACTGTGAATCCAACCGACTAATCGTTACCCAGAATTTAGATATGAGAAAAACGTGCTATCGATGTTGGCCATAATTCTAACATCCAACGAAACGAGACGAGGCTTTTGAACTCCATCCCAAAAGAAGACTTCTTGCAAAGTTTCCAGGACATGTATAGCAGATCTCAGAGGTGTATAGTTATAGGAGGTGACTATTTCGAAAAGCAGTAGGGTAAGGTTCGTTAATATTTCATCTACGTTAATGTTACATGACTATTCACCGAACTTTGTCAGATGTTATATGTTATTTTCATAGCATACGTGATAATCTATTACATCTGTTATCATCAGTTATATATTTTCCCCAGATTATTCATGTTACGAACATCTATGAGTTTATGTGGTGTCCTAATCACATGATAACTTCAATCACTAGTCTCCAGCTAATCAGTTTATTAACTTATGTGACGTCTTATTCATGTGATAAATGCAATTACTTCTCTCCAGCCAATCGGTTTATCGGTTTTGTATCCTGTCAATCATGTGACGTAATTTTCCCATGATAAATGCAATCGCACATTTTCAGCCAATTAGCACATACGCTTTGTTGTTGCCAACTTTTGCCCTTTTGCAAAAACTATCTTTGAAAAAGTACATATTTTTCCACAATAATGCACTTAAGTAAACAAAATGTACTTGATTTTTTTTAAAAAAATCTTATCCGACGTAAGATTTTTTTTTAATTTAAAAAAAAAAATTGTAGAATTTTAATATATGATAATTTTTATCAAATTACCAAATGTGAAATTTTTTCCAAATTTTACTACTAGAACACGTACAATCTAATGTAAGTTCTAAATTCAAATAAAAACACATTAATTTAGTCTATTAAAGATATTTTATAAATTACACATATTTTAAACAAATAATTAATATGCACATGAATACATAAACTTATTTCGGAGTGGTTAGTTTGTCGCGGGCCTTCTGTATCCAAGGTTGCGTGTTCAACCCCGGGCCCAAATCTGTGGATTTCCATCAGCTGAAAATCGACAGCGGCCATGTCTTATGATTATGCGGCATGTAAAAGACCTTAGAGGGTCTGTTTGGCTTGAGGGCTCTCGGCAAAATTAAATCCTAGTACAGGTTTGCATTGTCAAGAGCTGAGGTGCCTCCCTTTGGGAGGCACCTGGGCGTTAAAATTACTTGCGTTGATTGGTATCCACCTATATGGTGCCACACTAAAAAGAGATACCAGCTTCCGGAGGAAATACTAGGTCTGCAATAGTAAAACACCAATCGGCAGCCCGTTAGAAGTACTAAAAAACTTATTTGGTTTTGTATAGTATATTTGCGAAACGAAATGAAGGCATGCTATCCTATATTTGAAGTTCTTTTATTTAAAAAAAAAGGAAATTTTGTACTTTTTCATATCATACTTTATCATTTGAAACTGAAGTTATTGAATTCATAAGCAAGGCTTAACATCAACAAAATATGTGTTTACATTCAATTTTCAAATCACATAAATCTCATCAATTTTTAATTTAAAACCAGTAATTTAAATGGGTTGCAGATAGGACAGAATGTATTTACTACATACGGGACCTTTCCTTTTCTAAATGAAATGGAATTGGAATCCGTAGTAAACCGTAGATTTAGATAAATAAAATGTAATTAAAGGTCCCAATCTCTCTCTCTCTGCTTTGGCGTATCTGTTTCTGTGATAGTTTAGTTAATGAAACACACATTAGAAGTCAGCGGCTTCGGTTCCGAGAGAAGATAAGCCTGAAAATGATTAGATTTCTAGACCTCGTTCTTTTTAGCGAGTGTAAGATTAAAAGACGAAGAGGGTTTTTGTAGAATGTGTGGGAAATTTTGTCAAGGAAAAAGATATTAAGGTATATTTTCCTGCATTTATTTTTGACTCAATGTTGTTGAATATATGTGAGTAGTTGTTTTCCTGCACAAATACTGTAAAACTTTTCTAGAAAAAGGGGGGGGGGTTTTTTTATGTTTTTTTATTTTATTTCGAATTAAAAGATTTTCCATGTTTGTTCTAATAATTTGTTTTGTTTGAGTCAAAGAAAGAAAGAGACAAATGGTTAGAATGATGTTGATTTCTGGATTATTCCAAACTATGCCCTGTATCTTTCTTTATTATTATAGAATAAATATCCACATTACCCTTCCCCCCCCTCCGGAATTTCATGATATTTTATGAATATGTACTCTTATTAACACGCTATTAGAAGTTTCAATCGTATGTATCGAATCTTTGAATTTGATTTTTGCCCACTTAAAAAAAGTCAGATTAATTCGAAAATTCGCACACTTGTCAAGGACCGATGACAATACAACCATAGTTCTGATCAGGACATCAGTAATATCCATTTTCAGATTTGACAACTAATTCCATATACCAATTCCAGATTTGGCGACTAATTCAGTGCCATTTTTAGATTTGGCGACTAATTCCAGATTTAGTGACTAAAAGATTAAAATGCAACCTGAAAACGAATACACTTGAGATTAATAGAAACAAAACTAACAAAAAATTGTTCTTTTTGAGAAACATGGAGAGGTGGGTCTGCATCATAAATTTCTGACTATAATTTGTCTAGTTTTTCTAAAAATGGAAATAGAAAAAAAAAACTCGCGCATGTGAAA
>BMAO01017785.1:0-19519 GCA_019973975.1 Trichonephila clavata
AACTTACCTTTTTCAATGTTTATATAAACAAATATTATGTTGTAATACTACCACAAAAAGTTTTTTTCTTCGAATTATTGTATTATTAACTATATTGAAAATGAACTTTTATTTTGCATAAAAAAAATTTCACTAAAACATAAACGAAAAAAACTTAGTAAAGTTCCCACGAATTCTACAAAATTTACACTTACCACAATAATCTAATGTACAATCACTCAGCAGTTATACTAAAAAAGATATAAAAAAAAGATTATTAAAAGTACTAATTAAAAAAGAAATAGTGTTAACTAGTATGATTTAAACTTCCCAAGAAACAAAAGAATTTCGAGTTTGTGATTTTCAATTTGACATGATTAGGAGCATTCAGTTGCTACACAATTTCTTTGCAGACTCAAAATATTTTGTATGAAGAAAGTTATTTTATTCAGGTATGTAGTACCAAAAGCGGAAAGCAGAGCACAGGCAATCTCTCCAGCAATGGCATTCAGTAATTTGCAAAATAGCTGCAAATTTATCTTTCAAATTTTTTCGTAAATGTCCATAACAAATATATCGACTTCCATCCACTCGAAAATGACAAATTTTAGAATAGTGCAGAGTGCCACTGAGAATTGTACCGTGCCACAGTTTGCCGACCCCTGGTCTGCATCGACTTTTTGAATTTGTAATTTAAAAGAATTTTAAAAAACAATATACAATGTTTTATCATTTTCTGAACTTCTTCTTTTATGGAGTAGGCCGATTTTGCAAATAAAGCATTATTCACATACATAGAATTAAAATTGATTTTTATTTACGTCACATTCTAGAAAAAGCGACGAAAATTGACGATGACTTTGCAATTCTAAACCTCGGTCAAGTGAGGAGAACGAATCTTGAGCTGTGTGTGGCTCCCCGCTCTCCAAACTTCCACACCACGCAAATACATTGTACAGAATGTTTAATTTATAATAGTCATAAAAAATGTATTTTATAAGACATTAATTTTTTAATGGTTTATTAATCAAATTTATGCATCAAAATCAATTAATTATATCTTTATTTTTATGTATAAGATTTTTTGACTGATTCTGAATTTCGATATTTTTAATAGTTCATTGCCCTTTTTTCTGTTGAGAGACCCAATCCATTATTTTAATAATATTTGTTAAAGACAGTTTGATTATAAAATAAAAATGCCTACTACTGTTTTTCTCCGCTTAACTACACTTTATGTATCACAAGTGCGTGCTTGTATCATGGGAATAAATTGCCTCTCGTATTTTTAAGACAAGAAAAATAGTGTTTTTTGTGTAAGTACCTTATTAAATAAGGGAAAATATAGTTTCTTTTTAGTTCTGGTGAACAAAAGAAAACAAAAAAACTTTTTTCCTAACATCCAATTTAAATCATTATGCCTTGTAAAAATGGTTCTTAAGGAAACTATTATACGGAGTTTTATGATAGAGAAAAACTTTTAACGAAAATTTGTTTATAATTTCGTAGAAAGACTTCTTCAGGAAAGTGCGATAAATATATTAAGAATCACTGCAGAATGTGTGTGAAATTAATATTTTTTTTATACGAAATTGCTACTTTCCGCTACACATTGACGACATAACTGCAGTTAAATACTCTCGTGTTAATAAAGCAATAAAGTGTTTTGTGTAGTAGTTCCTATTGCCTTGAACTCTCTAAATGCAATTCTGGAGGACTTTTGTGAAAAGATGGATATTTTCACCAATCAAAATTACTAGGCAAATTTGTTAAAGCATTTATTTTGGTGATCAATCTTCGTGTTGTAAAAAGAAACTTAGTTTGTCACATAATCTTAAAAAACATTGGGAAAAACTGAAATAAAAGTTATTGCTAATGTTACCTATAAATTTATTCTAGATGATAAAGAATGTCGCCAAGAATGAGTGAACTTGACTCTTTAACTCATCAGATCGCTCAATTCAACAAGTTTTTGTGAATTTGTATCACTTTGACTTTCTCTCTGAAGGCAGATCTTAAAAACTTAGAAAATTCCTTTGTAACCAGCATTGATTTTTACAGACGTTGCTACATTTTTATTTTAAAAACTAGTGGCTACCCACCGCTTCACTGAGTATTTCATGATGTTATATGAATATATATTGTTTATATATATATTTATAAATAATTGGTATTTTAGCATTAGCCCGCGGTCACTCGCGCCTGTTTTTTGCTTCCGTCGTTACTCGCGGGTGTAGAGAACACCCCAAATTTTAACATGTGTATTTAAATATGAAAAAACATTTTTGTCAATTATGATCCATTTTTATAAAGTACAGTTGTATTTTGTATTATATAAATAAAATATTAAATTCATTGCATAAAAATGAGAATAACATTAATTTAAGCTAAACCTACAAAATTTTCTTTTTAAAATACATTAACTTTATGTTATTGCCGAGGTGTAAAGAAGCGTGTGATCGCGGTAAGAATTCGATTGGATTGAAAATTTTCTATAATTCTTGCTTTAAAAATAACAGAACTTCCAAATGATAATTTTTGTAAAATTGAAGAAGAATTATCTTTTACTGTCACGTAACCCTCTCCCAAATGGTTTCTACAAAATCCATTATTAGTGTATCTCTATTCAATAAAATAAACATGCTTGCCAAAATTTCACGTCTAAATCTAATAGACGTCAAAAACGGATTTTTTTTCTGTGAATAAGCTCCACCTTTGAGGTCGATTTCTGTAAGACCCATTCGACAAACCCGTTCCATTCAACAACAGAGACATACATACCAAATTTCATTACTGTAGGTCTAGTAGTTCTAAATCCGGTATTTTTTTTATTAACACGCTGTAAAAGATTCCTTCTCCTCTTCCTCCTAGGAATCGATTTCAGTAAAATTCTTTCTTAGCGAATTTCTATTCAACAAAGTAATATGCATACTAAATTTCATTACGGTAAGTAGTAGTTCGATAAGGAAATTTTTTTAAATAATTCCAGCAATCCTCCTCATAAATAGCAGTTAGTTTCCGTTAAACTCGTTCTTAGTGGATCCATAATCAACAAAAACAACAAAATGCCAACAAAAGTTAAGCCTGTAGATCTAAAAGTTCAAAAAAGGTAATATTTATATGTAACTCCCCTTAAGCCACCACAACGATTCTCAAAACAATTTTTGTAGCGATCTCTACTCCGTGAAAGGAATGGTCCTACCAAAGTTTCAAGTTTGTAGGTCTGATAGTTCACAAAAACAGGAATATTTATATATAACGACCCTTAAGCCCATGAACACCTTTTAAGAGTCAAATTTTACTAACTCAGAAACATCACGGGCATGCGTTCAACCATTCCTCAAAATTTTATCGCAATCAGATCAACTGTTTAGACATACAGACCCATCATACACACACAAACATTCGTTTTTATTTTATATAGATTTTTTAAGTCATTTTAATTCGAAATATTTAACTTTTATTGTTATGGCCTACAAAATGATATAAACTTAATATTTTTTTCGTTTACTTAAGTTATAGCGGAATTAACTCAGTAAAATAATCAAGGAAATTAATAATATTGTAAATTTAATAATATTGCATCAAGTATAATTCAATAATTTAGTTATATTGTACAGCCATTTGTTAAATAATTACGTCCAGAGGACATACCACTTGAAATCTCTAAAACTTTGTCCATGACAAAATAATAAAATTTTACATACCTTTTTAAGTAAAACTTACCTTTTAAGATACTTAAAAACTTACTTACTACTTTTAAGTTACTTACACTTACCTTTTTAAGTTGACCTTTTTTGAATGCTAAGTGATGAATGCTTATTTAAATTTATTGTGAATGAAGGCAATTCCAACTGTCAATTTTTGAGAATTTGTTATTAGCATTTATTGTTTTTGTTCTCAATTAGTATAAAAAACAAATTTTAATTACTTATATATATATATATATAGTACTAATGAAAAAATCATTTATTATAAACATAAGAATCTACTTTTTCAGATTGTTTTTGCAAAGTAAATAACAAACAATTTGTGTATACAAAATCTTGACTTTGATTACAATACCACACTGAAGCGACACTAGTTAAACGGCTGAAATGTCTAATGCTTGCTCAGTTTCAGTTGTGAGATTATATACCTTTAAAATGTGTTGATCAAATATGTATTGAATATTTTTAAAAAACTATTTTTAATTTTTAATGGATTGTTTTCTCTATTTAATGTGTATTTAAAATCCTAATATTAATTAATAGTATCAAACAACTTTATTTCGAAAATGAATATATTCGCATTCATTAATGTAGCAGAAGAGAAAAAATCTCAAATTTTTAAAAAGTGTTTTTTCTGAAAAATAAAATAATAATTTTTTTTTTAAATATTTAAAAAGGCTCTTAAAATTAATTTTGCATCCTTTAAACCCCAAAGGGCTTGCAAATTGAACATTTTGTCTCCATGCCGTATTGTTTACGTGTAAAAAAATGTACTTTTTTATATATATTTGTCTTCCTTCAAGGTGTTGCAATTTTAATAGCCAACATAGTATATTTAATGATGCGCGATGCATTTTATTGTGTAATTTGAACTATAATTTTAAACTATTGTTGTGCTCTCAAAGAACATTTGAATCTTAGTGAAAAAACACAAAAAAAAATATTAATTTAATTAAGCCGAAGAAGCTATGAAAATTTCTAAAACTTTTAACCATCCAAGCAAGTACTATCTAAAATGTTTCATAGGAATTTATGTACCTTAAATACATTTTATTTGATCTTATTTGCATAATGTTTATAATTATTTCTTAAATGTGAATTTAGTTATTTTATCACAAATGAGAAATAAAAATATTTTAATTTTAATCCGAACCTAGCTTTTATTCATCAAAAACTAAAAAAAGTTTCTACTTTAAAAACCTCCAAAAAATCCGAAATATTTAGAAATCAGGAGAAAATGCAAAGGGAGCTGATAAAGCGCCAAAGAAAGCAACAAGAATAGAGATAAAAAGTTTTTTTTTATTCCTACTGATAAATTTCTTTGTGCTCCCTCATTTCACTTTAAAACTACAAGTAATGCATTATTCAAAAGACAACCATCAATTTTTAAAAAAAAAAAAAAAACCGTTAAAAAATTAAAATCTTATCTCACTGTTTACACTCCACTGAATCAGAAGCAATGCTCCTTTTGACTCTTTCAAATCTTCCTTAACTCTTTTTAAATTCATTCACTTAATAATTTCCAGTTTTTCAATTCGAATAAATTAATCGTCATTTAAAAGTCACAGATGCACATCGCCAGTCGCAAAATCACATATTTTTCTCCTGAACAAATTTCCAGGAAGAAAGATAATCATGATCATTATATCGCTTAATCGTAATCGTTTAGTCTAACAAAACTTGATAAGATCTTGAACTTTTACTGTGAGAGAGAGCAAAAGTAAAGGAGAGGGAAAAAAATTATTTGGTTAAATAATTTTTAAAAACCTTATTTCTAAGCATTTAAAAAAAACACATTTGAATGAAAAGGGAGAAATAAACTGTTAAAGTACAAAATAAAAATCTTGATACTTTGTTTCCTTTGTGATTAATACCGATTAAGTAGGCTTTTTTTCCCTTCTTTTTAATCCATTTTCCGAACAAAAAAAAACAACATTTTTTTATGTTTAATGTTTTTGCACAATTAAAGAGTCTAGGTGAACTTTTTTTATGCTTCTTTTTTTATTACTCGCTAATTTTTTAGATATAATTGTTAGAAATGATTAATAGTCTGAATGCAGAGACAAAAATCTAATCAAAATAATTAATTAATTAATGTGACACAATTAACTGTTCTTTGACATTTATTGCAAAGATATGAGTTTGTAAAAGTAAATGTGAATTGTTAAATTTTTACTTTATTGTATCAAAGATATATTTTTACATTCGCCAGCTAGTTGTTGCCTTGCAAGGTACTTATATCGGTCAGCTGCCGTTGCCGTACACACGGCGACGAAAAGGAATACGTTTTCGGGACAGTAGCCAATATTTTTATTCCTGTATTTTGTTGGTTAAGACTTGAGAGAACGGTCCGAAAACCACGTTTTGCATGTATTAGACGACTGAGACGAAGAGGAATTGCTTTATTCCTGTTCTTCGTTGCCTGTAACTTGAGACAGAAGGGTTCGCTGCACGCGTAAGGCCATGAATGCTTTAAAAAGCAATTTCCTCAAATAGTTTAAAGTAATAAACAAAAAGAGTAACTAGTTTTAAGTTGTGCCATTTCTGTTTCGTTAATATTCTTATATTAGTAATCTGATTGAGATTTAGCTATAAAATTTGTGAATAAGGTAGAAAATAGTTCGAAGAGATTTAAAAGTACGTTCGAAACCGTGATTTTGAAGAAGCATATAAAAAAAGAACATCAAATGTTCAATGTGGGTGCATGTCGGGGAGATAGATGTAAGCGTCGTAAACATAATGGTTTTGATATTTAGTATAAGTTGAATTAGAACATACAGATAAAAAAAATTTTAAGAATATTATTTACAAGAAAAAATTATTTAAGTGTGTAACTGCCGCTTACGTCATTACTTGGGGTAGCCAAAAGTAATTAATAGAATCTCGGGTAAATTAATATATTTAATGACATAAGATAGCACAGTTACAAAGAACAGACACTTAGACAATTACAAGACAAACATTTAGAGAAAATAAGTGAAAATAAGTAAAGTTTACATAGTCCAGGATTGGACATCGAAATGGGGAACGTACGCTTGTCCAGATCCAAACTCTCTCTGACCAGTACTTCTGTGTTTCGTACAGTCACACTTCCGGTCCAAGCCCATATTGTAATGGCGGCACCTACATTTCGGTCTTGGAACTATACCGTGTGTTACAGACTCCCCCTCTGGTTCCGTTGACGTCTCGGCTCGGAAACAGGAGGTACTCTTTTTTGGGGGGACGTCCTCTTTTCCTTAGAGGAGCTTCTTCTAAGACCAGGTGGTCCATACACTTTTCCGTGACAGGAATCTTTGATTGCCAGGGTGGCACTTCTTCCGAGACAGGGTGGTCTATAAACTTTTCCTATAACAGGATTTTTTTATTGCCGGTGGCACTTCATACGAGACCAGGTGGTCTATATACTTTTCCTATGATAGGAAATTTTTGATTGCCAGGCGGCACTTCTTCTGAGACCAGGTGGTCTATACACTTTTCTACAACAGGAGTCTTTGATTGCCGGGGCGGCACTTCTTTTCATGACCAGGGTGGTCTATACTTTTTCTATGGGAATAACTCCCATATTGGATGGGGCCCTCCCCCTGGTTGGAAACATGATTCAAATATTTCCGCATTGAATTACAAACTTAAACTTTGATTTTTAAATTTTATATATAAACAGGCCAAAATTAAATTTGACAAAATATTACTAATAGAATAATAGTACAGTATTATGCCACAAAAAAATAATATCTTACTTTCTTACAATATACAATTCAAAAAATTTCATGAATCACAAAAAGGAAAAATAAAAATATTTTCGTTTTTATCATTTTTAATACATAATCAAAGTAAAAAACTTTTTCACAGTTTTAGCCAAAAAAAAATACATATATAATAAAAATGATCAGAAAACACTTTGGAAATAACAAAAACCTCAAGTAAAAAAAAAAGAATCATATACTCTATATTATAATGTACACTAGCTGAATGACAATAAAATTCTCTAATTTCAAAATGTGATAATTAATTTACAATTCAATATGAATGATATTAAAATAAAACAAATTCTTCAATATCAGCTATCTTCTAATTTAGTACATCAAAACCAAAATAATAATATTTATATAATATTCATTATTAATCAAAAGGAGTTTCAGCAGTTAACGTGAAATGGATTTATAAAACAATTCAAATACGTTTAAATAGAAATACCGTTCATAATTTAATTCATTCAGTCTGAAGTTATCAATATACAAACTTGTTTACACTTAGTAGAAGTACTTGAAAATATTTTCCAAAAATTTTAAATAAAAACAGAAATGTAAATACTTTATCAATAACATACAAGGTTTCAAATATTATATAGTAATACTTCGTAATCAATCATATACTTTCAAAAGAATTATTTTTATGCTAGGCATAAGAAGAACAGAAAAAAAATTATTATAAAAATTGCAATAATTTCTTGATAACAAAACCACATACGTGTTATTAGCATAAAATTCTTAATTAGGAAGAAAATATGCACTCATAAATAATTAACCTTCAATTAGCTTTAATCAGATCAACCGATAGAATGAAAATTTCGTTTTCAAAAGATTAGGAAAACTGACAAATGAATATCAACTTTAAATTCAATTATTTTGTTTTCCTGTAACACACAATATATACTACGAATAATAATAATAATCTTATACACACACACAATAAGAGAGCATGATTATTTAGAATAAACAACACTTATCTGTTAACAGGTTTTCTGGGTGAAAATATTCATTCGCAGGGTGCGAAACCTCTTATTGTCGGGATGACAAACACTTCCACCCCTAAGGCTGTGGGGGAAAAAGCGAGAGAGAGCTGGGGTCGGGCCGACGTTTGGGCGCCAATTGTAACTGCCTCTTACGTCATTACTTGGGGTAGCCAAAAGTAATTAATAGAATTTCGGGGTAAATTAATATATTTAATGGCATAAGATAGCACAGTTACAAAGAACAGACACTTAGACAATTACAAGACAAACATTTAGAGAAAATAATTGAAAATAATTAAAGTTTACATAGTCCAGGATTGGACATCGAAATGGGGAACGTATGCTTGTCCAGATCCAAACTCTCTCTGACTGTACTACTGTGTTTCGTACAGTCACACTTCCGGTCCAAGCACATATTGTAATGGCGGCACCTACATTTCGGTCTTGGAACTATACCGTGTGTTACAAGTGCAATTTTTTGACAAATAATTAAAAAAGAATGACAAATTTTGAAAACATTTTCCTTTTATGAAAAAGGCTTCGATAATAATGATGGTTTGTCTATATAAAGTTGGGAATTTTATACCGAGGTTAAACTAAAATGTTTGGAAAATTCGCATGTTTTTCAGAATAACCACATTTTTAAAATAATAATGGGAAACTTTTTAGTTAAAATTTCTTTACTTGAATATAACAAAATATAATAAATCCACTTCTACATTATATGTTTCAAAATTTGTTCAACCAAGGTTTAGAAGTCCTAAAAATACAAAAGTGTTCATTCAACGCTTACAAACTTTCAGGACAAATAGAATGCACCTAGAGGATTTGAAACTACTTTGAAATCAATGACGTAATGTACACACCCACAAGCCGCATCGTGGGGGGGGGGGTTGGCCAGGATTCTAAGGGACCAAAAGCCTATGTTATGTTACGGTTTTGAAATTCATTGGAAGATCCGGCTTAAGGTTCAAAATCTGACTTTCCAGGAGAGTCTCAATATTCTCCGTTATGCAACTAATTAGAATGCAAGTTCAGAAACGGCTTTTTGGTGCACCAGTGACGAGAAAAAAGTACACAAAAAACACAGGACATGATAAAGAGGAGAAAACATGTTTATTATTAATACAGAAAAAATGCTGGGAAGTCTTTGACTGGTGTACATGATAGATGGCGCTAGGCAAAGCTGCGTTTGTGCCGCACTCGCTGTGAAGCTGCATTTCGCCTGCTGACAAAGTAGAACTAGGATGAAACGTCACACGAATGCTGATCTGGCTAATATGTATCTGACATACAGGACCGCTGATTGCAATGGACGAGCACATCGGTTGTACGCTTAACTTGTGAGAGATCTATTCGCGTCCTTCCTTTGATCCTCTTGGGAAATTTTTGGTCTATCAATTCGAATTTACTCGCAACCAACCCTCTGAAGAAGCAACCGTCATTATGCAGATTAGGTCGGATATATATAGTCTAGGTTTTCACGCTAGTGAGATATTGAGATTTTGAGAATGCGGTGAGAAGGATAGATGGTCACCGATCAGGTATTTTTCTATTTTTAGTACGTTTCAGAGATTAGACAGCGGAAAGAATTAAAGTGATGATTGGTCATATAGTTTAATTATAGCTCAGATAGTTAGGGCATTATATATATATATATAATGAGAGGATCAATATTTGGAGTCTTCTTATAGTTCACGTCTCTCGTTATTTACTCTGATATTGCTCAGATTGGGAATATCTCTTTTAGTTTGAATTACTAGAATTCTGTCCGGTGTTAATTTGTGTGTTCCATAAATAGTTTGAAAAGTAATATGGCGAGTCATCCTTCCCTTCCACCCAAAGCTCTAGGTGGGGTAAAGAGAAGATCTCAACCCTTATAAATTTTACACCAGGAGGCAAACTCCCAGCCATGCCTTCTTCCCACGCTTGCGTTAGAGATTGTCCGACGAAGGATCCTTCATTGTGGATACACAAGAACGCAAGCGAAAAGTAAGAGCACCTAACAAACAAAAGATTGTGCTGGATCGGGTACAGAACAATCCCGGTAAAAGTATACGGGCTATCACCAGTCATGTGGGGATTTTCACATGAACGTCTGGGGGACCCTGCATACTTACTATGTTCGCCTCTATCACCCCGACATGCACCCGTATTGTCCCTTTGATGTTCTTTTTTCTAAATGTTTTTCTGTTCTAAGAGTAATAAGTATGTTTTCTGCTCCTATACGTGCCTTGTCTTTCTGGTGTTTTGTGTTGTCCCTACCGCGCCAGAAAAGCGTTTTCGACCATGCATTCCCTATATGTTTTCCCATCGTCTAGGAGTACTCAATATGTTCTGAAAGTTTGTAACTATTGAACTCATACACCCTATAAATAGACAAAACAAAATTATTATCAACATATTTGAACTATTTTTTATGTGTTTGTATGCATACACATGTATATGAGCTTTTTAAAGGCACGTTTTGCATTTGTTCCAGTGATCAGATATGTCACTGAAATCATACTCATTTTTCTTGCATTAAGTGACATAGGTCAAATCTAGATACAGTAAAAGTTTAAAAATAATTTGCTAATATATAAGATCCGCCGGATGGGTAGCATGGTTGGTTTTTTGCTGGCCTTCTGCACCCAAGGTTGTAGGTTCGACCCTGGCCCAAGTCGATGGATTTTCATGATGCAGAAAATAGATAGCGGCCATGTCGTATGATTATGCGGCATGTAAAAAATTCCTAAAGTGTCTGTTTGGTTTGGGTGCTCTCGGCAAAATTGAATTGTTAGAAATCAGGTGCCTCCCTCTAGAGAGGAAACTGGGTGTAAAACTGCTGCTGTAATTGGTATCACCTACATGGTGCAGCTCTAAAAAGTAATACCAGCTCCTGGGAAATGTACTAGGTCTGCAAAGATTTAAAATACCAATGCGCAGCCCCAATAGAAAAATATATGAGATCCATTTCATTGTTTTCAGTAAAGTTTAAATTAATGAAGATTCTTGATATTTTACTTCGATAACAAAAATATGGTTTTTTTTCTCTCTTTTTATAAAAAATTTCGTGATGCTGTAATAAGTTTATTACGTGCTATCACAAAAATTCCAACATTTAAGATAACTCGCCAAGTTGGCACCCCCGATATCGCATGTATCGTACGCACTGAATTGGTAACCATGGGCTTCGTTTCATGTATTTTTGCGAATACAGTTGCGATAGTACATTTTTGAAAGAATTCGCAGATTTCCTGGACTAGAACAATTGCGTGAGCAGAAATACTTGCTTCATACGAAGACTTATTAACAATCACCGGTACTAAATACTCTACTTTCCAGAGCTGCAGGTTTATGAAAATCTGAGAACTTTATCAATGAAGTGTTGGAAGATGGAGCTCCATCGAGTAATTTAACTGGGGAGACAAGAACGAATTTTGTGGGGACAAAAAGAACAAATAAATACAACTATAAAATACGTTTTGCATTTTGAGCAATGAGTATGAACATTTGTAAAACTTGTACAATGGGGTTTGGTTTACCGTAATTCGGACACCCAATGGTTACCATCCTCCTTAGTTTAGAAAAAAAAACAATTTACACTTTTACTTGTTGACGGAAAGTTGAAAGATATTCTGACAAAGTTATATGAAGAATAAAGACTTAAGAAATCAGTAATTTAACTCGTTTAATCTTAAATAGATACTTTTATTTCATCTAAAAAAGTCAACGTTAAAAATTGCCTTAGCCCAAAGCGTAATTGCTTTCAACTTCATAACATTTATTTTTTAAATACTGACAAGTGAATAATGATTTGAAAATGCGCGAAACGCATCACAGTAAATTAAATGTTTTCAGACATCACATTTCCATTTGGAAGAGTAGTTAAATTCCCACTATACATAATTAGTCCACTAACCATTAAAATAATTAATCGTTCCGACGTTATCTAGACGTTTCTACGGTAACCGTTCATCAAATGGAATAAAAACTTACGGAAATTCGCAAAATTTAAGTGAGAAATGTATAAAAAAAAGCATTGAAAAATAATAACAAACTTTCCTTGTTTAATGTGAATAAAGCAGGGGTAGCCAACCCAAATGATCTTGCGGGTCACTTCGGAAAAACATCTCTAGCCGACCACTTATAAAAATATACATCTTTATTTTAGATTTGAACCCATTACAAACATTTATTGGAGTGAAAAATTAAAATAGTGAAAATTATAATTATATATAGTTGCTCTCATTATCTTTTATGTATACGGACATAGATAATATAATAATGATAATACAATGATTAAATAATATTTTTAATTTATTTAAATAATGAAATATTTGTTTCTCAATTATTTGACATAGTTTTTGCAAGTCGCTCTCAGTGCGTGTATTTGCACATCGTAATTGATGTTACAGGTTTTTGTCCGATAAGTCAGAAAGCGATTCATGTTTGCTAAATTTCGTTTTCGAAAAGAACGATTCGCAGGTGTAAGTTGAAAAAAGTTACAGGAACCAAGCGTGATTATGCGGGGTATCCCTACACTACATTACTACCCACTTCTGAGTATCTATAAAAACAGAAGCAACATGATAAAAAATATAGTAACAATTATGCGATTTACTTGTTACAAAACACTAACTAAAAACAAAAATAAGGCACTACATAATACCATGTTTTAAAGTTGTAGAGAATTTCGCGGACCGTGGATTGGCCACCCCTGGAATAAAGCATTGGTATTACACTAAAGTAAGAGCGTAGAGTGATTATTAATTTTTTACACTTCTACACATTTACTTGATGTAACGGCTGCTTTATTCAAATATACACTCATTGCCATAAAAATTTTCACGTCAAGAAAGAGTCGTTAAATTAAAACGAAATTTTGCAGAAAGAAGTGTATCGTTTATGTAAGTAAATGACTACAAAAGCAAAGAGAAAAGATTATTTACTGTCGAAAGAATTACAAATGAATGAAGGTTTTAGTTCCCCATCTGACCACCATGAATGTATAATGTGATGCGGTAGGGCATTCAGGCATATGTCCTGTACGATATCCTACGACATTTTGTTTTACATTTTTTGTAAATCCGCCTCTAAATCGACCAAACTCGTAGTCTCTCCAACTTTTCTTCCAAAAATGTCCCAAATGGGATCGATTTGTGACAAATTTCGGACCATGTAAAGGAAGCTGTGTTGGAAGTAGTCTTGTGAGACCCTTGCTGTTTGTGGAGAAGCATTGTCTTGTTGAAAAATAGCTACTAAGAACCCTTCCATGAATGGTAACCCACGTGGCTTAAGAAGCTCATGAATGTACCTCTGGATTGTCAGGGTGACGTGGATCAATATAGGGGCGACCATGTGTCGTATGCCATGGCACTCCATATCAGACTAGTTGAGAGAGCAGTGTACCGCTGTACAGTGAAGGCAGAATGGAGACATTCACCTCAGGCCTCCACACACATACATGGTTATTATTATTGCTCAAACTGAATCTTTATTCTCGTTGAAGACGACCAACTTCCATTCGGTTTTCAGTCCAATCCATTGAAACGTGACGGCACTTTAAACAGAGGCGACAGTTAGTGGGTGTCAATGGCAGTACACGTAATGGGTACCACAATAGCAACTGTCCTCCAATTGGGTGCTTTGTGATAGTATGGAACAGACACAGAGTGCCATAGGGAGGGAGCTACTTATGTATGGATGGAACACTAGTCCAATGAGATAGTTGGCGCTATGTGTACGCTTCATGTGATGTGACGGTCTTCTTGATTATTGGTCTATCTAAACTTGTTCGAACATCCTAAGCCTTGTTTATATGTAACAGACCCCTCTGTAGTCCTATATTCCCAACACCACCTCACAGTAATGTCAGAGCAGCGCAGAGGGCAACTACCCACCAATCTGACCACTCGGTTTTCATCATCCCTTTGGTTCTTCCCTTCTCGAACTCCGACAGTTACACATATTGTCTCCAATGGTGGCGTAATGGCATCTTCAGTTAAAAAATGTCTCTCAACAAGATATTTAATGCAAGCAAACAAGCTCGGCTTACCTGTTTTATAATCCAAGGAAAACGAAGTTCAACGTCCTCTGGTGGCTTATTACTCAAGTAGCAATCACGCTGCCTTTTAAATCATTTACATTTCTCCCTGGCATTACAGTACATTATGCCAAATTTCATAACGATCCCACTCTTGCTTTTTGGTGCGTAAATTTTTATTGCAATGAGTGTTTAACTTATGATATTCTTCATACACTTATGAAGCTCCAACGTGGTAACAAATCCAACCTGGCCTCATTTGTGGAATGATCGAGCGTGCTGCAACGCAGCATCATGGTTCGGGCTATCTTCGCTTATTATATAGCAAACCACCACTAATTTGTATTCAAGGCATTATGATGGTCAAACGATACGTAGATGATGTCCTGCAATGGGAACAATTTCCTTCTGTTTTGTGATAGAACGATTGTCCATACCCCATTACGTTTTACCAACAGCATAACGCCCCAGCCTGCCTTAAGATCAGAAGCCTGTGAAAGTATGTGGGAGGGGTACGTTATGCTTTTTTTCCCAATGGATTCGTTTTTATCAGACTTAGGGGGATCCATGTGGACCTCCAGATCGAGGAATTAAGACCTTCCAGCGTGAATGCACTGCATCAGTTACCGATTCCATCCAAGTGCAAGGTTTTTAAAATGTAGATACCTCAAGTCATAAGAATGGTGGAGATATGAATCGCCTCCTGGATAGGCAGGAACCATAAATGACCTGGATGTCTTTGCAATACGGCCTGGCTACCGCCGGGTCCGTGTCCTTGGAGGTTATCTGTTGGAATGTGCGTAAGGATCTAGAATACAGGCTGATATCCCCGCAGTGCACTGAAATAAAGAACGAGGGCTGGAGTATCACTCGCAAATCAGTATATACTGTAGACATAAGCCAACGCGCTATACGAAACACATACAGATGTTTTCTTGACCACCATCCTCTCTTACCTCTCACCAATCAAACATGCCTTAGATAGAATTGGGGGTATTTTTATGTTCTGCCACCGCAGTGTTCAGAAGAATTGTAGCAAATGTATGTCTGAGAATATTGAGTAATGGCTCAGGCCAGTATCCGTATTTCCATTGGCTTTGAATCTGGACTTGTTGCATAGTATACAGTTGCATACGGTGTTCTTTCAACGAATGGAACTGATATCGTCTTCCCTCTGTGTTTACATGCATCATTTCAAATTAAACATAACATGTGAGTTTCTTCATTTTCTGATTGCTTGGTGTTATATTTTTAGTACCCCATAGTGTACGGTTGGGCAAATAGCGGTCTGACAAGACTGAAAATTTATTGTAGTAGACAACAAAGTCTCTATAATTGGGTCGACATATATTTGTAAGCGAATTTTTTTTGAACGAAGATCATCAAGAGTAAATACTATTGGAAGTTTGTTGACATTATTTTGCAGGTTGTAAAAAAGAATTTTCACGAGAAAATTTTCCTGATTTTAAAAAAAAATATCTAAACGTGTTATAGGTACCTTTTTTTAAATAAATTTATTCTTAATTAAATGTGTTAGCAGCGCTATAGATATAAATTTAGCCCAGAAAGTAAATTGAAAACTGACACTTTTTTATTTAACTTGTATTTTTATATTTTTGTGTATGGTGAATATTTCTTTTCTATGAGATGCAAAGTTTATTGATGAATAGAATCATTTTTAAAAGGTGCAGACCTCCGGAAACCTTTCGCTTCCACACCGTAGTCGTCGAGCCTAAACAATTTCTCCCCCCCCCCTAGTGCATTAAAAAGAATAAAATAAATGTCTTACAGCAATTATGTAATTGTATAATAAATTTAAAGGTTTTCTCTTTATATGTGTACCAACATTACTCGAAAGCATTTTAATTACACAGTACTTTTTGTGAAATCACTGATGATAACACTGATAACCAATAAACGAGCTGATTTGTATTACATTTTGCCCTCTTGCAAAAAAAAAAATGATATTTTCTTACAAACTAATAGCTTTTGACACATTCTTTTACCGCCAGCACAAGCAAAATCGATCCCTATGGATCGAAAAGGAGCGAGTAAATAGATCCTTTTATGGATCGTCCGGCCCTAATACATCATTGGATGACGTCACCGATAAAATGAAAGGACCCACTCGGCGTTTCGGTGTTGATAGGACCACAAAAGGGGTCATAAGTTTTCCTAAGTAGATTTCTTTTGTGACGCCTGGATTGTAATTAACTTTTAATCTGCACTTCTGTTGATGCTCGATCCGTGCGAGGCTCTCAATCGACTCTGGCGATTTGATAAAGTTTGTTTTGTTTACTATGTTTCTTAGTGAATAAATAATCTGAATAACTTCCGTAGTCCTTATTGTATCAAGAAAAAATAGGTATTTTTATTATTCTTCAGAGGAAACCAAATTGTAATAATAATAATATAATAATACAGTTAATTTTTTTAAATTTATAGTAACTGATATAGATTGTTTGGGTAATTGATTGTTTATTATAGCAATCCATTATAATTATCCGTCTAAGTGCCGTTTTGGGAAAACTCGCATCAAAAATCTTTTTTTCAATACAAAACTTATTGTTACGTGGAAGAGCATGTTGAAGATCTACTTTTTAACATAGTTAACGCCATTGTTGCCGTATCAGGAAACCAAATTGACTATACCCTCTTCAAAGAAAAATGTCGCTAAAGTAGAGAGCCATTGCTGAGAGCTCTTTGTGAAAACTCGTCAAAAACAATCTTATTGTGAACCGTCTGTTTGCACGAATTTTCATATTAACTTTTTCAGCCACCATTAACAACAGAAGGTTGCCTCCGTGCATCATCGTGGACATTGTTGCGCCCATCCTTGAATTGTTGAACCCCCTTTCTCACGATTCCATCCTTCCTTACATTTACTGCTTGATAAGTTTCGAAAAGCCCTCCAGGAAAAACTCAGAGCTCAGGGTATGACAAATGTCTCAATGTACTTGGTACTTATGAGGAAAAATAAAGTTGTCTTACCTTTAATGTCTCAATCTATATTTTGACTTTCATACAGAATTCTGACCACTGTCGACAGGGGAAACTTAGTTTTCGAAACACCGTCTTGTATTGTATATGAAATAATGAACAAAGAATATTTAAATGTTTCAAATTAATTGTTTTGGGAAGATTTTGTCTTAGGGATACTAAAACTATTAGTCATTTGTAACATTTAAAACCAAAAAAACTAAGTGGCCAAAGAAAAAAAGAAACACAAAAAGTTCAATTAGTCCCGTTAATTGCGTACAAACATTAAGCTCTAAACATAAAAAAGTGGGATTTTTCTTCTTTTTTTGAGAAAAAGATGGAAAAAATGCCTACTTGATAGGTATTAATCACAAAAAAAAACATAGTATCAAGTTTTTTTTATTTTTTAGATGAACAGTTTTTTTCTTCCTTTTCATTCAAATGTGTTTTTATAACTGCGTAGGAATTAAGATTTTTTAAAAAATTATTTAAACAAATGATTTTTTCTCCTTCCTTTTATTTTTACTCTTTAAACATTCAACTGAGAAATAAGGAGTTCTTGTCCTTGAAAGTTCAAGATCTTATCATTCAATTTTGTTCGACTAAACAATTACGATTAAACGATATAACGAGCACGATTATATTTCTTCCTAGAAATTTGTTCAGGAGAAAAATATGCGATTATGTAACTGGCGATGTGCATCTGTGACTTTTAAATGACGATTAAAATGTTCGAATTGAAAGACTGAAAATTATTAAGTGAGTGAATTTAAAAGGAATTTTTAAAGGAGATTTGAGAGCCAGAGCGAAAACTACTTCTGATTTAGTGGAGTGTAAACAATGGAAAGGAGTGCTTAATCTTTTAACAAACTTTTTTCTTCTAAAATAAAACAAATTTTTTTGTTGTTGATAAATTTAGTGTATTACTTGTAGTTTAAAAGTGAAATGAAAGGCAATTCATTAGAAGGAAGCCAAAGTAGTTTTTTATTCCTAATTTCTTGGCGCTATTATTTGGCTCAAGAAATGCATATGTTTGTACATATCAGCAACACACATATGCATTTTCTCCTGATTTCTAAGTATTTGGGCAATTTTGGAGTTTCTTAAAGTAGAAACTTTTACAGGCTTTGATAAAGGCGTTTTATGTCCTTTTTCTAGGCTTTGATAAATTAAAGATAAGTTTATAAACTGATTTACGTATTAGATTATGTAAATTTAACATATGAGATAAAATATGACATATTTTGTGGCAAAAGTGCTCTCCAAACTTTTTATCGTCACGGGCTGGTCAACGTTTCATATTTTTACCATGGCCTATGACGGGGGACGTTAATTGTTTATTTGTTTAGGTTTTTTTAATACATGTTTACTTGAATCTATGCTCCACTTTTTTTATCCATTGTAATGCTACCGAAAATCGGGTGCTGCTTAGAGTCACAGGCAGAAAAATTCATTGGATGGAAGAAACTGAATATAATACTGATGGGTGGAGAAATTACAGGTCCATGTATGCAATTAAAAGCTTTTAATATGTTTAAATAAATTAATTATTAACTTCTTATCAGTCCTCATTTTATTATTTTTTTAATTTCTTAAATATTGACTATCGGTAAGCTATTTTACAGTACTTCTTATTTTTCACAAAAACCTTCTCCGAACTTCGGATGTGTCTTAGCTTTGAGGGCGGCTTAAATTCGTATAAATATGATAATTTTAATGAAATTGCATTTAAACGTGTCTTCTGAATAAAATACAGCAACATCAAAAATTGAACCAAGTGATTCAGCTGGGAATATAAAGTGATTTCTATAAAAGTCGCACAAACCCGAAAGAAAAAACACCGAAGTAAATAAAATAGAAATAATTTAATGTTCCATGTGCGGCCCGGTAGTATTTGATCCGCAGACTGGTACCGTTGAGCGGCAGGGAATTGGGGATTACTGTTTTAAGGTATGGTGACTACCTTCGGAACACTTTTTTTGAAATATGTAAATTTCACTTATGTAAACATATTTTTATTTGTAATGGGACATAAAAGTAAGAATTCAAACACAGTTTTTACAAAGTTATAAATATTTTTGGAAATATAGG